>NW_026847771.1:40933904-41308127 GCF_025583915.1 Anolis sagrei ordinatus
TTTTAAGATTCTCTGCACATTGCACTTGCCCTGAAATCCAACATACCACCTGTCACACCCAGCACTTTTTAAATTCTGTACCCATTACTTGGCCTGACCCTAGTTTTTACTGTGTTATGGTGTAATGTTTTGTTGTTATTGCTTTTTGTTTTTGATTTTGCTTTGAGTTGTTTTGTTATGCTGTTGTTGTGTTGAGGCCTTGGCCTTTGTAAGCCGCATCGAGTCCTTCAGGAGATGCTAGTGGGGTACAAATAAAGTTTTATTATTATTATTATTATTATTATTATGGAATAATTCTATATTTCCATCTCCCAGCATTTTGATTTTTACCTAAGATAAGTTGTGTGTCCAGACTTCATAACAGTGTTTCTGAGGGAGCAGGGTGGTGGACATGGGATTGCAACTCTGGTTCCCTTGTGCTTTTTGCTCTCTATCTAAATTATTCCCTTGAAACCTGCATTGTTTCCATTGTAGGACCCACAGCAACTGTGGGAGGGCAAAACCCAGGAAATGCCACGCAGGGCAGGGCTAAACTCCCTTTCTCTTGCACAAACATCTCTGATCAAATCGGTATCCTGCCTTCTCCCTAGACGACCCTTCGGTAAAAGTCAAAGCAGCTGGTGGGCAGCTCCCCACATCTTATCTGCTATGGGACTCAGAGGAATTGAAAATACAATATCTGCAAGAATAGATCATATGCTAGTGCAACTGTTTTTGGGCACCAAACATGAAATGGCTTCAAACACAAACAAAATTAGATGCCTAAGTATGATAAATATGTCACTAGATTTTGGGCAAGGTTACCACCTACCAATATTACCCTGAAGGGAAATAAAGATAATTTTGTGCAGCATAGCATAAATCCAATACCTGGCTGTTCCCTTCAATGGCACTGATTTGCAGATAAATGAATACAGTCAGCCCCCTTTATCCATTAATTCTGTATCCACAGATTCAACCATCCACAGTTTGAAAACATTGTCATCCATATTTGCTGGGGTTAGGGACATAAGACCCTTATGAAAGCGGGGGAAAAATCATGATTTTTTTAAAAACATGAGTGATAGGGATCTCTAGGTCAGTGTTAATCGGGACTGTGGCACAGCTGGCTGAGTGTCAGCTGCATTAAGATCACTTTAACCAAAAGGTCATGAGTTCGAAGCCAGCCCGGGTTGGAGTGGGTTTCCAACCAATTGTGTGTAGCCTGTTGTCGACCTTTGCAACCCGAAAGACAGTTGCATCTGTCAAGTAGGAAAATTAGGTACCACCTTAAAGTGTGGGGAGGCTAAATTAACTGATTTATGAGGCCATAAAGAAGACTCCAGCAAAGCATTCCAGCGGGGAAGCATGCGGGGAATGCGGAAGTGCTTCATCAGCGTCGCAGATGGACGATGAAAGCAACAGCTCCCCTGGCGGCCAGAAAAAGTTAAATAGCCTCTGTCTATGTCTGTATATGTTTGTATGTCAAACATTGGCATTGAATGTTTGCCATATATGTGTACACTGTAATCCGCCCTAAGTCCCCTGCAGGGTGAGAAGGGCAGAATATAAAAGCTGTAAATAAATAAATAAATCAACCAACCTGGGGGTCTGGACCTCGGGGGGGGGGGGGACGGGACGCGAGGGTGTGTCAGAGGGGTCGCCAAAGACCATCAGAAAGCACAGTATTTTCTGTTGGTCAGGGGGGTTCTGTGTGGGAAGTTTGGCCCAATTCTATCATTGGTGGGTTTCAGAATGCTCTTTGATTGTAGGTGAACTATAAATCCCAGCAAGTACAACTTCCAAATATCAAGGTCTATTTTCCCCAAACTCTTCCAGTGTTCACATTTGGGCATATTGAGTATTAGTGCCAAGTTTGGTCCAGTCCCACAATTGTTTGAGTTCACAGTGCTCTCAGGATGTAGGTGAACCACAACTCCAGAACTCAATGTCAATGCCGACCAAATCCTTCCAATATTTTCTACTGGTCATGGGAGTTTTGTGTGCCAAGGTTGGTTTAATTCCATTGTTGGTGGAGTTCAGCATGCTCTTTGATTGTAGGTGAACTATAAATCCCAGCAACTACAACTCCCAAATGACAAAACCAGTATTTAAATTTGGGCATATTGGGGATTTGTGTCAAATTTGGTCCTGTGAATGAAAATACATCCTGCTTATCAGATATTTACATTGCAGTTCATAACAGTAGCAAAATTACAGTTATGAAGTAGCAACAAAAATAATTTTATGGTTGGGGTTCACCACAACATAAGGAACTGTATTAAGGGGTTGCGCATTAGGAAGATTGAGAACCACTGGAATAGGAGGTCATGCTTCAAAAACTAAGCCATTAAGAATATCCAAACACTTCAGAAAAAGAGCAGAATATCATCCAAGGAACCATTAAGTGAGGATCAATTTGATTTTAGAAAAGAAAAACGAAATGAAATCTCATGGTTCAATACTGAAAGAGAAGACAAGAAGTTGTGAAGGACGGTTTTATAGCATTTATTGACCTCGGGGAAAATGTTGACAGTTAGAATAAGATGTTCCCCACATTGCCGAAGACAGGCAAAGACTACAAGGGCAGAGGGATAATATATAATTTATACTGAAACTAGGAAGCTATCATTAGTGTAAATGAGCTTGAATGAAGAGCTGACATTTCTAAAGAGGGCTGTCGAGGATGTTCACTGTCCCCTGTTCTGTTTAACATATTTATTGAGGTTGCAGTCAGCAGACTCTGGCATTTAAATAAATGGGAAAGAAATACATTGACTCTGATTATAGAGTAGAAATGGCCAGGGTAACGGGAAATATAGAAAAACGTATCAAGTACAAGGAAATGGATCTAGGTTTTTATAGAGTTATAGGGGAGTGAAACCAAACAGTTCATGAGAAGCAAATTGAACACATAGGTCTAAAACAGTATTTTTCCACCTGGGGTTTGGGATCGGGGGCGGGGGGCGGGGGGAGGGTCATGAGGGAGTGTCTGAGGCGTTGCCAAAGAGCATCAGCAAACACAGTATTTTCTGGGTTGTTGTAGGTTTTTTCGGGCTATATGGCCATGGTCTAGAGGCATTCTCTCCTGACGTTTCGCCTGCATCTATGGCAAGCATCCTCAGAGGAAGTGAGGTCTGTTGGAACTAGGAAAAAGGGTTTATATATCTGTGGAATGATCAGGGTGAGACAAAGGACTCTTGTCTGCTGGAGCTAGGTGTGAATGTTTCAACTGACCATCTTGATTAGCATACAATGGCCTGACTGTGCCTGGAGCAAACTTTTGTTGAGAGGTGATTAGATGTCCCTGCCTGCTTCCTCTCTGTTGTCGTACTGTTGCAATTTTAGAGTTTTTTTTAATACTGGTAGCCAGATTTTGTTCATTTTCATGGTTTCCTCCATTCTGTTGAAATTGTCCACATGCTTGTGTATTTCATATGCAGGTCATCTAATCACCTCTCAGCAAAAGTTTGCTCCAGGCACAGTCAGGCCATTGTATGCTAATCAAGGTGGTCAACTGAAACATTCACACCTAGCCCCAGCAGACAAGAGTCCTTTGTCTCACCCTGATCATTCCACAGATATATAAACCCCTTTTTCCTAGTTCCAACAGACCTCACTACCTCTGAGGATGCTTGTCATAGACGCAGGCGAAACGTCAGGAGAGAATGCCTCTAGACCATGGCCATATAGCCCGAAAAAACCTACAACAACCCAGTGATTCCGGCCATGAAAGCCTTCGACAATACACAGTATTTTCTGTTGCTCATAGGGGTGCTGTGTGGGAAGTTTGGCCCAATCCTATCGTTGGTGGGGTTCAGAACACTCTTTGATTGTAGGTGAACTAGAAATCCCAGCAACTACAACTCTCAATTGTCAAGGTGTATTTTCCCCAAACTCCACCACTGTTCACATTTGGGCATATTGAGGATCCGTGCCAAGTTTGGTCCAGATCCATCATTGTTTGAGGCCACAGTGCTCTTTGGATGTAGGTGAACTACAACTCCAAAATTCAAGGTTAATGCCAACCAAATCCTTCCAGTATTTTCTGTTGATCTTGGGAGTTCTATGTGCCAAATTTGGTTCACTTCAATCGTTGGTGGAATTCAGAATGCTCTTTGATTGTAGGTGAACTATAAATCCAAGCAACTACAACTCCAAAATGTCAAGGTCTATTTTCCTCAAACTCCACCAGTGTTCACATTTGGGCATATTGAGTATTCGTGCCAAGTTTGGTCCATATCCATCAACCCCGCTCCCAGCAACCCCACCAGGATTCAAATTTGGGCATATTGGGTATTTGTGCCAAATTTGGTGCAGCGAATGAAAATA
Organism: Anolis sagrei ordinatus; assembly: GCF_025583915.1. Lineage (NCBI taxonomy): Eukaryota > Metazoa > Chordata > Lepidosauria > Squamata > Anolidae > Anolis > Anolis sagrei. The sequence continues at coordinate 40,938,216 of NW_026847771.1, forward strand.
CATCCTGCATATCAGATATTTGCATTATGATTCATTGTTGTTGTTGTTCATTCGTTCAGTCGTCTCCGACTCTTCGTGACCTCACGGACCAGCCCACGCCAGAGCTCCCTGTCGGCCGTCACCACCCCCAGCTCCTTCAAGGTCAGTCCAGTCACTTCAAGGATGCCATCCATCCATCTTGCCCTTGGTCGGCCCCTCTTCCTTTTACCTTCCACTTTCCCCAGCATCATTGTCTTCTCTAGGCTTTCCTGTCTCCTCATGATGTGGCCAAAGTACTTATGATTATGATTCATAACAGTATCAAAATCACAGTTATGAAGTAGCAACAAAAATAATTTTATGGTTGGGAGTCACCACAACATAAGGAACTGTATTAAGAGGCCATGGCGTCAGAGAAACTGACATTATCTGGAAATAAATCGACAGCAGATTTAGGACCAGATGTTTAATGGAAAATAAATATTTTCAGGACAAACATTTTATAATTGAGAGAAGAAGAAAGAAGCCGATCGGGTAATAATTTGAATGCTCAAAAAAGAAATCTATAAATACAAAGTACAGTTTAGTACATATGAACAAGAAGCCAGAGATAGGAAATGGGAGATTTCAAGATATGAAGGCGTGCAAACTGAAATGGTCAGAAAAAGTTAATGAGAAACTATTGAACGGGATTGATTCTCATCAATTTCCCCCAACAAAGTATGAATGGGCAACAGTCAAATATAAGAGAGAGTATTTTAACAAGATGGGGAATTGCTCGGAGCAAGCAAATGGAAAAGAAACGAGCAAGATGTGATTACTTAGATGAGTGTTTCTCAACCTTCCTAATGCTGCGATCCCTTAATATAGTTCCTTATTTGTGGCAAAGATACAGAATGGGGGACAATGTTTGGCTTGAAAAAGATCTTGGAGTCCTCGTGGACAGCAAGTTAAACATGAGCCAACAATGTGATGTGGCGGCAAAAACAGCCAATGGGATTTTGGCCTGCATCAATAGGAGCATAGTGTCTAGAACTAGGGAAGTCATGCTACCCCTCTATTCTGCTATGTTTAGACCACACCTGGGATATTGTGTCCAATTCTGGGCACCACAATTCAAGAGAGATATTGACAATCTGGAATGTGTCCAAAGGAGGGCGACTAAAATGATCAAGGGTCTGGAGAACAAGCCCTATGAGGAGCAGCTTAAGGAGCTGGGCATGTTTAGTCTGAAGAAGAGAAGGCTGAGAGGAGATATGATAGCTATGTATAAATATGTGAGAGGAACCCACAGGGAGGAGGGAGCAAGCTTGTTTTCTGCTGCCCTGGAGACTAGGATGCGGAACAATGGCTTCAAACTACAAGAAAGGAGATTCCATCTGAACATTAGGAAGAACTGTGAGAGCCGTTCAGCAGTGGAACTCTCTGCCCCGGAGTGTGGTGGAGGCTCCTTCTTTGGAAGCTTTTAAACAGAGGCTGGATGGCCATCTGTCAGGGGTGATTTGAATGCAATATTCCTGCTTCTTGGCAGGGGGTTGGACTGGATAGCCCATGAGGTCTCTTCCAACTCTTTGATTCTATGATTCTGTGATTCTATGTGACTCCCAACCATAACATTACTCTCGTTGCTACTTCATAACTATAATTTTGCTACTGTTATGAATCGTCATGCAAATATCTGATATGCAGGGCGTATTTTCATTCACTGGTCCAAATTTGAAACAAATACCCGATACGTCCAAATCTGAACACTGGTGGGGTTGGGAGGGGATTAATTTTATCATTTGGCAGTTGTAACTGCTCGGATTTATAGTTAACCTACAATCAAAGAGCATTCTGAACTCCACCAACAATGTAAATGAACCAAACTTGGCATACAGATCTCCCATGATCAACAGAAAATACTGGAAGGGTTTGATGGGCATTGACCTTGTGTTTTAGAGTTATTTATTTGTCGTGTCAGGGCAACCAGTCAATTATATTACATTTCTAACAGAACAAAGCAAACAAACAGGCAAAATACAAAACTTGTGAGTTTGGTAGTTGATTAAATGTCCTCTGGCCACTTGGAGTGCCTCTGGTGTTGCTGCAAGAAGGTCCTCCATGGTCCTCCGTGGTGCATGTGGCAGGGCTCAGGTTGCATTTGGAGTTGTAGTTCACCTACATCCATAGAGCACTGTGGACTCAAACAATGATGGATCTGGTCAAAACTTGGGATGAATACTCTATATGTCCAAATGTGAACACTGGTGACGTTTGGGGGAAAATACACCTTGACATTTGGGAGTTGTACTTGCTGGGAATTATAGTTCACCTACAATCAAGAGCTTTCTGAACCCCAGCAATGTTAGAATTGGGCCAAACTTCCCACACAAAACCCCTATGCCTTGAAGGGACTCACAGACGTGTGCCTCCCTCCAGCCTCACACACTCTCCCTTATCCGCACATACGCACTAAGCTGCCATGTGCCGATCACGCCTGCTCTCCCCTCCTCTGCTTGGAGTCTCAGAAATAGCCCTCCCCTTGGCTGAGAGGCTGGCCAATCACAGCAGTTGAGGGGTTTTGGTGGGAGGATTCGCTATCTCTTTCCAAAAGGGAAAAGAAGGACAGACAGAGAGATCTTCAGCCTTCTCTGCCAAATGGGTTCCTAAGACCATCAGAAATATATGTTTCCTGATGGTCTTTGGTGACCCCTCTGAAATCCTCTTAAGGTCCATCTCAGGAATCCTGACCCTCAGGTTTAGATCATGGAGAGTTCTCTTCTTGTGATATCTATCTACAACAGTGGTTCTCAACCTTCGAATGCCGCGACCCCTTAATACACTAACTTATTTTGTGGTGACCCCCAACCATACAGTTATTTTCCTTTCTACTTCATAACTGTAATTTCGCTACTGTTGTGAATAATAATGTAAATATCTGATATGCAGGATGTATAGTCATTCACTGGACCAAATTAAACACAAATACGCAACATGCCCAAATTTGAATACTGGTGGGGTTGTGGGGGGATTGATTTTGTCGTTTGGAAGTTGTAGTAACTGGAATTTATCATTCATCTGCAATCAAAAAGCATTCTGAACTTCCCCAACAATGGAATCAAACCAAACTTGGCATAGATAACTCCCATGACGAACAGAAAATACTGGAAGGGTTTGATGGGCACTGACCTTGAGTTTTGGAGTTGTAGTTCACCTACATCCAGAGAGCACTATGGACTCAAACAATGATGGACTTGGATCAAACCTGGCACACAGTATTTGAATACTGGTGGGGTTGGGGGGCTTGATTTTGTCATCTGGGAATTGTACTTGCTGGGATTTATAGTTCACCTACAATCAAAGAACATTCTGGACTCCACCAATGATAGAACTGGGCCAAACTTCCCACACAGAACCTATGACCAACAGAAAATACTGGAAGGGTTTGGTGGGCATTGACCTTGAGTTTTGGAGTTGTAGTTCACCTACATCCAGAGAGCACCGTGGACTCAAACAATGATTTCTCTGGACCAAACTTGACACGAATACTTCATGTGAACGAACGAACACTAGTGGAGTTTGGGAGAAATAGGGAGTTGTATTTGCTGGGATTCATAGTTCACCTACAATCAGAGAGCATTCTGGACTCCACCAATGACAGAATTGGGCCAAACTTCCCACACAGAACCCCCATGACCAACAGAAAATACTGGAAGGGTTTGGTGGGCATTGACCTTGGGTTTTGGAGTTGTAGTTCACCCACACCCAAAGAGCACTGTGGCCTCAAACAATGATGGCTCTGGACCAAACTTGACATGAATACTCAATATCCCAAATGTGAACACTGTTGGGAGTTTGGGGAAAATAGATCTTGACATTTGGGAGTTGTAGTTGCTGGGATTTAGAGTTCACCTACAATCAGAGAGCATTCTGAACCCCACCAATGATAGAATTGGGCCAGACTTCCCACACAGAACTCCCATGACCAACAGAAAATACTGTGTTTTTTGATGGTGGTCCTTGAGTTTTGGAGTTGTAGTTCACCTACATCCAGAGAGCACTCAAACAGTGATGGATCTGGACCAAACTTGGCACAAATACTCAATATGTGCAAATGTGAACACTGGTGGAGTTTAGGGAAAATAGACCTTGACATTTGGGAGTTGTAGTTGCTGGGATTTATAGTTCACCTACAATCAAAGAGCATTCTGAACTCCACCAACGATAGAATTGGGCCAAATTTCCCACACAGAACCCCCATGACCAACAGAAAATACTGTGCTTTCTGATGGTCTTTGGCGACCCCTCTGACATCCCCTCGCGACCCCCCCCCCCAGGGGTGGGGGGGGGGGGGGGGGGGGCTTGGGGGGCTTCAGCCCCCCCCCCCCAAATTCTCATGGTGGTTCGCGAAAAGGCCTTACTGGTGCATTATTTAAACTGTTATGTTTATTCATATCATGATCTGATCACAATGCTCAATATATCCCATATGCATGGGGGTATTGGGGTAATGATACAAAAGGTTTGCTAGGCTACACCCTCTTTCACTCAGACTCAGCCCCCCCCCGAAACTCAGCCCCCCAAACCCCCCCTGAAAAAAATTCAGCCCCCCCCCCCCCGAAACGAAATCCTGGCTATGGGCCTGCCCCCAAGGGTCCCGACCCCCAGGTTGAGAAACACTGATCTACAACTTTCTTGTGGTAATACTGGCTGTGTGGGATTCTGATATTATGTAATGTTTCCAAGCTCTGCAATTACATTGGCGTCAAGTCCCCAGCTTTCATGTGTCACCTCTGGGTGAAAGATGGGAATTACAGTTTTGGGGAGCCAGCTCTGGATGAAAGTCAAGGCTGTATCCAAGCCCCCAGTCAAGAGGGTGCCATCTTAGGGGTGTATCTAAATGGTAGAATAAATGCAATTTGACACCACTTTAATTGCCATGGCTTAATGCTATGGAATTCTAGGATCTGTACTTTGGTGAAGCAATAGCACTGTTTGGGGATAAGGTTAAAGACCTCCTATAATGTTAATTCTGAGGAGTCCATAGCAATGTGCCATGACAGTTAACGTGCTGTCAATCTGCAAGCATTCTGCAATGCAGATTCGTCATACCTGGCATTGCCATTTGTTGCACTTTGCAAATGTCAATAGATATAAATCCAGCATGGCAATTTGTCATATATGAAATTAAATTGATTCAACTCTGCTGAACCACTCTGTTGTTACTGCAGATGGGGAAAGCGTTTTGCTCGAGGAAAACAGAAGTGGGAGCAGCAGCACCCACAAAGGTTTAATCAGTCTTAGTCATTGTTAATGGTTCATCCATAGTAGTAGTTCTCAACTGGTGGGCCGCGAGACGTAAAATAATGTCTGTGGCTCTAGATTATTAAATATGGTTTTCTGTGGGTGAGCAGATGGTGGCTACTGGATGGCATATGTTCTGTATCAGCAGGGGCGGCCCTAGGTAATTTTCAATGGTAAGCAAACAGTATTTTGCCCCCCCCCCCCAACCAATCACTGATATATATTTTCTGTTTGTCATGGGAGTTCTGTGTGCCATATTTGGTTCAATTCCATCATTGGTGGAGTTCAGAATGCTCTTTGATTGTAGGTAACTACAACTCACATACGTCAAGGTCTATTTTCTCCCAAGAGTGCCTCAAAAGCGCCCCTGGGCAAAATCAACTATACCGCAAATGCTGACTTTGCGTAATGGGTTGAGCCGCCCCTGTGTATCAGAAACTAGAGGTCACGTGGTATACTCAATGCAATTTTCTGAATTAGCACCCCAAAAAACTAAACCAAATATAAAGTTGACCAAAACCGGATTCATAACCCTTTTGGGACTAATGTTGGAGAGTGGTCCCTGGTCAAAGTCGCCCCTGGTTAAAATGGTCCCTGGTCAAGGTGGTCCCTGGTCAAAGTGGTCCCCTGTCAAAGTGGTCCTCGGTCAAAATGGTCCCCGGTCAAAGTGGTCCCCGGTCAAAATGGTTCCCGGTCAAGGGGCCCCCCGGTCAAGGTGGTCTCTGGTCCAGGTGGTCCCCAGTCAAGGTGGTCCCCAGTCAAAGTGGTCCTCGGTCAAGGGGGGGCCCTGGTCAAGGTGGTCTCCAGTCAAGGTGGTCCCCAGTCAAGGTGGTCCCCAGTCAAAGTGGTCCTCGGTCAAGGGGGGCCCCGGTCAAGGTGGTCCCCGGTCAAGGTGGTCCCCAGTCAAGGTGGTCCCCAGTCAAAGTGGTCCTCAGTCAAAGTGGTCCTCAGTCAAGGGGGGCCCTGGTCAAGGTGGTCCCCGGTCAATGTGGTCCCCAGTCAAAGTGGTCCTCGGTCAAGGGGGGCCCTGGTCAAGGTGGTTCCCAGTCAAAGTGGTCACTAGCCAAAGTAATACCTGGTCAAGTTAATCATAGAATCATACAATCAAAGAGTTGGAAGAGACCTCATGGGCCATCCAGTCCAACCCCCTGCCAAGAAGCAGGAATATTGCATTCAAATCCCCCCTGACAGATGGCCATCCAGCCTCTGTTTAAAACCTCCACCACACTCCGGGGCAGAGAGTTCCACTGCTGAACGGCTCTCACAGTCAGGAAGTTCTTCCTCATGTTCAGATGAAATCTCCTCTCTTGTAACTTGAAGCCATTGTTCCGCGTCCTAGTCTCCAGGGAAGCAGTAAACAAGCTTGCTCCCTCCTCCCTGTGGCTTCCTCTCACATATTTATACATGGCTATCATATCTCCTCTCATCTTTTTCTTCTTCAGGCTAAACATGCCCAGCTCCTTAAGCCACTCCTGATAGGGCTTGTTCTCCAGACCCTTGCTCATTTTAGTCGCCCTCCTAATACCTCGTCAAGGTGGTCCCTGGTCAAAAAAAAGGTTGGAATCACTGATCTATAGAGGAGGTTAGCGATGGAACTGGCAAGTCTAGAACAATTTGTTCTCAAACTTTGTGCCTCCATATGTTTGTGCCTTCAACTCTCAGAATTCCTGGATGCTGGCCATTCTGAATTTCTGTGAATAGAAGTACCAAACATCTGGAGAACTAAAGACTGAGAATACATCTTTCCAATCCTCTCTACACATGTGCAACAAGAAATATTTGAGAGCGTTATCACACTATGCTGTCAGAGCGTTATAGCAATGCATTCCTCCTGCTGGTGCTTCATCCCTATTGCTTTCTAGGGCAGTGATTCTCAACTTGGGGTCCCCAGATGTTTTTGGCCTTCAACTCCCAGAAATCCTAACAGCTGGTAAACTGGTTGGGATTTCTGGGAGTTGTGGGCCAAAAACATCTGGGGACCTCAGGTTGAGAACCACTGTTCTAGGGTGTTGTGCTCCAGGGTTGTTGTGTTGCAGGGTCATTGAATGGTGGGTTTTTCATTGTGGGAATAATCCAGTAGTGACCCACCTTTCCTGCTTTGAATCTGTAACCATTTCAAGTGTGGAATTATCATAGTGTTTTCTTCTATGAACAATCCAGTAGTAGCTGCAGTGTAGGTGTGACCACATTATCCCTCCCTCAAGGATTCCCACGATCACTTTTGACGTGTGAGCAGAGAATATGGCTTTTCCCTGGTCACTCGCTGGAATGGGGAGATGACTAGGGCAATTGACACGATCGCTCCGGAACGTCCCCTCTCAAGTAGCCGAGCTAAACCAGCTCCCTGGTTCACCGAGGAGCTGGCAGCGATGAAGCGAAGGAAGAGGGAACTAGAGAGTGTGTGGCGTTCAGATCCGAGTGAGCCAAATCGAACACGGTTTGTGTCCTTTTTAAGGGCATATGCCGCGGCAATAAAAGCCGCAAAGAAGGCCTTCTTTGCGGCCACTATTGCGTCTGCAAAGAACCGTCCGGCTGAGCTGTTCCGAATTGTCAGAGGCCTTTTAAATCCCACCCCTCAAGGTGGGAACCCTGACGATTCGACTTCTCGCTGTGAAGCTTTTGCTCAGTTCTTTACAGACAAAGTCGCTTTGATCCGTTCTGGTCTGGATACCATGTTAATGGCAGTCTCTGAGGATGTAACACGAGCACCTGCTTGTCCAGTTTTGATGGATTCATTTCAATTGGTGAAACCCGAGGATGTGGACAAGATACTTGGAGGAATGAGGCCAACCACATGCATCCTGGACCCCTGCCCATCCTGGCTTCTAAAGGAGGCCAGAGGGGGATTGGCTGAGTGGGTTAAGGTGGTGGTTAATGCTTCCCTTCGGGAAGGCAAGATTCCAGCGAGCTTAAAACAAGCTATAATAAAACCGCTGTTGAAGAAACCATCACTGGACCCCACTAAATTCGACAACTATCGGCCAGTTTCCAATCTCCCCTTCTTGGGCAAAGTCTTGGAACGTGTGGTGGCCTCACAACTCCAGGTATTCTTGGTAGACACGGATTATCTAGACCCGGCACAGTCTGGCTTTAGGCCGGGACATGGTACCGAGACAGCCTTGGTCGCCTTAGTGGATGATCTGCACCGGGAGCTCGACAGGGGGAGTGTGTCCCTGTTGGTGCTGCTGGACCTCTCAGCGGCCTTCGATACCGTCGACCACGGTATCCTTCTGGGACGCCTCGCGGGATTGGGTCTCGGAGGTACTGTTTTGCAGTGGCTCCAGTCATTCCTGGGGGGTCGATCTCAGAAGGTGTTGTTGGGGGACACCTGTTCAACCCCACAACCATTGTCTTGTGGGGTTCCTCAGGGCTCAATATTGTCTCCCATGTTGTTTAACATCTACATGAAGCCGCTGGGGGAGATCATCCGGAGTTTCGGGGTACGGTGTCATCTGTACGCGGATGATGTCCAACTCTGTCACTCCTTTCCACCTGCTACTAAGGAGTCTGTCCAGGTCCTGAACCGGTGCTTGGCCGCTGTGACGGTCTGGATGAGGGCGAACAAATTGAAATTGAATCCAGACAAGACAGAGGTACTCCTGGTCAGTCGCAAGGCCGAACAGGGCATAGGGTTACAGCCTGTGTTGGATGGGGCCGCACTCTCCCTGAAGACGCAGGTTCGCAGCTTGGGTGTGACCCTGGACTCATCGCTGAGCCTGGAACCCCAGGTTTCGGCGGTGACCAGGGGAGCATTTGCACAGTTAAAACTTGTGCGCCAGCTGCGCCCGTACCTTGGGAAGTCTGACTTGGCCACGGTAGTCCACGCTCTGGTTACATCCCGTTTAGACTACTGCAACGCTCTCTACGTGGGGTTGCCTTTGAAGACAGCTCGGAAGCTCCAACTAGTCCAACGCTCGGCAGCCATGATTTTAACAGGAGCGGAGCGCAGGGAGCATACAACCCCCCTGTTGCGCCAACTCCACTGGCTACCGATCTGCTACCGGGCTGAATTCAAAGTGCTGGCGTTGGCCTTTAAAGCCCTAAACGGTTCCGGCCCAAGCTACCTATCTGACCGCATCTCTGCCTATGAACCCACCAGGAGTTGAGATCTTCCGGGGAGACCCTGCTCTCGATCCCGCCTGCTTCTCAAGCTCGGCTGGCGGGGACGAGAGATAGGGCCTTCTCGGTGGTGGCTCCTCGGCTGTGGAACGCCCTTCCTACGGACATTAGACTAGCACCATCTCTAATGGTATTCCGCAAAAAGGTGAAGACCTTGATGTTTGTGCAGGCGTTTGAGTAATTTAGTGCAATCTGGTAATGGAACATAGGAATGGAACAATGGACGACGAACCTGGACTACGCTTGGATGATGAGAAGATTGGGTACGGTTGTTTTTTGTAATAATTGTGCATTGTAATTGCTTATTGGTAATTTATGGATAATGTGTTAAGTCAATTGTTATATGTTGTATGGAACCACTGCTGTTTCTACTGTTTTTACTGTTTGTGAACCGCTGTGAGTCGCCTTCGGGCTTGAGATACAGCGGTATATAAGCAAAGTAAATAAATAAATAAATAAATATGGGATTTTGCTGTTATGTTGGCATAATGTTATAGCACATTGTATCACCATAATGCTATTATGGATACATTAAAAAAATAGATGAACCACAAAGTGCGGAACAGGGTATAGCAGCCGCTGATGATTACGATAAATATGTACGCAAAACTATTTGCAGATGATGGCCTTAAAGCACAAATGAGGCAAGAGAACTACCTTTCTGAGACTGACTGAAGTGGATTTCATACAGAACTAGCGGTCCCCTGCCACGCGTTGCTGTGGCCCAGTCTGGTAATATGGAAAATAAAGTAATTAGAAAGTGCTGTAATGTCTTTATACTTGTGATTAAACAGTATTTCTTGATGTTTCTTTGACAGTGTTGACGTAGAGATTGTCTGGTTTGCCTACTCTGGAACATACAACATATAGTTGTCCATCTTTAGGAGTCCCTTTCAAATCTATAATACTTTATCTGTGTGTGTGTGAATCATATCTATCTATCTATATCTATGGCTGGATGGCTCTCTGTCAAGAGGGTTTTGATTACATTTTCTTGCCCTGGTGAAGGGAGTTGGACTGGATGGCCTTAAGTATTTTCTGTTGGTCATGGGGGTTCTGTGTGGGAAGTTCATCCCAATTCTGTCATCTGTGGGGTTCATTCAGAATAGTCTTTGATTGTAGGTGAACTATAAATCCCAGTAACTACAGCTCCCAAATGCCAAGGTCTATTTCCCCCAAATTCCATCTGTGTTCATATTTGGTCATATGGAATATTCATGCCAAATTTGGTCCAGATCCATCATTGTTTGAGTCCACAGTGCTCTCTGGATGTAGGTGAACTACAACTCTCAAACTCAAGGTCAATGCCCACCAAATGCTGCTAGTATTTTCTGTTGGTCATGGGAGTCCTGTGTGCCAAATTTGTTCAATTCCATCGTTGGTGGAGTTCAGAATGCTCTTTGATTGTAGTTGAACTATACATCCCAGCAACTACAACTCCCAAATGACAAAATCATAATTTTTGGAGTGATGTTCACTCCTTGTGTAGTGAGATGTTTTGTTGCCAAATTTGGTGTGATTTTGTTCATTGGTTCTTTTGTTTTTAAGCCACTCATTATGACATGAGCATTTATATATATATAGATAGATAATGTAGCTTAAAGGAGTGGTGTGATAAAGCCCTGAATAGGATTTCCGTATCTCTGAAAGGAAGTGGGGTCACCAATCCCTACCCCCCTCCCAGTGTTTATCCTTAAGTACCTTGAAATAAATTTATTTGTAGTTCTCAGTTATGACATCCATTATGGAGGACGATAAGTACAGTGCAGCCCTTTTGCCTAGAACACCCTAAGCTCAAAAGAGCTTCTGGTGGTGCATGATTCATGTGGACTGAACACTGACTGGTCAGATGTTCTAATCCGGGCAAAGCACGGATGAGCTCCCTCTGTCAGCTCCAGCTCCCCATTTGGGGACATGAGAAAAGTCTCCCATAAGGATGGTAAAACATTAAAAAAATCCGGGCATCCCCTGGACAACGTCCTTGCAGATGGCCAATTCTCTCACACCAGAAGCGATTTGCAGTTTCTCAAGTCCCTCCTGACACAAAAAAAACCAACAAAAACTTAAACATTGTTTCAGTTGCCACCACTGGCAAAATACCCTCCCAAAGTAACAAGAATATCACTTTTTGTTGTGTCATCTGTGGTTATGTAGTTTGCACAGGGCCCACATGCTCTTCGACGTTTCAGGGATGAAGAAAGGACATGTGTAGCCAGGCAATCTCAGGGTTGGGTCAAAATGATAAAAGCAATAAATGAGGAAAATTAAACTGCTGTTGGGAAATTGATGAATTTTTATTCCATCCCCAGTGCAACATCACTCTGAACTAGATAATGAAGGTTATCAAAATACATATTTTTGGACTCCTGTGATTAGGCTCATGCCAGTAAGGTAAAGCTCAAGATCCTGCAAGGAAGACTCCAGCAATACATGGAGCGAGAGTTGCCAGATGTTCAAGCTGGGTTTAGAAAAGGCAGAGGAACGAGAGACCAGATTGCCAATATCCGCTGGAGAATGGAGAAAGGCAGGGAGTTTCAGAAAAACATCTACTTCTGCTTCATTGACTATTCTAAAGCCTTTGACTGTGTGGATCATAATAAATTGTGGCAAGTTCTTAGTGGGATGGGCATCCCAAGCCCTTGTCTCTCTCCTGAGGAATCTGTACAAGCACCAAGTAGCAACAGTCAGAACTGACCACGGAACAACAGACTGGTTCAAGATTGGGAAAGGCGTACGGCAAGGCTGCATACTCTCACCCAACCTTTTAACTTGTATGCAGAACACATCATGCGATGTGCGGGGCTTGATTAATGCAAAGCTGGGTGAAAATTGCTGGAAGAAACATTAACAACCTCAGATATGCAGATGACACCACTCTGATGGCCGAAAGCGAGGAGGAGCTGAGGAGCCTTCTAATCAAGGTGAAAGAAGAAAGCGCAAAAGCTGGGTTGCAGCTAAACATCAAGAAAACCAAGATTATGGCAACAAGAATGATTGACAACTGGGAAATAGAGGGAGAAAATGTGGAGGCCGTGACAGACTTTGTATTTCTAGGTGCAAAGATTAGCAGATGCAGACTGTGGCCAGGAAATCAGAAGACACTTACTTCTTGGGAGGAGAGCAATGTCAATCTCGATAAAATAGTAAAGAGTAGAGACATCAGACTGGCAACAAAGATCCGCCTAGTCAAAGCCATGGTATTCCCTGTAGTAACCTACGGATGTGAGAGCTGGACCTTAGGGAAGGCTGAGCGAAGGAAGATCGATGCTTTTGAGCTGTGGTGTTGGAGGAAAGTTCTGAGAGTGCCTTGGACTGCGAGAAGATCCAACCAGTCCATCCTCCAGGAAATAAAGCCCGACTGCTCACTGGAGGGAAGGATACTAGAGACAAAGTTGAAGTACTTTGGCCACATCATGAGGAGACAGCAAAGCCTAGAGAAGACAATTATGCTGGGGAAATGGAAGGAAAAAGGAAGAGGGGCCGACCAAGGGCAAGATGGATGGATGGCATCCTTGAAGTGACTGGACTGACCTTGAAGGAGCTGGGGGTGGTGACGGCCGACAGGGAGCTCTGGCGTGGGCTGGTCCATGAGGTCACGAAGAGTCGGAGATGACTAAACGAATGAACAACAACAACAACTAGAGTCTCATCACAGTAGAGCATCTATTCACTTTAAACTCAGTTGCTGCCTCCTGCAGAATTCTGGGGTTTGTAGTTTAGGGAGGGATCTTTAAATCGCTCAGCCAGATAGATACTGGGCCTCTCTAAACAACAAACCCCAGACTTCTGCAGGAGAAAGAAACTGGATTTAAAGTAGATAGATGCTCTACTGTGATTAAGTCCTTACGCCGGTGGTTCTCAACCTTCCTAATGCCATGACCCCTTTAATACAGTTCCTCATATTGTGGCGACCCCCAACCATAAAATTATTCTTGTTGCTACTTCATATCTGTAATTTTGCCCATTATGAATCGTAATGTAGATATCTGATATGCAAGATGTATTTTCATTCACTAGACTAAATATGGCACAATTACCTAATACTCCCAAATTTGAATACTGGTGGGGTTGGGGCGTGGGATTGATTTTGTCATTTGGGAGTTGTAGTTGCTGGGATTTATAGTTCCCCTATCATCCAAGAGCATTCTGAACTCCACCAACAATGGAATTGAACCAAACTTGGCAGACAGAACTGCCACGTCCAACAGAAAATACTGGAAGGGTTTAATGGACATTGACCTTGAGTTTGGGAGTTGTAGTTAACCTACATCCAGAGGACACTGAACTCAAAAAATGATGGATCTGAACCAAACTTGGCACAGATACTCAATACGCCCAAATGTGAACAGTGGTGGAGTTTGGGGAAAATAGACTTGACATTTGGGAGTTGTAGTTGCTGGGATTTATAGTTCACCTACAATCAAAGAGCATTCTGAACCCCGCCAACGAGAGAATTGGGCCAAACTTCCCACACAGGAATCCCATGACCAACAGAAAATACTGTGTTTTCTGATGGTCTTTGGCGACCCCCCTGACACCCCCCTTGTGACCTCGATCCCCAGGTTGAGAAACGCCTTAGGCTTTTATTTATAACTCCCACCAAAAGTGGTTTTGCCACTTCCTTCCTCTGAAATATATCCTGCAGCATCTGATATTCATTGACGGTCTCCCATACAAGTGCTGAGGTTGACCCTACTTAGCTTCCAAGATCACATGGGATCAAAATGCAGCTTTCAACTTTTCAGACTATTCCTCTTGATAATGGACACATGCATAGAAGAGAGAAGGAGCTCGGCTTTTATATCAGTCAAAAGCTTTTCTCCCGCAACATAGGAAGGTTTACCTACTGAACACAATTCAAGGTGCAGGTGCTTACCTACAAAGCCCTAAACGGTTTGGGACCTGCCTACCTGCGTGACCGCATCTCCGTGTATGAACCCATGCGATCCCTTCGTCCATCCGGAGAGGCCCTGCTTACGATCTCACCTGCGTCACAGGCGCGTTTGGTGGGGACGAGGGACAGGGCCTTCTCTGTGGTGGCCCCCTGACTCTGGAACACCCTCCCCAAAGATATTAGACTAGCACCCACGTTGGCAGTCTTCAGGAAGAATCTGAAGACCTGGCTATTCCGATGTGCCTTTCCTGAATAGGATAATCTCCAGCACTACGTCCCAGAAGCACTTTATTAGAGTTTAAGACTCTCTGCACATTGCACTTGCCCGGAAATCCAACATACCACCTGCCACACCCAGCACTTTTTAACCTGTACCCATCACTGGCCCGGCCCTGGTTTTTATTGCGTAATGATGTATTGTTTTGTTATTGATTATGTTTTAATTTGCTTTAAATTCTACTGTTATTGTTTTGCTGGCCTTGGCCTTTGTAAGCCACATCGAGTCCTGCGGGAGATGCTAGCAGGGTACAAATAAAGTTTAATAATAATAATAATAATAATAATAATAATAATAATAATTGCTGAAGATATGAACCTTTTAAGACAAAACCACCATGTGGTTTTATTTCCAAAAAAGGCACCCAACATGCTTTCTGGTGGATTGGTTCTTATGTCATCCTTTTGAGGAAGTATTACTAATTTAGCACAGAGAAAGTAACCGGAAGACACAGCTTCTGTTTGCAGACTATGCAAATTTATCACAATAAATTAACATAAAGACAACAGACCACAAGGTAGCCAGGACAGAGATTGGCCAATACAACCATACATAATGGTTCATATACAAAACATTTATATCTAATGTTACATTGTGTCTTATACGGTCTGGGCAACAGAGCATATAACTGGGCCAGTGGTTGTCCTATCTGTTTCAGGCGAGGACTATACATTGAAATGGAGATAGGATCCACATGTTCCTCAACAGTCTTGTGATCTGCTTTGGGTGACAAACGTTTGAGGGGAAAAGGAGGATGACTTTCCTATGGATTTTCAAACAAAAAGAGGATTTGTCTCTATAGCAGTGATGGACAACTTATGGCTTTTCAGATCAGGAGCTCCCAAGTTGGGTCTTCCAGATTTTTTGGACTTCATCATTGGCCATGTTGGGAAAGGCTTCCAGATAAACAAAACTGTTGGAGGATCAAAGGCTGCGAGAACCTACTCTAGATAGTTATGGACTACAAGTCCCAACCGTGCTATCTAGCACAGCCGATGATGAGGATTATGGAAGTTGCAAATATCTAGAATGTCAGAGCAAAAAGAGGATTTATGTCTATAGTAGGGATGGACAACTTGTGGCTGACCCTACCTAGCTTCCCTACTTAGCCCCCAACTTGGGTTTTCCAGATTTTTTGGACTTCATTATTGGCTATGCTGGGAAAGGCTTCCAGATAAACAAAACTGTTGGAGACTCAAAGGCTGCGAGAACCTACTCTAGATAGTTATGGACTACAAGTCCCAACCGTGCTATCTAGCACAGCCAATGATGAGGATTATGGAAGTTGCAAATATCTAGAATGTCAGAGCAAAAGGAGGATTTATGTCTATAGTAGGGATAGACAACTTGTGACTGACCCTACCTAGCTTCCCTACTTAGCTCCCAACTTGGGTCTTCC
This sequence comes from Anolis sagrei ordinatus, assembly GCF_025583915.1. NCBI lineage: Eukaryota > Metazoa > Chordata > Lepidosauria > Squamata > Anolidae > Anolis > Anolis sagrei. The sequence goes on from NW_026847771.1 coordinate 40,954,170, forward strand.
AGATTTTTTGGACTTCATCATTGGCTATGCTGGGAAAAGCTTCCAGATAAACAAAACTGTTGGAGGATCAAAGGCTGAGAAACCCTACTCTAGATAGTTATGGACTACAAGTCCCAACCATCCTACCTAGCACAGCCAATGATGAGGATTATGGAAGTTGCAAATATCTAGAATGTCAGAGCAAAAAGAGGATTTATGTCTATAGTAGGGATGGACAACTTGCGGCTGACCCTACTTAGCTTCCCTACTTAGCTCCCAACTTGGGTCTTCCAGATTTTTTGGACTTCATCATTGGCCATGCTGGGAAAGGCTTCCAGATAAACAAAACTGTTGGAGGATCAAAGGCTGAGAAACCCTAGACAGTTATGGACTACAAGTCCCAACCGTCCTATCTAGCACAGCCAATGATGAGGATTATGGAATTTGCAAATATCTAGAATGCCAGAGTTGCACAGATCTGATACACATGTTTATGGGTCTCATTCCAACAATCTGATTTCTGTGGGTGAGAAAAGAAGAGCATAGGCACACAAGCCAAGGAGGAAAAGTTAAGGATTTTCACTGTGTTATCTTTAAATCAAATGTTACAACATTGAAGAGAAAGTATTTTTCAGATCAAGCGTTGGATTGTGTACCAACAGTGAATGTGTCAGAAGAAAGATAACCTAATCCAGATATACCATACAGTGAAGACAAATAAAAAAGTGTTCACTACCCCATTATAGCACACCCAGTTATCAGGATGAACCTCCAACGAGTTATTTAAGAGACGACTCCAAGGAGTTACACCATATCTAGGAGACTTTGTTTTATACTTAAGTGAGGATGAGCTCTTGGTAAGTTAACTTCAGCTGCAGCCAGTATTTCCTCAAGTGTTTATCTGGAACAGGAAATCTTTTTTTAGATTACTCTTCCTCCCAGTCCAATATATTGCATATGGTTTTATATTTCTAAGCTGCTTGGACTTCCTGGAGGTCAGGGAGAGAGGTATACCTCCAAATAATTCACACGGCCATCCATAAATAGAAGTTACATCAGATGCCTCCTGTGTTGAGTGTATTTTCCTTCTATGCTTTCCCACAAGCTTGCAAGTTGCCATGTGAGAGCTGAAACCATCTTCTGCACCATCTGAAGTGTCAAGAGGTCTCTTAATGTCCCCTTTGACCAGCCATTTTCTGCCACCTGTCTCTTACCCAGAAAAACGACACCGAAAAACAGGTCTCAACATATAGCATTCCACCTCGGTGATCACTGAATGGCCACTAACTAGCCATGTCATTGGCTTGGAAAAGGCTGGCTCCATGTCTATTTTTCTGTAACAAATTCAGTCAGTGTCCACGGGGAAGCCATGGCTCCCACCCGCACAGCAGGATAACGTGGTTGAGACAACGTAGCACCAAACAACAGAAAGACATGGCCTCTTAAGCAAGAATGAACCAGATTGAGGCAACCCAACACTAAAGAAGCCTATCAAAAGACACTTGGCTTCGTAACCTTCCATTATCACCAAAGAAGCCTTAGATTTTCATTACTTTTCATTAGACATATTGTTTCTTGGAAGCACTGCTGCTAGGCCGGCTGGATTGCTTTTCCTGAGAGAGTGAGGATTTCGGAGCTTCGGCAGCAAAGACATCTGGGGGCTTATTCTGGTCTCGCAAAGCCAAGGTTTCTTCGGTGTTGAAGTTGGCCCAGTTCTGCTCATTGGAAAGCTTGTTGTAAGCCTGATAGTGCTGGGAATGCCTCTCAGTCATTGGGAGGTAGAAGTAGGACTTGTCTGGATAAGCCCCGACAGGCATTTCACAAAGTTTGGTGGGGAAATTGTTGCTGTCACAAGGCAGAGGGGGAGCAGACGAAGGAGAGCAGCAGTCACTTTCTTTGACACTGTTGAGGAGACTCTTGCAACAGAGATGGAAGAGCTCGAGAAGATTGAGGGCGAGGGAGATCAAGGCCACCACCAGCATGAAGAGGATGAATATGGTCTTCTCAGTGGGGCGGGACATAAAGCAGTCCACCTTGTGTGGACAAGGGGAGCCTTCACAGACATAGAGAGGCCTCATGACGAAACCGTACAGGTACCACTGTCCGAGGATGAAACCAGCCTCAAAAGCGGACTTGAATACCACGCTGATGATGTAGGTCCACATCAGTGGGCCACGTATTTTGATCCGCCCATCTTCTGCCACACAGATCTTGGCCATCTTCTTTTCTACCGCCATCAAGGTGGCCGCCACGTTGTAATCCTTGGACTGGAGTGCCCGGAGTTCATTCTCCCGCTCCTTCAGCTTCTCCTCTTGACGGTGGAGATAGATGACGTGGCCCAGATAGACCAAGGTGGGTGTGCTGACAAATAGGAATTGAAGCACCCAGTAACGAACATGGGAGATGGGAAAGGCCTTGTCGTAGCACACATTGGTACAACCAGGTTGCTTGGTGTTGCAGACAAAGTCTGACTGTTCGTCCCCCCAGACGGACTCCCCAGCGAGCCCCAGGATCAAGATACGGAAAATGAAGAGGACCGTCAACCAGATCTTGCCAATGACCGTCGAATGCTCCTGGACCTGATCCAGTAACTTCTCCAGGAAACCCCAGTCACCCATCTTGCACTAGGAAGAGTAGAAAAGGATAAGTTAACTCTGGAACTACATAATGGTGCTTCAGCTGAGCTTCCCTTACAAGGGGAATATCAGATCTGCAGCTCCCATCATCCTTCCTCACTGCCTATGCTGGCTTAGGCTGATGGGAGTTGTACTCCAACAACATTTAGAAGGTCTAGGTTGTTGTAGGTTTTTCGGGCTATATGGCCATGGTCTAGAGGCATTCTCTCCTGACGTTTCGCCTGCATCTATGGCAAGCATCCTCAGTGGTAGTGAGGTGATGGCCATGGCCATATAGCCCAAAAAACCTACAACAACCCAGTGATTCCAGCCATGAAAGCCTTCGACAATACATTTAGAAGGTCACTTCTTTTGTTTTATCCAATTCTCCAAAGCGAATTCACAGTCTTCTTTTCTACCCAAAGCTCAGGAAATTATGGTTTTGCAATACTGAGGTTTTTCTTAAAATGGTTGCAAAGAATTACAGTAGAGTCCCGCTTATCCAACATAAACGGGCTGGCAGAATATTGGATAAGCAAAAATGCTGGATAATAAGGAGGGACTAAGGAAAAACCTATTAAATGTCAAATCACATTATGATTACATTATGATTTTACAAATTAAGCACCAAAACATCATGTTTTACAACAAATGGACAAAAAAAAGCAGATCAATACATGGTAATGTTATATAGTAACTAGCTGTCCCCTGCCACGCGTTGCTGTGGCCCAGTCTGGTGATCTGGAAAATAAAGTAATGAGAAAGTGTTGGTTTCTAATATATGTAATTCCTTTATGCTTGTGAGTAAACAGCATTTCTTGTTGTTTCTTTGTCAGTGTTGATGTGGAGAGTGTCTGGTTTGCCTACTCTGGAATATGCAACATATCATAGTCCTTCTTTAAGGGTCTCTTTCAAATCTATGATACTATATCTGTGTGTGTGAGAGAGAATCATATCTATCTATCTATATTTATGACTGGATGGCTCTTTGTCAGGAGGGCTCTGATTACATTTTCTTGCCCTGGTGAAGAGAGTTGGACTGGATGGCCTTAAGTATTTTCTGTTGGTCATGGGGGTTCTGTGTGGGAAGTTTGCCCCATTTCTGTCGTTTGTGAGTTTCAGAATGCTCTTTAATTGTAGTGAACTATAAATCCCAGTAACTACAAATCCCAAAGTCAAGGTCTATTTCCTCCAAACTCCATCTGTGTTCATATTTAGGCATATGGAATTTTTGTCAAGTTTGGTCCAGATCCATCATTGTTTGAGTCCACAGTGCTCTCTGGATGTAGGTGAACTACAACTCCCAAACTCAAGGTCAATGCCCACCAAACCCTTCCAGTGTGTTCTGTTGGTCATGGAAGTCCTGTATGCCATGTTTGGTTGAATTCCATCATTGGTGGAGTTCAGAATGCTCTTTGATTGTAGGTGAACTATAAATCCCAGTAAGTACAAATCCCAAATGTCAAGGTCTATTTCCTCCAAACTCCATCTGTATTCATATTTGGGCATATGGAATATTCGTGCCAAGTTTGGTCCAGATCCATCATTGTTTTTATTCTACTGTTATGTTGATGCTGGCATCGAATTGTGCCTTTGTAAGCGCCCTGAGTCCCCTTCGGGGTGAGAAGGGCGGGGTAGAAGTAACAGAAATAAATAAATAAATATACCACATTGTCTCACTGCGATAGAGAACAGACCCTATAAATTCAATATTTAATTATTAAATCACTAGCCGTCCCCTGCCATGCGTTGCTGTGGCCCACAAGGGGGTTCTGTGTGGGAGATTTGGCCCATTTCTCTCGTTTGTGGGTTTCAGAATGCTCTTTAATTGTAGTGAACTATAAATCCCAGTAACTACAAATCCCAAATGTCAAGGCCTATTTAGGCATATGGAATTTTTGTGTCAAGTTTGGTCCAGATCCCTCATTGTTTGAGTCCACAGTGCTCTCTGATGTGGGTGAACTATAATTCCCAAACTCAAGGTCCACCAAACCTTTCCAGTTTTTTCTGTTGGTCATGGGAGCCCTGTGTGCTAAGTTTGGCCCAATTCCATCATTGGTGGAGTTCAGAATGCTCTTTGATTGTAGGTAATCTATAAATCCCAGCAATGACAATTCCCAAATGACAAAATCATTTTTTTTTAGTGGAGGACATACATTGGACTGTTAGGTGTCTTGTGTCCAAATTTGGTGCCAATTCCCCCAGTGGTTTTTGAGTTCTGATGGTAGCACGAACTAACATTACATTTTTATTTATATAGAAGATTATGGTGTTTACAAATTTAGCACCAAAAACACAACGATTCTTTCTCCCATTGGATAATAGAGAATGTTGGATGAAGGTTGAATAAGTGAGACTCTACTGTATACCCAATGGAAGATTAATAGACCATTTTACATCCATGCTCCTACTTTCGTCTGAAAAACCCAAGGCTGTGCAAACAGGAATCTGAAGATATTGATGTAATCTAATTTCAGGATAGCTGTTGCTTTGGGTGTCTTCAGACCATGCCTGGGAAACATTTGACTTCTCATAAAATCTGTCAAGTCTACAAAGCTCCTAGCATTAGAAGTTGAGGAGGAAGCGAGATAAAAACTGCTCTTCCAAATTTATACCACACAGCTTTTATCAAATGCACCTTTTATTATCTAGCAGTGGCACACGTTGTCTTCCAGGATTATTTCTTCCATTTGCCTTAAAAAAAATCTTGTGTTAAACTTAAAGTTTAATTTTGTATTGATTTTGTAATTCGGAAGTTATAGCTGTGGGATTTATAGCTAACTTACAACCAGAGAGCATTCTGAATGCCACCAATGATGGAATTAAACCAAACACGACACACAGAACCCCCATGACCAACAGAACATACTGGAAGGGTTTGGCGGGCATTGACCTTGAGTTTTGGAGTTGTAGTTCACCTACATCCAGAGAGCACTGTGCACTCAAACAGTGATGGATCTGGACCAAACTTGGCACGAATCCTCAATATGCCCAAATAGGAATACTGGAGACTAGGACGCAGAACAATGGCTTCAAACTACAAGAGAGGAGATTCCATCTGAACATGAGGAAGAACTTCCTGACTGTGAGAGCCGTTCAGCAGTGGAACTCTCTGCACCGGAGTGTGGTGGAGGCTCCTTCTTTGGAAGCTTTTAAACAGAGGCTGGATGGCCATCTGTCAGGGGTGATTTGAATGCAATATTCCTGCTTCTTGGCAGGGGGTTGGACTGGATGGCCCATGAGGTCTCTTCCAACTCTTTGATTCTATGATTCTATGGTGGAGTTTGGGGAAAACAAATCTTGACATTTGGGAGTTGTAGTAGCTGGGATTTATAGTTCACTACAATCAAAGAGCATTCTGAACTCCACCAATGATGGAATTGAACCAAACATGGCATACAGGACTTCCATGACCAACAGAACACACTGGAAGGGTTTGGTGGGCATTGACCTTGAGTTTGGGAGTTGTAGTTCACCTACATCCAGAGAGCACCGTGGACTCAAACAATGATGGATCTGGACCAAACTTGACACAAAAATTCCATATGCCTAAATATGAACACAGATAGAATTGGGTCAAACTTCCCACACAGAACCCCCATGACCAACAGAAAATACTGTGTTTTCTGATGGTCTTTAGTGACCCCTCTGAAAGCCCCTCACGATCCCTCGGGGGTTCCAACCCCTAGGTTGAGAAATACTGGTGGAGAATAAATGTAGTTATTTATGTTATTACTTTAGGACCGAGCAGGGGGCACTGTGTATTAGGTAGTTTTATAGCCTTCTTAAAATGGTTGTATTGGATTTTTTTTATTATATTTTATTAAGTTTTCCAGAATATACATAAAACCGGGGAATGGGAAAAAAAGATTTTAATGCTCTTTTGCTTAATTCTATTTTAATCATAGAATCATAGAATCAAAGAGTTGGAAGAGACCTCATGGGCCATCCAGTCCAACCCCCTGCCAAGAAGCAGGAATATTGCATTCAAATCACCCCCGACAGATGGCCATCCAGCCTCTGTTTAAAAGCTTCCAAAGAAGGAGCCTCCACCACACTCTGGGGCAGAGAGTTCCACTGCTGAACGACTCTCACCTCTTCCTCATGTTCAGATGGAATCTCCTTTCTTGTAGTTTGAAGCCACTGTTCCGCATCTTAGTCTTCAGGGAAGCAGAAAACAAGCTTGCTCCCTCCTCCCTGTGGCTTCCTCTCACATATTTATACATGGCTATCATATCTCCTCTCAGCCTTCTCTTCCTCAGGCTAAACATGCCCAGCTCCTTAAGCCGCTCCTCATAGGGCTTGTTCTCCAGACCCTTGATCATTTTAGTCGCCCTCCTCTGTACACATTCCAGCTTGTCAATATCTCTCTTGAATTGTGGTGCCCAGAATTGGACACAATATTCCAGGCGTGGTCTAACCAAAGCGGAATAGAGGGGTAGCATTACTTCCCTAGATCTAGACACTATGCTCCTATTAATGCAGGCCAAAATCCCATTGGCTTTTTTTGCCGCCACATCACATTGTTGGCTCATGTTTAACTTGTTGTCCATGAGGACTCCAAGATCTTTTTCACACGTACTGCTCTCGAGCCAGGCAATGTTCATATATATGCTTTAGGCTTTCACTGATACGGGTTTTTTGTGTGTTGTCCACTTTGAGTCTCCTTTTGGAGGAAAAAAAGCAGGCTAATAATAGTAAGAATAGGAATAATGCAGGTTGACACCACTTTAACTGCCATGGCTCAATGTTATGGGATCCTGGAAGGTGTATTTTCATACATGATAACCATGTATAACTATGTGAGATGTCATAGGAAGGAGCAAGCTTGTTTTCTGCTGCCCTGGAGACTAGGATGCGGAACAATGGCTTCAAACTACAAGAAAGGAGATTCCATCTGAACATTAGGAAGAACTTTCTGACTGTGAGAGCTGTTCAGCAGTGGAACTCTCTGCCCCAGAGTGTGGTAGAGGCTCCTGCTTTGGAAGCTTGTAAACAGAGGCTAGATGGCCATCTGTCAGGGGTACTCTGAATGCAATTTTCCTGCTTCTTGGCAGGGGGTTGGACTGGATGGCCCATGAGGTCTCTTCCAACTCTATGATTCTATAAGGTTTTCAGCTTTCCCTGCCAAAGTGTGTTGGTGCCTCGCCAAACTACAACTCCTTGGATTCCATAGCAATGAACCATGGCAGTTCAAGTGGGATCAATTTGCATTTATTCTACAGTGTAGAACAGGGGTCTCAAACTAAGGCCCAGGGGCCCTCCAAGGTCATTTACCCGGCCCTTACTCAGGGTCAACCTAAGTCTGAAACGACTTGAAAGCACACAACAACAACAACAACAATCCTATCTCATCAGCCAAAAGTAGTATTTCCCCCTAAAATACTAGTAAGTTTGTATTTGTTAAAAATGTTCTTCATTTTAATTATTGTATTGTTTTAAGTGTTTTTTGCACTACAAATAAGATATGGCAAGTGTGCATAGGAATTCATTCGTGTTTTTTTTTCCAAATTATAATCCGGCCTCCAACAGTTTGAGGGACTGTGACCTGGCCCCCTGCTTAAAAAGTTTGAGAACCCCTGTTGTAGAAGCACCCATGACCTCCCTCTGAGGCTGAGAGAGTGTGACTCAAAGTCCAAGGTCATACAGTAAGCTTCATGACTGAGTTAGGATTCAAACACTGATCTCTCAATGCTCAAACCACTATACCACATTGTCTCATTGCTATAGAGAACAGACCCTATAAATTAAATATTTAATTATTAAATCTCTAGCCGTCCCCTGCCATGCATTGCTGTGGCCCACATGGGGGTTCTGTGTGGGAGATTTGGCCCAATTCTATCGTTGGTGGGATTCAGAATGCTCTGTGATTGTAGGTGAACTATAAATCCCAGTAACTACAACTTCCAAATGTCAACATTCTATTTTCCCTCAAACTCCACCAGTGTTCACATTTGGGCATATTGAGTATTCGTGCAGAGTAAGGTCCAGATCCACAGTGATCTCAGTGAACTACAACTCCAAAACCAAAGGACACTGCCCACCAAACCATTCCAGTATTTTTTGTTGGTCATGGGAGAACTGTGTGCCAAGTTTGGTTCAATTCCATCATTGGTGGGGTTCCCATTTGGGCATATTGAGTATTCCTGTCAAGTTTGGTCCAGATCCATCATTGTTTGAGTCCACAGTGCTCTCTGGATATAGGTGAACTACAACTCCCAAACTCAAGGTCAATGCCCACCAAATCCTTCCAGTGTGTTCTGTTGGTCATGGAAGTCCTGTATGCCATGTTTGGTTGAATTCCATCATTGGTGGGGTTCAGAATGCTCTTTGATTGTAGGTGAACGATAAACCCCAGCAACTACAACTCCCAAATGACAAAATCAATTTTTTTGAGTGAAGGACGAACATTGGGCTGTTAGGTGTCTTGTGCCCAAATTTGGTGTCAATTCGTCCAGTGGTTTTTGAGTTCTATTAATCCCACAAATGAACATTACGTTTTTATTTATATAGATTAAATAATAAATAATTAAATAAATAAATAAATAATAAAAATATGTAATGTATTTGTTTTGGGGAATAAAGCACTCAGCTCAGTAAAGCCAAAAAAATGACAATTGTGCTATGTATTGTCGAAGGCTTTCATGTCCGGAATCACTGGTTTGTTGCGAGTTTTCCGGAACATGGCCATACAGCCCGGAAAACTCACAACAAACCAACAATTGTGCTTGCTCACCTTTTAGGAACTCCGCCAACCTCACAGTTTCCTGTGCGTTGCTATCGCCTCTGTTCCACGCTTTGGTGGTTATAATGCCAAAGCAGCAGGAAGCACATGTCCAACTAGGGCTGGCTTGGGCTTCAAATGGGGCAACTAAAGAGTTAAACTGAACCAATGCTCAGAACAGGTGCTGCTTGATAGAAAAGTAGGGCTGCCAATGACTTCAATGAATCCAGCTGATCCTCTCCTAGTACAGGTGTTGTAGCTGCACCAAACCAACCTACTAGGGACCACCAACAAACTACAGGTTGAACATCCCTATTTGAAATGCTTGGGATCATAAGCATTTTTGGTCCTCCCTTCTGCTCAGATTTGGTGGGCATTGACCTTGAGTTTGGGAGTTGTAGTTCACCTACATCCAGAGAGAACTGTGAACTCAAACAATGATGCATCTGGACCAAACTTGGCACGAATGTGAACACTAGTGGAGTTTGGGGAAAATAGAGCTTGATATTTGGGAGTTGCAGTTGCTGGGATTTATAGTTCACCTACAATCAAAGAGCATTCTGAACCCCACCAATGATAGAATTTGGCCAAACTTCCCACGCAGAAACCCCACGACCAACAGAAAATATTGGAAGGGTTTGGTGGGCATTGATCTTGAGTTTGGGAGTTGTAGTTCACCCACATCCAAAGAGCACTGTGAACTCAAACAATGATGCATCTGGACCAAACTTGGCACGAATGTGAACGCTAGTGGAGTTTGGGGAAAATAGAGCTTGATATTTGGGAGTTGTAGTTGCTGGGATTTATAGTTCACTTACAATCAAAAATCATTCTGAACCCCACCGATGATAGAATTTGGCCAAACTTCCCACACAGAACTCCCATGACCAACAGAAAATATTTGAAGGGTTTGGTGGGCATTGACCCTGAGTTTTGGAGTTCACCCACATCCAAAGAGCACTGTGAACTCAAACAATGATGCATCTGGAGCAAACTTGGCACAAATGTGAACATTAGTGGAGTTTGGGGAAAATAGAGCTTGATATTTGGGAGTTTCATTTGCTGGGATTTATAGTTCATCTACAATCAAAGAGCATTCTGAACCCCACCAATGATAGAATTGGGCCAAACTTGCCACACAGAAACCCCATGACCAACAGAAAATACTGAAAGGGCTTGGTGGGCATTGACCTTGAGCTTTGGAATTGTAGTTCACCTGCATTCAGAGAGCACTGTGGACTCAAACAATGATAGATCCAAACAAAACTTGGCATGAATACTCAATATGCCCAAATGGGAATACTGGTGGACTAAGGGGAAAATAGACCTTGACATTTGAGAGTTGTAGTTGCTGGAATTTCTGATAGTCATTGGAGACCCCTCTGACACCCCCTCATGACCCCCCCCCCCCCCAGGGCTTAAGGGGCTCTTTGTAGGTGAACAATAAATCCCAGCAACTACAACTCTGAAAGGTCAAGGTCTATTTTCCCTAAACTCCACCAGTGTTCACATTTGGGCATATTGAGTATTCATTCATAGAAAAGCAGGGCTGCCAATGACTTCAAACTTGGCACGAATACTCAATATGCCCAAATGGGAACACTGGTGGTCTACGGGGAAAAAGACCTTGACATTGGAGAGTTGCAGTTGCTGGGATTTCTGATAGTCTTTGGAGACCCCTCTGACACCCCCTCATGACCCCCCCCCCGGGCTTAAGGGGCTCTTTGATTGTAGGTGAACTATAAATCCTAGCAACTACAACTCTGAAAGGTCAAGGTCTATTTTCCCTAAACTCCACCACATTTGGGCATATTGAGTATTCACTCCAAGTTTGGTCCAGATCTATCATTGTTTGAGTCCACAGTGCTCTCTGGACTCTGCTATGAAGCGCATCCAGGGGTGAACTACAACTCCAAAACTCAAGGTTAATGCCCACTAAATCCTTCCAGGGTTTTCTGTTGGTCATGGCAGCTCTGTGTGCCAACTTTGGTTCAATTCCATCAAGGAATTGAAAACTCAAGGTCAAGGTCCACCAAACCCTTCGAGTATTTTCTATTCTTCATGGGAGTTCTGTTTGCCAAGTTTGGTTGAATTCCATCATTGGTGGAGTTCAGAATGCTCTTTGATAGTAGGTGAACTATAAATCCCAGAAACTACAACTCCCAAATGACAAAATCAATTTCCCAGCTCCACCAGTATTCAAATTTCGACTATTGGGTATTTGTGCCAAATTTGATCCTGCATATCAGATATTTACATTAAGATTCATAACAGTAGCAAAATTACGGTTATGAAGTAGCAACGAAAATAATGTTATGGTTGCGGGCCACCACAACATGAGGAACTGTATAATATTAACAATAATATTAAATATATTTAGGGGTCCATGCAGGTTGGAAGCCAGGGGCAAAGGAATTGAATTAGATGGCGCATTAATTTCTCATTAATTTCAAAGCAATGACCCTATATTTCTGAAGTTGGTTCTATCAAAAACATTTGGAGATCTTGTTACTTACCAGCAAGTGCAATGAAGGTCTTCAATCAGAAATCCAATGGTTTTATTTTTGGAGGGGAAAATTAATGGATTGATTTCAGCCAGGAAGCTCCAAAATAGTTTTTCCAAAAGTGGCCAAAGAGTTCAGACGCAGTGTTGTCGCATGGCAAACTCTTGCTGGGATTCAGGCCGACTCTGCTATGAAGCGCATCCAGGGGAAAAGTTGAATATAATAACTCTGGGAAAAGTTTCAAAAGGGAGGAGTTTCAGGAAACTGGGGGCGGAGAAGCCCTTCTTGTAATAGGCTTGAATGCAATGACTTGACTGTTTGGGAAAAAAAAAATACGAATCTCTCCAAGGGCAGCTGGTCAGGCAGGTGGAAAAAGCAAAGGGAAATTGGGGTGACTTCACCCGCTTCCTGGCTGGCGCATGAACCAGAGGCTGAAAGTTTAGAGGAATGGGGAAAGAAATGAGCCACCTAAGCTAGGAACTCTATTACAGAGTTTCTCAACCTGGGGGCCGGGACTCCTGGGGGGTCATGAGGGGGGTGTCAGAGGGGTTGCCAAAGATGATCTGAAAACACAGTATTTTCTGTTGATCATAGAGGTTCTGTGTGGGAAGTTTGGCCCAATTCTATCGTTGGTGGGGTTCAGAATACTCTTTGATTTATTATTTATTTATTTATTTATTTATTTATTTATTTACAGCTTTTATATTCCGCCCTTCTCACCCCGCAGGGGACTCAGGGTGGATTACAGTGTACACATACATGGCAAACATTCAATGACAATTTTTGACATACAAACATATACAGACATAGACAGAGGCTATTTAACTTTTTCTAGCCGCCAGGGGAGCTGTCGCTTTCATCGTCCATCTGCGACTCTGATGAAGTGCTTCCGCATTCCCCGCATGCTTCCCCGCTGGAATGCTTTGCTGGGGTCTTCTTTATGGCTTCATAAATCAGTTAATTTAGCCTCCCCACACTTTAAGGTGGTACCTTATTTTCCTACTTGACAGATGCAACTGTCTTTCAGGTTGCAAAGGTCGACAACAGGCTACACACAATTGGTTGGAAACCCACTGAACCCGGGCTGGCTTCGAACTCATGACCTTTTGGTGAGAGTGATCTTAATGCAGCTGACACCCAGCCAGCTGCGCCACAATCCCGGTGATTGTAGGTGAACTATAAATCCCAGCAACTACAATTCCCAAATGTCAAGGTCTATTTCCCCCGAAATCCACCAGTCTTCACATTTGGGCATATTGAATATTTGTGCCAAATTTGGTCAGGATCCATCACTGTTTGAGTCCACAGTGCACTCTGGATAAAGGTGAACTACAACTCCCAAACTCAAGGTCAATGTCCACCAAACCCGTCCAGTATTTTCTTTTGGGCATGGGAGTTATATGTGCCAAGTTTGGTTCAGTTCCATCACTGGTGGAGTTCTGAATGCTTTTGATTGTAGGTGAAGTATAAATCCCAGCAACTACAACTCTCAAATGACAACATCAATCCCTTCCCCAACCCCACCAGTATTCAAATGTGGGCGTATTGGGTATTTGTGCCAAATGTGGTCCAGTAAATGAAAACACATCCCGCATATCAGATATTTACATTATGATTCATAATAGTAGCAAAATTACAATTGTGAAGTAACAAGAAAAATAATTTTGTAGTTGGAGGTCACCACAACATGAGGAACTCTATTAAGGGGCAGCGGCATTAGGAAGGTTGAGAACCACTGCTCTATTGCGTCCTTGGGTGCAGCTACAGTGTAGAATGAATGCATTTCACACCACTTTGACTCCTGTGGCTCAATACTATGGTGTCCTAGGAGCACAAGTCTTAACTGTGCAAAAGCTTCCCTGGCCACCGCCAAAACCTGGGGTTCCAGGCTCAGCGATGAGTCCAGGATCACTCTCAAGCTGCGAACCTGCGTCTTCAGGGGGAGTGTAACCCCATCCAACACAGGCTGTAACCCTGTGCCCTGTTCGGCCTTTCAACTGACCAGGAGGACCTCTGTCTTGTCAGGATTCAGTTTCAATTTGTTAGCCCCCATCCAGTCCAACACAGCAGCCAAACACCGATTCAAGGTCTGGACAGCCTCCTTAGTAACAGGTGGAAAGGAATGACAGATTTGGACGTCATACAGATAACAGCTTACTCCGAAACTCTGAATGATCTCCCCCAGTGGCTTCATGTAGATGTTAAACAACATCGGGGACAATACTGAAACCTGAGGGACTCCACAAGACAACGGTTGTGGAGTTGAACAGGTGTCACCCAATAACACCTTCTGGGACCGAGCCTCCAGGAAGGACTAGAGCCACTGCAAAGCAGTACCTCCAAGTCCCATTTCTGCGAGGCGTCCCAGAAGGATACTGTGGTCAACGGTATCGAAGGCCGCTGAGAAGTCCAGCAGAAACAACAGACCTTGGGTTGTCGTTTTACAAAGTTTTTTATCCTTCTCTGCTAAAGAGCGATGTTGCCTCTCCAAATTGTGACTCCTCTGATTCTATAGTAGCAAGCCATGGGATCTAAAATGATGTCTAGCTGCATTAATTATTATACAGTGTGGATACACTCAAAAACTCAGTTTATTTATTTGTCATGTCAGGGCAACCAGTCACATTTCTAACAGAACAAAGCAAACAAACAGACAACATACAAAATTTGTGAGTTTGGTAGTTGATTAAATTTCCTTTGACCAGGATCTGGCCACTTGGAGTGCTTCTGGTGTTGCTGCAAGAAGGTCCTCCATTGTGCATGTGGCAGGGCTCAGGGTGCATTGCAGCAGGTGGTCAGTGGTTTGCTCCTCTCCACACTCGCATGTCGTGGATTCTACTTCGTAGCCCCATTTCTTGAGGTTGGCTCTGCATCTTTTGGTGCCAGAGCACAGTCTGTTCAGCGCCTTCCAAGTCGCCTGGTTTTCTGTGTGCCCAGGGGGGAGTCTCTCATTTGGTATCAGCCATTGGTTGAGGTTCTGGGTTTGAGTCTGCCACTTTTGGACTCTCGCTTGCTGAGGTGTTCCAGCGAGTGTCTCTGTAGATCTTAGAAAACTATTTCTAGATTTAAGTCGTTGACATGCTGGCTGATACCCAAACAGGGGATGAGCTGGAGATGTCTCTGCCTTGGTCCTTTCACTATTGGTTGCTACTTCCCGGCAGATGTCAGGTGGTGCAATACCGGCTAAGCAGTGTAATTTCTCCAGTGGTGTAGGGCGCAGACACCCTGTGATAATGCGGCATGTCTCATTAAGAGCCACATCCACTGTTTTAGTGTGGTGAGATGTGTTCCACACTGGGCATGCGTACTCAGCAGCCGAGTAGCACAGCGCAAGGGCAGATGAAAAAAAAAACCTCAGTAGAACTCCTGGAGTGCATCTACACTGTAGAATTAATGCAGTTTGGCACTACTTTTAACTGTCATGGCTCAGTACTATGAAATTATGGAGTTGTGGTTTTTGCAAGGACATTAGCCTTCTCTGCCAAAGAGTGGCAATGCCTCTCCAAACTGCAATTCCCAAGATTCCATAGCACTGACCCACAGCTATTAAAGTGGTGCCAAACTGCATTAATTCTACAGTGTAGATGCACCCTCATAGGATTAATTTGCAATTTTCTTGATGATTGGGGGCAAAGCCCTTTGTGAGCTCACTCTGCAGCCCAGTCAGGGAAATAGGAAGCGTCGGAAAACAAGGGAGACTGAAATAACAACCCTTGTGCATTGCTCTGCTCTTTCTGGCCAAGAGCAACAAGGGGGAAATCCTGGACAAGTGGAATTTGCCGACCCTTAATGCAACTAACCAAGCGTGGGAATCCCAGATGAGATGTTGCAGGGATTGGGGTAGAGCTGAGTGTCTCAGTGATGCGGTGGTTTGAGTCTGAGAAGACATCTACATTGTTGGTTTGATGTACTTTGACACCACTTGAAATGCCATGGCTCAATTCTATGAGTTTTGGCTTTCTAAGGCCTTTGGCACGACAACCTCCAGGATTTATTTAGCATCAAGCCGCTGCAGCTAAAGTGCTGCCAAAATGCATTAATTCTATTGTGCAAATGCTCTAAGTTAAATAACCATGGTTTCTCGTGATTTGCATTTCATAAGCCACATTTCTCCCGAGATTTGAAGTTGAAAGTTGTAATTTGTTGAAGCACTGAGCAACCCTCTTTGGCAGAGAAGGCTAAAGACCTTGTAAAATGGCAATTGCAACAATTCGTTAGCATTGAGACATGGCAGTTAAAGTGGTGTTAAATTGCATTAATTCGACAATGTAGAGATGTACCAGCCCCCTGGTGGCTCAGCTGCTGAACTTGCTGACCAAAAGGTTGATGGTTCGAACCCGGGGAGCGGAGTTAGCTCCTGCTGTTGGCCCCAGCTTCTGCCAACCTAGCAGTTCAAAAACATGCAAATGTGAATATTATTTATTTATTTATTTATTTATTTATTTAGAACTTTTATATACCGGTGTTCTCACTTCCGACAAGGGACTCAGGCCGGTTCACAACAGAGGATTCATACACAATAGTTTAAAACACCACATCCCATAATACACTAATATAAAAACACATTAAAATACAATCATATAATTACATAAGGCCAAGTCGTCAGAATGAAATCACAATTCATCACCATCCGTCCGTGTGGTCAAGAGTTACTTAATCACTCATACGTACTACTTCGGCGGGAAGGTAACGGCGCTCCATATAGACATACTACTCACATGACCTTGGAGGTGTCTATGGACAACGCTGGCTCATCAGCTTAGAAACTGAGATGAGCACCAACCCACATAGTCAGACACGGCTAGACTTAATGTAAGAGAAATCTTGACTTTTACTAAAAATGCATCCTAGGACTCCAAGAGACCAGTGTTCGAATCTTTGAAAATATCCCACCTTTACTCTACTCCAGTGCTTCTCAACCTGTGGGTCCCCAGGTGTTTTGACCTACAACTCCCAGAAAACTCAGCTAGTTTACCCAGCTGTAAAGATTTCCGGGACCTACAGGTTGAGAACCACAGATATACTCTTCCTTTCCCCCTTCATCCTCAGCTGACTCCAGCTGCTGCAAACTAAGAGGGTTCTGCTTGACCTCTCATGGCCTTCGATACCGTTGACCACGGTATCCTTCTGGGACAACCCACGTGAATGGGCCTTGGGGGTACTGCTCTACAGTGGCTCCAGTCCTTCCTCGAGGGTCGCTCCCAGAAGGTGTTGCTAGGGGACTCCTGCTCGACCCCACGGCTATTGTACTGTGGAGTCCCACAGGGTTCAGTACTGTCCCCTATGTTGATTAACATATACCTGAAGCCGTTGGGAGAGATCATCCGGAGTTTTGGGGTACGGTGTCATCTGTACGCAGATGATGTCCAACTGTGTTACTCCTTCCCACCTGCTACTAAGGAGGCTGTTCAAGTCCTGAACCGGTGCTTGGTCACTATAACGGCCTGGATGAGGGACAACAGATTGAAACGAAATCCAGACAAGACAGAGGTCCTCCTGGTCAGTCGAAAGGCCGAACAGGGCATAGGGTTACAGCCTGTGCTTGACGGGGTTACACTCCCCTTGAAGGTGCAGGTTCGCAGTCTGGGAGTGATCCTGGACTCATTGCTGAGCCTGGAACCCCAGGTTTCGGCGGTGGTCAGGGGAGCTTTTGCAATTAAAACTTGTGCGCCAGCTGTGCCCGTACCTTGGGAAGTCTGACTTGGCCATGGTGGTCCACGCTCTGGTTCCATCCCGTATAGACTACTGCAACGCTCTCTACGTGGGGTTGCCTCTGAAGACTGCCCGGAAGCTGCAATTAGTCCAACGTGCGGCAGCCATATTACTAACAGGAGTGGGGTACAGGGAGCATACTACTCCTCTGTTGCGCCAGCTCCACTGGCTGCCAATTAGTTTCCGAGCACAATTCAAAGTGCTGGTGTTGACCTATAAATCCCTAAACAACTCCGGTCCAGTTTACCTGTCCGAACGGATTCTCCCCTATGAACCATCAAGGTTGTTAAGATCTTCTGGAGGGGCCCTGCTCTCGGTCCCACCATCCTCGCAATCGCGTCTGGTGGGAACGAGGGACAGGGCCTTGTCGGTGGTGGCCCCTCAGCTCTAGAACTCTCTCCCATTGGATATTAGAACTGCCCCTTCTCTCCTGACTTTTAGAAAACTGGTGAAAACTTGGCTCTGGAATTTGGCATTTGATGAGTGAGTCAATAACTCCTGACCACATGGACGGATGGCGATGAATTGTGACTTTATCCTGACGACTTGGCCTTATGTAATTATATGATTGTATTTTAATGTGTTAGTGTATTATGAGATGTGATGTTTTTAAACTCTGGTTTATGAATCTTTGTTGTGAACCAGACTGAGTCCCTCTGCGGAGGTTGAGAAGACCGGTATATAAAAGTTCTAAATAAATAAATAAATAAATAACTCTTGCTCTTCCCTGTAGAATCAGGCAAAAGCAAACTGCTGCAGCCTTAAAAGAGGCTCATCCCTTCTTTCTCATTAATAATTTCTGTCATCTTTAACATGTCTGATGTTGCTTAGACACATATATCCTGGTTTACGTCTTTGAAATTTACACAAATGATCAGCCACTGCCAAAGGGGACAGAGAGCTTCATCTATGCTGATAATTGTCGAAGACTTTCATGGCTGGAATCACTCAGTTCTTGTGGGTTTTTTCGGGCTATATGGCCATGTTCTAGAGGCATTTCTCCTGACGTTTCGCCTGCATCTATGGCAAGCATCCTCAGAGGTGACCCACAAGAAAAAACCCACAAGAACTGAGTATGCTGATAATTGTTCCACCACCACCCAAGCAGGGAGCTTTGAAATGGTTGAGCAGAAGCTCTCCCAAGCTTTAGGTGTTCTTAGATTAGAGAGATGATTGGCCAAAACTAGCACAATGAATTTCAACCAGGTGAATGTAGGATACTTCACTTAGGCAGAAAAAAATGAAATGCACAGATACAGGATGGGGGGTGCCTGGCTCTACAATAGTCTTTATGAAATGTATTTTGGAATAGGTTCTTGTGGATTTTTTCGGGCTATAGGGCCATGTTCTAGAGGCATTTCTCCTGACGTTTCGCCTGCATCTATGGCAAGCATCCTGAGGTAGTGAGGTCTGTTGGAATTAGGACAATGGGTTTATATATCTGTGGAATGGCTGGGGTGGGGCAAGGAGCTCTTCCCTGCTGGAGCTAGGTGTGAATGTTTCAACTGACCACCTTCATTAGCCTGGCTGAGCCTGGGAAAATCTTTTGTTGAGAGGTGTTAAGCTGTGCCTGGTTGTTTCCTCTCTGCTCTTTTGCTGTTGTAATTTTAGAGTTTTTTTAAATACTGGTAGCCAGATTTTGTTCATTTTCATGGTCTCCTCCTTTCTGTTGAAATTGTCCACATGTTTGTGGATTTCAATGGCTTCTCTGTGTACTCTGACATGGTGGTTGTGAGAGTGGTCCAGCATTTCTGTGTTCTCAAATAATATGCTGTGTCCAGGCTGGTTCATCAGGTGCTCTGCTATGGCTGACTTCTCTGGTTGAAGTAGTCTGCAGTGCCTTTCATGTTCCTTGATTCGTGTTCAGGCAATGCTGCATTTGGTGGTCCCTATGTAGACTTGTCCACAGCTGCATGGTACACGGTAGACTCCTGCAGAGGTGAGAGGATCCCTAAGATTTTGGAATCTTAGGCCCCATCTACACAGCCACAGAATCCAGCTCAAAGCAGATTTTATATGGCAGTGTAGATGAGGCATTAGTGGACAGCAAGTTGAACCTGAGCCAACAGTGAGATGCAGCAGCTAAAAAAAAACCAATGGGATTTTGGGTTACATCAGAAGGACTATAGTGTCTTATCAAGACAAGTAATGTTGCATCCCCTCTCACCTGGAGTATTGTTTTCAATGCTGGGCCCCACAATTCAGGAGGTCTCTCGCCATCCTGGATGGTGTCCAGAGGAGGGCGACTAAAACGATCTCTGAGGAGTGGCTGGAAGAGCTGAGGATGTTTATCCTGCAGAAGAGAAGGTTGAAAGGAGACATGAGAGAACAGTATTTTGCCCCCCCCCCCCCAACCAATCACTGATATTTATATTCTGTTTGTCGTGGGAGTTCTGTGTGCCATATTTGGTTCAATTCCATCATTGGTGGAGTTCGGAATGCTCTTTGATTGTAGGTGAACTATACATCCCAGTAACTACAACTCGCATATGTCAAGGTCTGTTTTCCCCCAAGAGCGCCTCAAGAGCTCCCCTGGGCAAAATCAACTATACTGCAAATGCTTACTTTGCGTAATGGGTTGAGCCGCCCCTGTGTATAAATACCTGAAAGGATGTCATAAGAAAGAGGGAGCAGGTTTCTTTTCTGCTGCTCTTAAGGCCAGGACTCAAAGGAGCAATGGGTTCAAATTAACAGGAAAAAAGATTCCACTTGAACATTAGGAAGAACTTCCCGATTGGAAGAGGTGTTCAGCAGTGGAACTCTCTGCCTCAGAGTGTGGCGGAAGCTCCTTCCTTGGAGGCTTATAAACAGAGGCTGGATGGTCAACTGTTGAGGATGCTTTGATTGCGCTTTCCCTGCCTGTTCAGATTGGGGTTGGATTGGATGGTCGATGTCCCCGCAATAATTGAGGGAACGCTGTATTGTCAAAGGCTTTCATGGCCAGAATCACTGGGTTGTTGTGAGTTTTCCAGACTGTATGCCCATGTTCCAGAAGCATTCTCTCCTGATGTTTTGCCTGCATCTATGGCATGGATGCCTGCCATAGATGCAGGCGAGACGTCAGGAGAGAATGCTTCTGGAACATGGCCATATGTAATGATTCTTACCCCATAGGCTGAAGGAGAATCCTGGAATATCAGTAAGCAGGACTCCATTTTGGGAGTGTAAGCATAGGAAGCAGACATCTTGGGAGTGTAAGAGGAGAAGAGGGGAGGAGCTGAAGCTCTCTTTTGATTGGCTAGGACAGAGGGGAGGAGTTTAGCCCTGAGAGGAAAAAGAGATATTGATTTTTGGCTTTGAAGAAGAGAGAGTGGTTTTGGGGAACAGAGGAGAGAGGTAGTTTTATGTTGAGCTTAGATTTTTCTGTCAGAGAGCATTTGTGACAGGCGATTCTGCATTATTTGGCCAGGAGGATCAAAGTAGACGCCTGGGTGCTTGTGTGGGTTTTTACACAAGTGAATTACTCTCTGGGGTTAGAGTAGTTTAGCTTGTAGAGGACTCTGTTTAGAGTGTAGCTAATTGCTCTGGGGACAACCTGGTTAGGTTAGTCTGTGGAACTCACTGCTACTGTATTCTTGTAGAGTGAGGAATCTTACTCATATCTAAGTCAAGAACCTGTTTAAGTAACCATCAAGATTATTGTGCCTCAGTAACCATTCAAGCTTGTGTGCCTCATTAAGGAAGATAGTTGTTTGTTCAAATATATTAATAAACATATTCTCTAGTTCAACTTTTTAAAAAGCCTCAGTAGTGATTCATTCCTGTGAGAATATTTCCATCTGTTTTAACATCTTTACTTCACAGTCCTCGTAAGGAGCTAAGGAAGAGCTGGTGGGCAGGAAGAAGTTTACCTCAGGGACAACAGCTTTTAATTTCCCAAGTATTTTGGGTGGTGGCAGCAACTCTACCAGAGTATACACGTTACCTCAACATACATCTAAGTGCTCCGTGCCAAGAAGCATATTCCAACATATAGGTGCACAGTTGTGGCATTAGTATTGTTGTGGAATATACGTTACCCGGGATCATGAGAGTACCTTTGGAGAAGGAAGAAGATGGAGAGACAGCTTGGCAGATTTCCAGGCGCTTATTTCTATCTCCAGAGTATAGGGTGTTCTGCAAAACCAGGTGCTGACACAACCTGACGTCGCAATTGTTCCAGTTTTTACAGCATGAAATTACTAGTTTTACACATGCGCAGAACAAATCTGACATTTACACAATACAATCATTAACAGGTGTTTTCATATATAGTTGCCAAGGGCATCTTTTATTAGGTCTTTGGCAAGCACGTTATGACCCCAAACATCTGCTCGGTTATATAACTTATCTCAACTTTCACCCATTATCCTAAGATGACACGTTCAATTGCTTTAATTCCTTTAACTTGAATTATAACTTTTATATGCTTATAACATAAGATTTGATCAAGGCAATCTCCTAATCAATCCTGCCTTAAATACTTCATTACAACTTAGTTCTTAATATGAAGACCAAAGGAATTTGCTTAAAATTTGCTTGGGTGTGATCCTGGACTCATCACTGAGCCTGGAACCCCAGGTTTCGGCGGTGACCAGGGGAGCATTCGCACAATTAAAACTTGTGCACCAGCTGCGCCCGTACCTTGGGAAGTCTGTCTTGGCCACGGTAGTCCACGCACTGGTTACATCCCGTATAGATTACTGCAACGCTTTCTACGTGGGGTTGCCTATGAAGACTGCTCGGAAGCTACAAATGGTCCAACATTCGGCAGCCAGGTTGCTAACAGGAGCGGCACTCAGGGAGCACACCACTCCTCTGTTGCACCAGCTCCACTGGCTGCCAATCTGCTACCGGGCACAATTCAAAGTGCTGGCTTTAGCCTTTAAAGTCCTAAACGGTTCTGGCCCGACCTATCTGTCTGAACGCATCGCCCCCTATGAAACAGTTAGGACATTAAGATCATCCGGGGAGGCCCTGCTCTCGATCCCACCAGCCTCGCAAGCACGGCTGGCGGGGACGAGAGACAGGGCATTCTCAGTGGTGGCCCCCCGGCTGTGGAACGCCCTTCCAGTAGACATTAGATCGGCCCCCTCTCTGCTAGCGTTCAGGAGAAGAGTGAAGACCTGGCTCTTTAAACAGGCGTTTAATTAAGCAGTGCAATTAATTGATTGATCATGGAACATGGAATAATGGACAAAGAGATCGGATTACGATTTTGCTGATGAGACGTGATGGATTAGTTATATGGATGTATAGATGTTATATTGATGTATTGATGTATTGTTATATTGATGTAGTTGCCCTGATTACTGTTTTGATGCTAATGTTGTCCACTTTATATACTGACTTGGCTGTAAACCGCTCTGAGTCGCCTACGGGCTGAGAGAGAGCAGTATACAAATAAAGTAAACAAACAAATAAATAAATAAATAAATAAAATAAAAGTGTTTCTGAAATTGCCTGCTATTTACATTAAGCGGTCAGAGGATGGCGCTCTCTCACCATATGACCTTAGATGTTCCAAGTCTTGGATCGATATATTGATTTCTATGTCCTGCCAAATTCTCTTGTTGCTTCATATCTATTGTCAACATTGGCTAAAACAAACATTGGCCACGACAAACATTTGCCAGAGCGCTCTGACCCCTTATCAATCATTACCATCTGCAGGTCTTTGCATGCTTGCAAATTTAACTATCTCGCGCTGGTCTTTTCAGAATTCAGGTAGAAACAAAGTCTTATTTTTATTCTAAATTATGATTTTCCCTTTATTGTTATTTTATTTTCTTCTAACGGCTGCCACAGTATCAGTGATCCTTTAAACTGCTGACCAGCGACGTGATATATTTATGAGTTATAAAACCCTGGTTTTATTATACCATACAACCCATACAACCCAGAAAACTCACAACAACCCACTTCTCCCTAGTAATAAAATTTTGCTTCAGTCCTCAAACTTCTAGAATTTCAGTAAAAAAAAAATCCAGTCAAGCCTTTAGAAATAGACTTAAGACATTAAAAGAACACAGGAGTGGGCAAAGAGACTAAGAGAATAGGAACACAACAGCTAGAAGTGTTTTGAGCGAACAGTGTTCAATGTGGTCCCTTGCACGATGCTTGAAATTAGAAAGCTGAAGCAAAATTGCATTGACACATCAAAGCAGAATGTTAGGCCACTTACACTGCCATATAACCCACATTATCTGCTTTGAACTAAATTATATGAGTCTACACTGCCATATAATCCAGCTCAAAGCAGATAAGATGGATTTTATATGGCAGTGTAGAAAAAGCCTTAGAGATGAAATAATGTTTTCGTTTTGCCCTCTTTCCCAAACTTGGCACACAGAACTCCCATGACCAGCAGAAAATACTGGAAGGGTTTGGCGGGCATTGACCTTGAGTTTGGGAGTTTTAGTTCACCTACATCCAGAGAGCACTGTGGACTCAAACAATGATGGAGCTGGAACAAACTTGGCACAAGCATTCAATACGCCCAAATATGAACACAGATTGAGTTTGGGGAAAATAGACCTTAACATTTGGGAGTTGTAGTCACTGGGATTCATAGTTCACCTACAATCAAAGATCATTCTGAACCCACAAATGACAGAATCGGGGCAAATTTCCTACACAGAATCCCCATGACCAACAGAAAATACTTAAGGCCATCCAGTCCAACTCCCTTCATCAGGGCAAGAAAACATAATCAAAGTCCTCCCGACAAAGAGCCATCCAGCCATAGAGATAGATAGATAGATAGATAGATAGATAGATAGATAGATAGATAGATAGATATGATTCACACAGTGAGAGATATAGTAAAGAAAGACAATAATATGTTGCATGTTCCAGGGTGGGCAAACCGGCAACACTGACAAAGACCCAGCAAGAAATACTGTTTACCACAAGCATCAAGAAATTACATATATTAGAAACCAACAATTCCTCATTACTTTATTTCCCAGATCAACAGACTGGGCCACAGCAATCAATATGGCATCTCTACTTTGCGGATTTTCACTTTTCGTGGGTGGCCCTGGAACGAACCCCCGCAATAAGTGAGGGAAAACTGTATATATGAAACATCAATAAATGTCATGTTTGGACTTGGTTCCAATCTCCAAGATGTCTCATAATGTACATAAATGCAAAAAGGGCTTTTCCAAAATCTGAAAAACAAAACAAAACTGAAACTCTTAAGCTTTTAGATAAAGAAAGTTCTCAACCTACATGGCTTGGGGATGTTATAACTAAGGAAATGCTGCCATCTAGTGGAAATCTATTTCAAGGCAAGGACTCGTTCAAGAAAAACCAAAGATGCATCAGCACTGAAAAATAGATGCTGTTTTGCACCACTTTATTTGTAATGGCTCAATGTTATGGGATACTGGGAGTTGTAGTTTTACAGAGTCTTTAGTCAAAGAGTGCAGGTGCCTCCATTAAAATGTGAATCTCAGGATTGCATTGCATTGAACCGCTGCACTTAATGTGATTGCAAACTGCATTAATTCTATCTGTTGTCAAAGGCTTTCATGGCCAGAATGTATAATATCACAAAGGACTACCACCTCACGCACCTCATAGGAAACCTGCTACAAAACAGGAGCTTTTGTGTTGAGTTCCAGGGCCAGAGAAGCAGATGGCAAAAACAGAAGAACGGGCTGCCTCAGGGAAGCGTGCTTGCTCCATCAGTGTTTAACATTTACACAAATGACCAGCCACTGCCAGAAGGGACAGAGAGTTTCATAGGAAACCTGCTACAAAACAGGAGCTTTTTTGTTGAGTTCCAGGGACAGAGAAGCAGATGGCGAAAACAGAAAAACAGCCTGCCTCAGGGGAGCATGCTTGCTCCATCAATGTTCAACATTTACACAAATGAGCAGCCACTGCCACATCTTTGGCAGGCATCCTCAGAGGTTGTGAAGTTTGTTGGAAACGAGGCGAGTGGGGTTTATATATTTGAGCAGTGTGGGAGAAATAACTCTTATATGTTTGAGGCAAATGTGAATGCTGCAATTGATCGCCTTGATTAGCATTGAATAGCAGTGTGGATGCAGTCTGATTCAAAAGCTGGACACTAGGCTTTGATAGAACCATCCCTTATTAGAAGCAATTTCCTCTATTTAAGCATAGGAAAGTCACAATTTGGGGAAATAACTCCAACCATCACCCAAGTAAAAAAAGAAGCACAATTAAAGCCTTGGCAGACTGTGCAAAAAGAATCTGCGAACCCCACCTCCTTCAAGATGAACTGAACCACCTCAACTGGGCTCTACAGGCCAATGGATACTCCACCTCAGACATCAGAAGAGCTGCAAGACCGAGAACAAGCCATGAGAGTAAAGATGAAGATCCACCCAGAGGAAAAGTGTTCCTGCCATACATCAAGGGAACCACTGACCGCATAGGGAAGCTGATGAGGAAACACAACATACAAACAATCTACAAACTCACCAAGAAAATCCAGCAAATGCTACGTTCAGCAAAGGACAAGAGGGATCCTCTCACCTCTGCAGGAGTCTACCGTGTACCATGCAGCTGTGGACAAGTCTACATAGGGACCACCAAACACGAATCAAGGAACATGAAAGGCACTGCAGACTACTTCAGCCAGAGAAATCAGCCATAGCAGAGCAACTGATGAACCAGCCTGGACACAGCATTTTATTTGAGAACACAAAAATTCTGGACCACTCTCACAACCACCATGTCAGACTACACAGAGAAGCCATTGAAATACACAAACATGTGGACAATTTCAACAGAAAGGAGGAAACCATGAAAATGAACAAGATCTGGCTACCAGTATTAAAAAAAATTCTAAAATTGCAACAGTAAAAACAGCAGAGAGGAAACAGGCAGGGACATCTAATTACCTTTCAAGAAGAGTTTGCTCCAGGCACAGTCAGCCCATTGTATGCTAATCAAGGTGGTCAGTTGAAACATTCACACCTAGCCCAACTGACAAAAGTCCTTTGTCTCACCCTGGTCTTTCCACAGATATATAAACCCCTTTCCCAGTTCCAACAGACCTCACCTCTGAGGATGCTTGCCATAGATGCAGGCAAAACGTCAGGAGAAATGCTTCTAGAACATGGCCATATAGCCCGAAAAATCCCACAAGAACCTAACTCTTATATGTTTGAGGCAAATGTGAATGCTGCAATTGATCGCCTTGATTAGCATTGAATATTATTATTTATTTATTATTTATTTATTTATTATTTGCATTTATTGACCGCCACTCTCAGCCCGAAGGCGACTCGTGGCGGTGTACAAAACATAGAACATATAGACAACAGTTACAATAATCAAGTCCATACACAACGTCTTACGAACACACAACTACTTAAACTAAAAATCCGCTTCGTCTTGTTTGGGTCATAATCGGTCTCATAGTCATAGTCCATTCCGATGGTCGTTCAAAACATAGCACTTAATTGAAGGCCTTTTCAAAGAGCCAAGTTTTCAGGCCCCTGCGAAAGGCCATAAGGGAGGGCGCCTGTCTAATTTCGGCCGGGAGGGCGTTCCACAGCCGGGGGGCCACCACCGAGAAGGCCCGCTCTCTAGTCCCCGCCAGGCGTGCCTGTGAGGCTGGCGGGACCGAGAGAAGGGCCTCCCCGGATGATCTCAAGGTCCTCGTGGGCTCATAGGCCGAGATGCGGTACTCAAGGTATTTTGGGCCGGAACCGTTTAGGGCAGTGTGGATGCAGTCTGATTCAAAAGCTGGACACTGGGCTTTGATAGAACCATCCCTTATTAGAAGCAATTTCTTCTATTTAAGCATAGGAAAGTCACAATTTGGGGATAGAAATGTGTGTGTCCGTTAATTTATTTTTGTGGATGACAATATTTTACTTTTACACAGAAATCAGGTAAAATAAGAGGTTTACCTCTCCGAACGTATTCTCCCCTACGAACCATCAAGACCACTAAGATCGTCTGGAGGGGCCCTACTCTCGGTCCCTCCACCTGCACAAGCATGGCTGGTGGGGACGAGGGACAGGGCCTTCTCGATGGTGGCCCCTTGACTTTGGAACTCCCTGCCATTAGAGATCAGAGCTGCCCCCTCCCTCATGACGTTCAGGAAACTAACAAAGACCTGGTTGTGGAACGCGGCATTTGACAACTAATTTAATTCTTTGCCCACATGAAAGGAGGATGATGAATGGGATTGTGATGGTGTCGGACGATTTGGCTCTTTTAACTGGGATGATAATGTTTTAATGTGTATGGTGCTGATATTTTAATCGTGTAATGAAGTGGCATTGTGTTGTTATTGTATATTTTTTGTATGTTAACACATGTTGTGAATCGGTCCGAATCCCTCTTTGAAGGTGAGAGGGTCGGTATATAAAACCTCGAAATAAATAAATAAATAATAAGTATCAGCAATGTAGAATTCCATTCTCCAAGATGTCTCATAATGTACATAAATGCAAAAAGGGCTTTTCCAAAATCCGAAAAAGAAAAAAAAAACCCTGAAACTCTTAAGCTTTTGGATAAGTAAAGTTCTCAACTTACATGGCTTGGGGATGTTATAACTAAGGAAATGCTGCCATCTAGTGGAAATCTATTTCAAGGTAAGGACTCAGTTCAAGAAAAACCAAAGATGCATCAGCACTGAAAAATAGATGCTGTTTTGCACCACTTTATTTGTAATGGCTCAATGTTATGGGATACTGGGAGTTGTAGTTTTACAAAGTCTTTAGTCAAAGAGTGCAGGTGCCTCCATTAAAATGTGAATCTCAGGATTGCATTGCATTGAACCGCTGCACTTAATGTGATTGCAAACTGCATTAATTCTATCTGTTGTCAAAGGCTTTCATGGCCAGAATGTATAATATCACAAAGGATTACCATCTCACCCACCTCATAGGAAACCTGCTACAAAACAGGAGCTTTTTTGTTGAGTTCCAGGGCCAGAGAAGCAGATGGCGGAAACAGAAGAACAGCCTGCCTCAGGGGAGCGTGCTTGCTCCATCCATGTTCAACATTTACACAAATGACCAGCCACTGCCAGAAGGGACAGAGAGTTTCATCTATGCTGATGATCGTGCCATTACTGCTCAAGCAGGGAGCTTTGAGATGGTTGAACAGAAGCTCTCCGAAGCTCTAGGTGCTCTTACTGCCTATTACAGGGAAAACCAGCTGATCCCTAATCCATCTAAAACACAGACATGTGCTTTTCACCTTAAGAACAGACAAGCATCCTGAGCTCTGAGGATTACCTGGGAAGGAATGCCACTGGAGCATTGCAGCACACCCAGATACCTAGGAGTTACTCTGGACCGTGCTCTGAGCTACAAGAAGCACTGCCATCAAGCAAAAAGTGGGCGCTAGAAACAGTATCATATGAAAGCTGACTGGCACAACCAGGGGATCACAACCAGACACAGTGAAGACATCTGCCCTTGCGCTTTGCTACTCTGCTGCTGAGTAGGCATGCCCAATGGAACACATCTCACCACACTAAAACAGTGGATGTGGCTCTTAATGAGACATGCTGCATTATCACGGGGTGTCTGCGCCCTACACCACTGGAGAAACTACACTGTTTAGCTGGTATTGCACAACCTGGCATCCGCCGGGAAGTAGCAGCCAATAGTGAAAGGACCAAACTAGTGACATCTCCAGCTCATCCCCTGTTTGGGTATCAGCCAGCACGTCAACAACTTAAATCAAGAAATAGTTTTCTAAGATCTACAGAGACACTCGCTGGAACACCTCAGCAAGCAAGAGTCCCAAAGTGGCAGGCTCAAACCCAGAACCTCAATCAATGGCTGATACCAAATGAGCGACTCCCCCCTGGGCACACAGAAAACTGGGCGACTTGGAAGGCGCTGAACAGACTGCATTCTGGTATCACGAGATGCAGAGCCAACCTTAAGAAATCCTCGACATGCGAGTGTGGAGAGAGCAAACTACAGACCATCTGCTGCGATACAACCTGAGCCCTGCTACATGCACAATGGAGGACCTTCTTATAGTAACACCCAGATGCACTCCAAGTCGCCAGTTGATTAAAGGACATTTAATCAACTACCAAGCTTGCAAACTTTGTGTTTTGTTTGTTTGTTTGTTTGTTTTGTTTGTTAAAAAAGCAATACAACTGTTTGGCTTGCTCCTGACACGATAAATAAATAAATTGCCATAATCACTGGAATGCTGTCAGTTTTCAGGGCTCTATGACCATGTTCCAGAAGCATTGTCTCCTGATCTTTTGTCCACATCTTTGGCAGGCATCCTCAGAGGTTGTGAAGTTTGTTGGAAACGAGGCGAGTGGGGTTTATATATTTGAGCAATGTGGGAGAAATAACTCTTATATGTTTGAGGCAAATGTGAATGCTGCAATTGATCGCCTTGATTAGCATTGAATAGCAGTGTGGATGCAGTCTGATTCAAGAGCTGGAAACTAGGCTTTGAGAGAACCTCAATCTCCTCTATTTAAGCATAGGAAAATCATAGGAATCTCCTGCCAAGAAGCAGGAACATCGCATTCAAATAACCCCCGACAGATGGCCATCCAGCCTCTGTTTAAAAGCTTCCAAAGAAGGAGCCTCCACCACACTCTGGGGGCAGAGAGTTCCACTGCTGAACGGCTCTCACAGTCAGGAAGTTCTTCCTCATGTTCAGATGGAATCTCCTTTCTTGTAGTTTGAAGCCATTGTTCTGTCCTAGTCTCCAGGGAAGCAGAAAACAAGCTTGCTCCCTCCTCCCTGTGGCTTCCTCTCACATATTTATACATGGCTATCATATATAACAATGGCTTCAAACTACAAGAAAGGAGATCCCATCTGAACATGAGGAAGAACTTCCTGACTGTGAGAGCCGTTCAGCAGTGGAACTCTCTGCCCTGGAGTGTGGTGGAGGCTCCTTCTTTGGAAGCTTTTAAACAGAGGCTGGTTGGCCATCTGTCAGGGGTGATTTGAATGCAATATTCCTGCTTCTTGGCAGGGGGTTGGACTGGATGGCCCATGAGGTCTCTTCCAACTCTTTGATTCTATTATTCTAAGGTGGTCAGTTGAAACATTCATACCTAGCTCCAATAGACAAGAGTCCTTTGTCCCATCCCAGTCATTCCACAGATATATAAACCCATTTTCCTAGTTCCGACAGACCTCATTACATCTGAGGATACTTGCCATAGATGCAGGTGAAATGTCAGGAGAAAATGCCTCTAGAACATGGCCACATAGCCTGAAAAAACCTATAACAACCTTGTAATAGCATCAGCGATCGCTGGGTGGCGCTGAAATAGCAATCATTTTGCTATCTTAACTTTGGGGAGTTTCTTTTCTCTCGCTCTATCTCTCTTTTTTGAAGAAAAAAAAACTTTCCCCCCAAATGGTGCATCTGCTGTTTTAAATATAAATTGCTCTCTCTTTCTTGCTGTCTCATAAATAAACCTTTTGCTGAGTTAAGAGAACATCCCGATCTAAAGGCTGGAGCGGAATTAAATATGGAGAGGCCCATAAGATGCTATTAAAATTTTAAGCCACTGGGCTGCATAGACACATTGCTGGGGCCGCCTCCTGAATTAGCTGCTATGCCCACTGGGCTTGTGGATGTTTGAAGCTGGTAGAAAGAAAGAGAAAAGGGGGGAAGCAATGGCAAAGAGGCAGGAGACACGATTGCAAAGCAAGAAGGAATATTTCTGATCAAAGGAGGCCCCTCCGGGCAAGTTTTTGGAGGTTTAGGTTCTAAGAAAGCAAGCAAAGGATGGCTCAAAATCTGCCCAGGAAGCCATATAACTATTGATCCTCCATGGTTAGTGGCACTTTATCTGGGAGAGTATTTCTGCCAAAGGTTGGCTATCGATTTGTGTTGGAGGACCTACAAATGCCTAGAGTATTTTTTCCTCTAGGAATTTCTAGATTCTCCAGCATGACTGTATGGTCAACTTTTGTTGGAGATTGACTATAGGATTGTGCTGGGAGACCCATAGAAGTTTGGTGTCGTTTTCTTTCTAGGAATCTCTATGCATTACTCTATAGCAGCATTGCTCAATCTGGGGGTCGGGGCCCCTGGGGGAGGGTCACGAAGGGATGAGGTCATCCGGAGTTTTGGAGTTAGGTGCCATCTCTATGCAGATGACACACAACTCTACTACTCTTTCCCACCTAACTCCAAGGAAGCCCCTCGGGTTCTGGACGAGTGCCTGGCCGCTGTGGCTATCTGGATGAGGAGGAACAAGCTGAAGATTAATCCCGACAAGACAGAGGTCCTCCTGGTCGATCGTAAACTGGATCGGGGTATAGGGTGGCAACCTGTGCTGGACGGGGTTGCACTCCCCCTGAATTCACAGGTCCGCAGTTTGGGGGTCCTCCTGGATTCATCACTTACGCTTGAAGCTCAGGCGTCGGCGTTGGCTGGGAGGGCTTTTGCACAACTGAGACTCGTGCGCCAACTGTGACTGTACCTTGTAAAGGCTGATCTGGCCGGGGTGGTCCATGCCTTGGTCACCTCTAGATTGGACTACTGTAATGCGCTCTACATGGGGCTGCCCTTGAAAATGGCTTGGAAATTCCAACTGGTCCAACGGTCGGCAGCCAGGTTGTTAACTGGCGCTCCTTACAGAGAGAGGTCAACCCTCCTGTTTAAGCAGTTCCATTGGTTGCCGTTCATTTTCCGGTCCCAATTCAAGGTGCAGGTGCTCACCTACAAAGCGCTGAACGGTTTGGGACCTGCCTACCTGCGTGACCACATCTCCATATACGAACCCACACGCTCCCTTCGATCATCTGGAGAGGCCCTGCTCACAATCCCGGCGTCGCAAGCGCGTCTGGTGGGGACGAAGGACAGGGCCTTCTCTGTGGTGGGCCCCCGACTCTGGATCTCTCTCCTCAAGGACATGAGACAAGCCCCAACGTTGGCAGTCTTTAGGAAGAGCCTGAAGACCTGGCTGTTCCAGTGTGCCTTTCCAGAATAGGAAACTCCTGGCATCATGTCCCAAATGCACCTTGTTAGAGATTTAGGATTGTCTGCACATTGCATCTACCTCCAAAAACCTCTACATATCACCTGTCAAGTCCAGCACTTTTTAAATTTTGTCTATTACATTTGGTTTTAAATGCGTCATGGTGTTATTGTTTTAGTGTTTTATTGTTTTGCGCGATGTTTTATTATTTGCTTTATGAGTTTTACTGTTGTATTTGTATGCTGTTGTTTTGTTGGTGGCCTCGGCCTTTGTAAGCCACATCGAGTCCTTCGGGAGATTTTGCGGGGTATAAATAAAGATAATAATAATAATAATAATAATAATAATAATAATAATAATAATGCCAGAGGGGGAGACAAAGACCATCAGAAAACACAGTATTTTCAGTTGGTCATATGGGTTCTGTGTGGGAGGTTTGGCCCAATTCTATTGTTAGTGGGGTTCAGAATGCTCTTTGATAGTTGGTGAACTATAAATCTCAGCAACTACAATCTCTAAATGTTAAGGTCGATTTTCCCCAAAGTTCACCAGTGTTCACATTTGGGCATATTGAGCATTTGTGCCAAGTTTGGTCCCAATCCATCATTGTTTGAGTTTACAGTGTTCTCTGGATGTAGGTGAACTACAACTCCAAAAC
The DNA here is from genome assembly GCF_025583915.1 of Anolis sagrei ordinatus. NCBI lineage: Eukaryota > Metazoa > Chordata > Lepidosauria > Squamata > Anolidae > Anolis > Anolis sagrei. The sequence goes on from NW_026847771.1 coordinate 40,987,267, forward strand.
TCAAGGTCAGTGTCTACCAAATCCTTCCAGTATTTAATTCAAGTCTATCGTTGGTGGAGTTCAGAATGCTCCTTGATTGTAGGTTAACTATAAAACCCAACAACCATAACTCCCAAATTACAAAATCACCCCCCCCCCCCCAACCTCATCAGCATTCCAATTTGGGCGTATCGAGTATGTGTGCCAGTGAATGAAAATACATCTAGCATATCAGATATTTACATTATGATTCAAAACACTAGCAAAATTACAGTTATGAAGTAGCAACGAAAATAATTTTATGGTTGGGGGTCGCCAAAACATGAGGAACTTTATTAAGGGGTCATGGCATTAGGAAGGTTGAGAACCACTGCTCTATAGTCAACTTTTGCTGGCGGACCCATAAGTATCTAGGGTAGTTTTCTCTAGGAAGCTCCAGATCATCCAGTGTGATTCTATGATCAGCTTCTGCTGGATATTGACTTTAGAATTTTGCTGGTAGACCCATAAATCACTGGAGTAGTTTTCTCTAGGAAACTTTAGTTTCTCCAGTGTAACTTTATGATCAACTTCAGATGAAGATTGGTCACAGAATTGTGCTGGACGGCCTATAAATCCCTAGAATAGTTTTCTCTCTAGGAACCTCTACGTCCTCCAGTGTGACTCTATGATCGACTTCTTCTGGATGCTGACCATATAATTGTGCTGCATGTCCACAACTGTTTAAAGTATTCCAAGAGATTTTTTTCTTTAAGAATCTCTAAGGCCCCTTCTAAACTGCTGTATAAAATCCAGATTATCTGCTTTGAACTGGATTATATGGCAGTGTAGAGTCATATAATCGAGTTCAAAGCAGATAAAATGGATTGTCTGTTTTGATAATGTGGATTATATGGCAGTGTAGAAGGGGTCTCAGTTCCCCAGCATGACTCAACTTTTGCTAGATGTTGTCCGTAGAATTGTGCCATAAGTGACCCATAAATGTCTAGAGAAGTGTTTGTTCTAGTAAGTTCTAGATTCTTCAGCATGATGCTATGGTTAACATCTGCTGGATGCTGACCACAGAATTGTGCTGGAGGACCTATAAATACCTAGAATAGTTTTCTCTTCAGAAATGTTGAGATCATCCAGTGTGACCCTATGGTCAACTTCTGCTGGAGCCTGATGATAGAATTGTTCTGCAAGATGTACAAATACCTAGAGATGTTTTTGTTCTAGGACTCTCTAGAGCAGTGGTTCTCAACCTGTGGGTCCCCAGGTGTTTTGGCCTACAATTCCCAGAAATCCCAGCCAGTTTACCAGCTGTTAGGATTTCTGGAAGTTGAAGGCCAAAACATGTGGGGACCCACAGGTTGAGAACCACTGCCCTAGAGCCTCAGGCATGACCCTACGGTCAACTTTTGCTGGATTTTGACCATAAAATTCATAAAATTTGGGGTGTAGGGTGGCAACCTGAGCTGGATGGGGTTACACTCCCCCTGAAGTCACAGATCCGCAGTTTGGGTGTCCTCCTGGACTCATCACTGTCGCTTGAAGCTCAGGCGTCGGCGGTGGCTGGGAGGGCCTTCGCACAATTGAGACTTGTGCGCCAACTGCGACCGTACCTCATGAAGGCGGATCTGGCCAGGGTGGTCCATACCTTAGTCACTTCCAGATTGGACTACTGTAATACACTCTACGTGGGGCTGGCCTTGAAAACGGCCCAGAAATTTCAATTGGTCCAACGGGCGGCGGCCAGGTTGTTAACTGGTGCTCCTTACAGAGAGAGGTCAACCCTCCTGTTTAAGGAGCTCCACTGGCTGTCATTCATTTTCCGGACCCAATTCAAGGTGCAGGTGCTTACCTACAAAGCCCTAAATGGTTTGGGACCCGCCTACCTGCGTGACCGCATCTCTGTGTACGAACCCACACGATCTCTTCGTTCATCTGGAGAGGCCCTGCTCACGGTCCCACCTGCATCGCAAGTGCGATTGGTGGGGACAAGGGATAGGGCTTTCTCGGTGTTGGCCCCTCGACTCTGGAACTCTCTCCCTAAGGACATCAGGCAGGCCCCGTCGCTAGCAATCTTTAGGAGGAGCTTGAAAACATGGTTGTTCCAGTGTGCCTTTCCAGAATAAGGAAACTCCTAGCACTATGTCCCAATGCACTTTATCAGAGATTCAGGATATCTGCATGCCCATCCCCCTCCAAACACCCCACCTTGTCATGCCCAGCACTTTTTAATTTTAATTGTTACAATTGGCCCAGCCATTGTTTTTAATTGAGTCATTGGGTGTTGTTAATTGTGACTGCTTTGTTTTTTGAGTTATTGTTGTTGTTGCTGCTGTTTTATTGTTGTATTTGGGGTCGGCCTCTTGTAAGCCGCACCGAGTTCTTCGGGAGATGGTTTGTTGTTCATTCGTTCAGTCATCTCCGACTCTTCGTGACCTCATGGACCAGCCCATGCCAGAGCTCCCTGTCGGCCATCACCACCCCCAGCTCCTTCAAGATCAGTCCAGTCACTTCAAGGATAACATCCATCCATCTTGCCCTTGGTCGGCCCCTCTTCCTTTTACCTTCCACTTTCCCCAACATAATTGTCTTCTCCAGGCTTTGCTGTCTCCTCATGATGTGGCCAAAGTACTTCAACTTTGTCTCTAGTATCCTTCCCTCCAGTGAGCAGCCGGGCTTTATTTCCTGGAGGATGGACTGGTTGGATCTTCTCGCAGTCCAAGGCACTCTCAGAACCTTCCTCCAACACCACAGCTCAAAAGCATCTATCTTCCTTCGGTCAGCCTTCCCTAAGGTCCAGCTCTCACATCTGTAGGTTACTACGGGGAATACCATGGTTTTGACTATGCGGATCTTTGTTGCCAGTGTGATGGAGATGGTAGTGGGGTACAAATAAAGGTTTATTATTATTATTATTATTATTATTATTATTATTATTATTATTATTATTAATATCTAGAAAGATCTTCTCTCTAGGAAGCTCTAGGTCAATGGTCCTCAATCTGTGAGTCCCCAGATGTTTTAGCATTCAACTTCCCAAAATCCTAACAGCTGGTAAACTGGCTGGGATTTCTCGGAGTTGTAGGCGAAATACCTGGGGACCCACAGGTTGAGAACCACTGCTTTAGGTCTGAGATCTTTTGTAGAGTCCACCTTCAAGAGTGAGAATCTCGTGTCCCTCCAGATAGTGTTGGACTGCCGTACCCAGCATCTCTCACTGGCTGAAACTGCAGAATTCCTCCCTTGGTTTACTTGACCCTTCCAAAAAGCACGAACTTCTGAATTTGTGATAGAAAAGGTGGTAAGAAAAGATGAATACGAAAGAGACTCAAGAACCAGCAAATACATTTTTTTGGTTGGGGAAATGGAGAGAAGGTGGAGGCAACCTTCCCTTGAAGACCTCTTTAAGAGTAAGTGAAATTGATGTCTCTTTTTATTTTTTTGTAATATTTATTCACAGCTGGTGAATAATGGATGCTCATCCCTGGTGGCCTTCCTAGGGCAGACAGGTGCTGGGTTGGTTGGAATGAAAATTTAATGATCCTCGACTGCCCGGGAGGTTGTGAATTAGGATGCGCATGGGAAGTGTGGGTTTGCAGTGGTGAATGCATGCAGGAAATGTGCTTGAGCAACAAGTGTGGAAAATTACTTTTCTGCACACCCAAGTCCTAGGATCCCTTATGCTAGCTGTGGAATCTGGAAGTTGGAGAACAAGCTCTGTCCTTCAAGAGAAGAGAACTAACCTCATCATGTCATCTTGATATATGTCACTTATATGAAAGATCAAATTCTCTTCTCTTATAGGCAAATATCCCATATTTGAAGGTTGGAAAGCTTAAACACAGATTTTCAAGGTTATCATTATGTGCCTTCAAGGCTTTTTTAACCAATGGTGCCCCTAAAGCACTGTTTTTCAATTTTCCTAATGCCGCAGACTCTTAATACAGTTCCTCATTTTGTGGTTACCCCCAACCATACAATTATTTTTGTTGCTACTTCATAATTTTGCTACTGTTATGAATCGTAATGTAAATATATGATATGCAGGATGTATTTTCATTCACTGGTCCAAATTTGGCACAAATACCTGATATGTCCAAATCTGAATACTTGTGGGGTGGGGGTGGGGTGGGGGGACTAATTTTGGGAGTTTTGGTTGCTGGGATTTATAGTTCTCCTACAATCAAAGAGCATTCCGAACTCCACCAATGAGGGAATTGAACCAAACTTGGGACACAAAACTCCCATGACCAACAGAAAATACTGGAAATGTTTGGTGGGCATTGACCTTGCGTTTTGGAGTTGCAGTTCACCTACCTCCAGAGAATCCTGTGGATTCAAACAATGATGGATCTGCACCAAACTTGAATACTCAATATGGCCAGATGTGAAAACTGGTGGAGTTTGTGGGAAATAGACCTTGGCATTTGGGAGTTGTAGTTATTGGGATTTATAGTTCACTTAAATCAGTGAGCATTCTGAACCCCACCAATGACAGAATTGGGGCAAACTTCTCACACAGAACCCCCCATGACCAACAGAAAATACTTAAGGCCATCCAGTCCAACTCCCTTCACCACGGCAAGAAAACATAATCAAAGCCCTCTTGACAAAAAGCCATCCAGCCATAGATAGATAGATAGATAGATAGATAGATAGATAGAGATAGATAGATAGATAGATAGATAGATAGATAGATAGATAGATAGATAGATAGATAGATATGATTCACACATGCACGGATAGAAATTTGAAATGGACCCCTAAAGAAGGACAATTACATGTTGCATGTTCCAGAGTAGCCAAACCATATGATTTCCACATTAATAAAGAAACAGCAAGAAATACTGTTTACCCACAAGCATAAAGACATTACATATATTAGAAACCAACACTTTCTCATTACTTTATTTTCCAGATCACCAGACTGGGCCACAGCAATACCTGGCAGGGGACGGCTAGTGTCCAAATAATTAGAAAAAGCCTCAATCATCACTCTTTTTGTGTTCTCTTGAGCTCCGAAATGTATTTCAAAGAGTAATGTATTGTCGAAGGCTTTCATGGCCGGAATCACTGGGTTGTTGTAGGTTTTTTCCAGGCTATATGGCCATGTTCTAGAGGCATTCTTTCCTGACGTTTCGCCTGCATCTATGGCAAGCATCCTCAGAGGTAGTGAGGTCTGTTGGAACTATGAAAAAGGGTTTATATATCTGTGGAATGACCAGGGTGGGACAAAGGACTCCTGTCTGCTGGAACTAGGTGTGAATGTTTCAACTGACCACCTTGATTAGCATTTGATGGCCTGGCAGTGACTGGGGGAATCTTTTGTTGAGAGGTGATTAGATGTCCCAGATTGTTTCCTCTCTGCTTTTTTGCTGTTGTAATTTTAGAGGTTTTTTTTTTAATATTGGTAGCCAGATTTTGTTCATTTTCATGGTCTCTTCCTTTCTGTTGAAATTGTCCACATGCTTGTGGATTTCAATGGCTTCTCTGTGTAGTCTGACATGACGGTTGTTGGTGTGGTCCAGCATTTCTGTGTTCTCAAATAATATGCTGTGTGCAGGTTGGTTCATCAGGTGCTCTGCTATGGCTGACTTCTCTGGTTGAAGTAGTCTGCAGTGCCTTTCATGTTCCTTGGTTCGTGTTTGGGCAATGCTGCATTTGGTGGTTCCTATGTAGACTTGTCCACAGCTGCATGGTACACGGTAGACTCCTGCAGAAGTGAGAGGATCCCTCTTATCCTTTGCTGAACGTAGCATTTGTTGGATTTTCTTGGTGGGTCTGTAGATTTTGAACCCCACTAACGACAGAATTGGGGAATTTCAAAGAGGTTTGTCCTTGACTTCCTCTGAGGCTGAGAGATTGTGATGTGTCCAAAGCCACCCATTGACTGGATAAGGATTCAAACTCTAGTTTATGGGAACGTTATCTAATGCTCAAACCGCTACACCACACTGGGTAAATAAATAACCTAAAAACTCATAAATACAAATAGGACCATATCAAATCAAGTTCAGATGTTGGACTTGAGAATTAGTTTGTGTGTCCATTATTCCCATCAAGACCTTTCTCTTGGATCTACATCCATGACTTTCAGTTCTCTGGTCTACAGAGATCTACAGAGACACTCGCTGGAAGACCTCAGCAAGCGAGAGTCCAAAAGTGGCAGGCTCAAACCCAGCACCTCAACCAATGGCTGATACCAAATGAGAGACTCCCTCCTGGGCACACAGAAGACTGGGCGACTTGGAAGGCGCTGAACAGACTGCGCTCTGGCACCACGAGATGCAGAGCCAACCTTCAGAAATGGGGCCACAAAGTGGAATCCTCGACATGTGAGTGTGGAGAAGAGCAAACCACTGACCACCTGCTGCAATGCACCCTGAGCCCTGCTACATGCACAATGGAGGACCTTCTTGCAGCAACACTGGAAGCACTCCAAGTGGCCAGATACTGGTCAAAGGACATTTAACCAGGTACCAAACCCACAAGTTTTGTATTTTTCTATTTGTTTGCATTGTTCTGTTAGAAATGTAATATAATGTACTGGTTGCTCTGATACGACAAATAAAAGTTCTCTGGTGTGGTGACACACACCTAATGTTGAATCATTTCTCCGATATTCTCCAACTCAGCTGTCAATCGGGAAGACATGTCACAGGGAATACGATCAATGCAATAAAGTTTCCACTGCTGCAGATTTGAAAATCAATGATGCAAAAGGCTATTATGCATCCGCCCCACGTCCTACCCATCTATCAACTTTCATAAAGAAGCTGTTTCTACATGGATGAAAAAATTGCACGACACGGTTGATGCCATGGCTCCAAGCAATGGCCCCTTGGGAACTGTAGTTTTACAAGGTCTTTAGCTTTCTTTGATGAAGAATCCTGGGGCCCCACCAAACTACAAATCCTAATATTGAATAGTAGTTGAAGTGCTGTCAAAATGCATTAATTAATATATATATGTATAAATGCTCTGTGCATAATGAGTACCTTAAAAACAAAAGAACCAATGAACGGAATCATATAAAATTTGGCAACAAAACTTCTCACAACACAAGGAATGACCATCACTCCAAACATTATGATTTTGTCATTTGGGAGTTGAAGTTGCTGGGATTTATAGTTCACCTGCAATCAAAGAGCATTCTGAACTCTATCAACGATTGAATTGAACCAAACTTGGCACACAGAACTCTCTTGACCAACAGAAAATACTGGAAGGGTTTGGTGGGCATTGACCTTGAGTTTGGGAGTTGTAGTTCACCGACATCCAGAAGCACTGTGGCTCAAACAATGATGGCTCTGGACCAAACTTGGCACAAGCACTCAATACGCCCAAATATGAACACAGATGGAGTTTGGGGGAAATAGACCTTGACATTTGGGATTTGTAGTCATTGGGATTCACAGTTCATCTACAATCAAAGAGCATTCTGAACCCCACGAATGACAGAATTGGAGCAAACTTCCAATACAGAACCCCCATGATCAACAGAAAATACTTAAGGCCATCCAGTCCAACTCCCTTCAGCAGGGCAAAAAAACGTAATCAAAGCCCTCCTGACAAAGAGCCATCCAGCCATAGATATAGATAGATAGATATGATTCACACGCACACAGATATAGTATCATAGATTTGAAAGGGACCCTTAAAGAAGGACAATGGTATGTTGCATGCTTCAGGGTGGGCAAATCAGACACTCTCCACATCAACACTGACAAAGAAACAACAAGAAATATTGTTTACCCACAACCATAAAGAAATTACATACTATTAGAAACCAACACTTTCTCATTACATTATTTTCCAGATCAACAGACTGGGCCACAGCAACACGTGGCAGGGGACAGCTAGTTATACTATATAGATATACCCCCTATTTGGGGTTCAGCAGAGCATCTGTCATAAATTTCATTTTGTACTTTCAAAATATCATTTAATCCATTTTCAGTGGGACAGAGTGCATCAGACACTTTCAGAGAAAGACATCAGTTGCTGTTTCTATAATAGCTATATTGCTCTAACTCATAGCCACATTTTTATTGTCCATTTCTCATGTTGATCCTATTAATTCACTATGTTATTTATGGAACGTAACACCCAATTTAATGATTATTGTGCATTTGTGAATTTTAATGGCTTATTTAATTGTTTTTACTGCTGTCAATCTCTATTTTGTTTTTGTCTTTGTAAGTCACCGAGTCTTTTCGGGGAGAGAGGGCAGGTTATAAATAAACTTATTAGAATCATAGAATCATAGAGTTGGAAGAGATCTTGTGGGCCATCCAGTCTAACCCTATCCTGCCAAGAAGCAGGAAAATCATATTCAAAGCACCCCCAACAGATGGCCATCCAGCCTCTGCTTAAAAGCCTACAAAGAATGAGCCTCCACCACACTCTGGGGCAGAGAGTTCCACTGATTAACAGCTCTCACAGGTAGGAAGTTCTTCCTAATGTTCAGGTGGAATCTTCGTTCTTGTAGTTTGAAGCCATTGTTCCACGTCCTAGTTTCCAAGGCAGCAGAAAATATGCCTGCTCCTTTCTTCCTATGACTTCCCCTCACATCTTTATACATGATCATTATCTCTCCTTTAAGTCTTCTCTCCTGCACGCTAAACATACCCAGCTCTGAACTGTTCCTCATAGGGCTTGTTCTCCAGACCCTTTATGATTTTAGTCACCCTCCTCTGGACACATTCCAGCTTGTCAACATTTCCCTAGATCTGGATAGCATGACTTCCCTGGATCTAGACTCTAGACTCCTATTTATGCAGGCCATCAATAATACATTATTATCTATATAAATAAAAATGTAATGTTAGTTCGTGCTACCATCAGAACTCAAAAACCACTGGGGGAATTGACACCAAATTTGGACACAAGACACCTAACAGTCCAATTTATGTCCTCCACTAAAAAAAAATGATTTTGTCATTTGGGAATTGTCATTGCTGGGATTTATAGTTTACCTACAATCAAAGAGCATTCTGAACTCCACCAATGATGGAATTGGGTCAAACTTAGCACACAGGGCTCCCATGACCAACAGAAAAAACTGGAAGGGTTTGGTGGACATTGACCTTGAGTTTGGGAGTTGTAGTTCATCTACATCCAGAGAGCACTGTGGACTCAAGCAATGATGGATCTGGACCATACTCCCCACAAATACTCCATATGCCCAAATATGAACATTGGTGGAGTTTAAGGGAAATAGACCTTGACATTTGGGAGTTGTAGTTGCTGGGATTTATAGTTCACCTACAATCAAAGAAAATTCTGAAATCCACCAATGATGGAATTCAAATAAACTTGGCACACAGAACTCCCATGACCAACAGAAAATACTGGAAGGTTTTGGTGAGCATTGACCTTGAGTTTTGGAGTTGTAGTTCACCTACATCCAGAGATCGCTGTGGACTCAAAACAATGATGGATCTAGGCCAAACTCTCCAAGAATACTCAATATGCCCAAATGTGAACTCTGGTTGAGTTTGGAGGAAATAGAATTTGACATTTGGGATTTGTAGTTACTGGGATTTATAGTTCACTACAATTAAAGAGCATTCTGAAACCCACGAACGACAGAATCAGGGCAAACTTCCCACACAGAAACCCCATGACCAACAGAAAATACTTAAGGCCATCCAGTCCAACTCTCTTCACCAGGGCAGGAAAATGTAATCAGAGCCCTCCTGAGAAAGAGCCATCCAGTCATAAATATAGATAGATAGATATCATTCTCTCTCACACACAGAGATATAGTATCATAGATTTGAAAAAGACCCTTAAAGAAGGACTATGATATGTTGCATATTCAAGAGTAGGCAAACCAGACACTCTCCACATCAACACTGACAAAGAAACAACAAGAAATACTGTTTACTTACAAGCATAAAGGAATTACATATATTAGAAACCAACACTTTCTCATTACTTTATTTTCCAGATCACCAGACTGGGCCACAGCAATGCGTGGCAGGGGACAGCTAGATTATTATTATTATTATTATTATTATTATTATTATTATTATTATATTGGTTACACAGACAAAGGGGAAGCATCACATTTACTCAAAGTTCACTCACAATCCATACATTCAACATTCATACTCACCATCTCTGTTCAGACCTGCTGTTGGGACAGAAGAGGCAGGTGGCTAGATGGCCAGATTTGGCACACACTCGATAAGAAAGAGGGCCTCCTTATGTAGAATTTTTGTCATCCATCATCTGTCATTCAGCTCTGACCTGATGGAGCCTCATCCATCCCGGAACAAATGGGTTGTTTAACTTCCTCAATTTAAAGTGTCACTTCTCTGACTATATAAATATGGGTTGTCTGCACCCAAGTATCTTAGTTCAGGTCACCAATTTTTCTCTTATCAGCCATTTTCTTACCAAAGTTCATGAACTTTGTAATTCTTTGTGTCCTTTGCTCTTCCATAATACAGATTCCAGGTTCCAGGTTCAGGATGGTGGCTTCAGTCTTGCTAGGCCTTAGTAGACCTCTGCTAGATGCTACATGTACAATCCATTCATTGCACATCTGGATGAGAGTGACTTGAGGACCATGCATTGTTGCTATATGATTTGAACTCATGGCTTTGTGGTCCTTAGTCAGTTTTTATAATTTATGGAAGAAGGTCAGAGCAGTGAAAGCTTTTGGCAACCATCCTCAGAACTGAAGGACTCTGGGAGATGTATTCCAAAAACGTAACCTTCCCAAACTCTGAAAATTCCTAGTGCAGCATTTCTCAACCTGGGAACTGGGACCTTTGTTGGGGCTTGGTTCCTTGCGGGGGTCTCAAGGGGGTGTCGGAGCCCCCGGTGGCGCAGTGGGTTAAACCCCTGTGCCGGCAGGACTGAAGACCAACAGGTCGCAGGTTCGAATCCGGGGAGAGGCGGATGAGCTCCCTCTATCAGCTCCAGCTCCTCATGCGGGGACATGAGAGAAGCCTCCCACAAAGATGATAAAACATCAAATCATCTGGGCGTCCCCTGGGCATCCAGACGGCCAATTCTCTCACACCAGAAGCAACTTCTCAGGTCACTCTGGACATGACAAAAATAGGGGGTGTCAGAGGGGTTGCCAAAGACCATCAGAAAACTCTGTTTCTGTTGGTCATGGGGGTTCTATGTGGGAAGTTTGGCCCAATTCTATTGTTGGTGGGATTCAGAATGCTCTTTGATTGTAGGTAAACTATAAATCCCAGCAACAACAACTCCCAAATGGCAATGTCTATTTCCCCCAAACCCCACCAGTGTTCACATTTGGGCATATTGAGTATTTGTGCCAAGTTTGGTTCGGATCCTTCATTGTTTGAGTCCACAGTGCTCTCTGGATGTAGGTGAACTACAACTCCAAAACTCAAGATCAATGCCCACTAAACCCTTTCAGTATTTTCTATTGGTCGTGGGAGTTCTGTCTGCTAAGTTTGGTTCAATTCCAAATGTTGGTGGAGTTCAGGATGCTCTTTCAAGTGACAAAATTAATACCCCTCCCCCAACCTCACTAGTATTCAAATTTGGGCGTATCCGGTATTTGTGCCAAATTTGATCTAGTTAATGTAAATGCATCCTGCATATCAGATATTTACATTACGATCCATAACAGTAGCAAAATTACAGTTATGAAGTAGCAACAAAAATAATTTTATGGTTGGGGGTCACCACAACATGACAAACTGTATTAAGGGGTCGCGGCACGAGGAAGGTTGAGAACCACTGACCTGGTGCATTTCATCAGAGTCCCCCTCTATCCCTTGCTATGATAAAAGCACATTACCTTTCCAGAAGATCATTGCCAAATTGGAAAAGGCATTACAAAGTGTGTCCCAAATGTTCATTGGTGTTGCAAGAATTTGCCCTATGAGGAAACCTTTGAGAGGCGAAAGATGGGTAAGGTGGAGAGGCAGGACAGATCATGATCGATGGCACAGAGGAAGTGGGAAATGGGTCATGCTAGGCTTCCCTCTCGCACCATGCCAAAATGTCAGATGGGAGTGGTCCAGCGAAACTGGAGATAAGAGATTTCAGGACAGGTGAGCAATCGGATTTCTTGGCATACAGTTGACTGAGTGCATTATGCCACTAGAAGATCTACTGATGGATTATAAAACTTAGACTTGATGATGTATCTACACTGTAGAATTAACAACAACAACACCGTTATTAACACCATAACACCGTTGCGCAGAAACAATAGATGACATCCTCAGCTGCTGCAAGAAGGTCGCGCAGACAGACTACAAGCAGAGGTACAACACCGTTGCTCAGATGATTAATTGGAACTTGTACCACAAATACCATCTGCCTGCGACAAAGAACTAGTGGGATCACAAGCCTGAAAAAGTTACAGAAAACGAACACGTCAAACTATTCTGGGACTTCTGAATTCAGCCTGAAAGACTTTTGGAGCACAATACTCCTGATTGTGTCAAAAAACAGAGTGTGGATCGTCAATGTTGCAATCCCAGGCGACAGCAGGATTGACGAGAAACAACTGGAAAAGCTGACACGATATGAGGATTTAAAGATCGAACTGCAAAGACTCCGGCACAAGCCAGTTAAGGTGGTCCCAGTGGTGATCGGCACACTGGGTGCAGTGCCTAAAGACCTTGGCCTGCACTTAAACACAATCGGCGCTGACAAGATTATCATCTTCCAGCTGCAAAAGGCACACATTATTCGTCAATACATCACACAGTCCTAGACACTTGGGAAGTGTCCGACGTGTGATCCAATACAACAGCCAGCAGAGTGTCATCTTGTTTGCTGTGGACTCATCTTGTTGTGATAATAATAATAATAATAATAATAATAATAATAATAATAATAACAACAACAACTCTATTTATATACCTATTTTATGAATACCATAAAAACAAAAGAACAATAAACAAAATCACACCACGTTTGGCAACAAAACGTCTCACAACACAAAAAGTGACTATCACTCAAAAATTATGATTTTGTCATTTGGGAGTTGCAGTTGCTGGGATTTATAGTTCACCTACAATCAAAGAGCATTCTGAACTCCATCAATGATGGACTTGAACCATTTTTGGCACACAGGATTCCCATGACAAACAGAAAATACTGGAAGGGTTTGGCAGGCATTGACCTTGAGTTTTGGAGTTGTAGTTCACCTACATCCAGAGAGCACTGTGGACTCAAAGAATGATGGATCTGGACCAAACTTGACACAAGCACTCAATACGCCCAAATATGAACACAGATGGAGTTTGGGGGAAATAGACTGACATTTGGGAGTTGTAGTCATTGGGATTCACAGTTCACCTACAATCAAAGAGCATTTTGAACCCCACTAACAACAGAATTGGGACAAACATCCCACACAGAACCCCCATGATCAACAGAAAATACTTAAGGCCATCCAGTCCAACTCCCTTCATCAGGGCAAGAAAAAGTAATCAAAGCCCTCCTGACAAAGACCCATCCAGCCATAGATATAGATGATAGATAGATAGATAGATAGATAGATAGATATAGATAGATATTATTCACACGCACACAGTATCATAGATTTGAAATGGACCCCTAAAGGACAATGATATGTTCCAGGGTGGGCAAACCAGACACTCTCCACATCAACACTGACAAAGAAACAGCAAGAAATACTCTTTACCCATAAGCATAAAGAAATTACATATATTAGAAACCAACACTTTCTCATTACTTTATTTTCGAGACCAACAGACTGGGCTACAGCAACGCGTGGCAGGGGGCAGCTAGTAAATTATATTAAAAACAGTAACATTACTTTAAAATAATTATTTAGATATTATGCAGCCAATAATGCCAGCGAGGTCAACTGTACCAACTAAGCCAAAACCAACTGAGTCAGAATATGGTCACAAGTTCAAAACAAGTACATTGATTGAATATGAACTTCTGATCCTCCTCCTCTCTGTATGCCAATGAACAGAAATATGGAATTGATTGTGGGTGAACTATAAATCCCTATATTTGGGAGTTGCAGTTGCTGGGATTTATAGTTCACTTACAATCAAAGAGCATTCTGAACCCCACCAATGATAGAATTTGGCCAAACTTCCCACGCAGAAACCCCATGACCAACAGAAGATACTGGAAGAGTTTGGTGAGCATTGACCTTGAGTTTTGGAGTTGTAGTTCACTTACATTCAGAGAGCACTGTGGACTCAAATAGGCCTGTGCGGTTTCGTTCGTTAATTCGTTAATTCGTTATTAATTCGTTATTTTTGGCATTTCCGAAGCGATATCAAAACACATTTCCAAACCCGGAAGGGTTTTAAAATATCGAACCAGCAACCCCCATAGATTTAACGAGCTTCCGCTCGTTTCGTTAATGGGGTGGAGGCTGCTGGAGTGCTGGTGCCTGGGAGCCAATCCGGCGCTCCCAAGCAGTGCACCGTGGGTCCGCGGCTGTTTGTTTTTGATTGGCCGGCGAGCCCTTTCAAAGCGGCTCCGCGCGGCCGTAGCTTGCTGCAGAGGGCGAGGGAGTTTGCATTGGGTTGGCTTGGCTGCTAGCAACTGGGATTGGATTCATTCCTTGCTGCTGTGAGTGCTGCTTGCTTCATTTGCTGTCTCTTGCCTGTGTTTGGTCCACATTTGGGCCATTTTTTGGTTAATTTTCCATTTTAAAATATTTTTAATATTATTTTTTAATATTATTTTTATATTATTTTTTAATATTATTTTTTAATATTATTTTTAATATTATTCTTAAAAAATATTCTAAAAAAGAAAAGACTCTTCTGTTGGTGTGTGCTCTCATTTGCTGTATCCTGCCTGTGTTTGGTCCACATTTGGGCCATTTTTTGGTTAATTTTCCATTTTAAAATATTTTTTAATATTATTTTAATATTATTTTTTAATATTATTTTAATATTATTCTTAAAAAATATTCTAAAAAAGAAAAGACTCTTCTGTTGGTGTGTGCTCTCATTTGCTGTATTGTGCCTGTGTTTGGTCCACATTTGGGCCATTTTTTGGTTAATTTTCCATTTTAAAATATTTTTAATATTATTTTAATATTACTTTTTAATATTATTTTAATATTATTCTTAAAAATATTCTAAAAAAGAAAAGACTCTTCTGTTGGTGTGTGCTCTCATTTGCTGTATCCTGCCTGTGTTTGGTCCACATTTGGGCCATTTTTTGGTTAATTTTCCATTTTAAAATATTTTTTAATATTATTTTAATATTATTCTTAAGAAATACGAAAAATATTCTAAAAATTCGTTAATATTTACAAAATTTCTTAAATACCAAAACTTTTTTTTGGAAAGTTTTGTAATTATTTTAAATATCGAAACAAAAAAACACCCCAATTACAAATCGATTTTAGAAACAAATTTTTTCTTGATCAAACAGGCCTAGACTCAAACAATGATGGATCCAAACCAAACTTGGCATGAATACTCAATATGCCCAAATGAGAACACTGGTGGACTAAGGGGAAAATAGACCTTGACATTTTAGAGTTGTAGTTGCTGGGATTTCTGATAGTCTTTGGAGACCCCTCTGACATTGTTTTTTGAAGGAGAAGAGGGAGGGGGTGTTTTTATTTGTTTGAGGAGGAAGTTCCAGAGGTGGTGGCGGGGGGGGGGGGCGATCATGGAAAAGGCCTTCACTCTCGTTCCCACCAACCTCACTTGAGATGGGGTGGAACTGAGAGCAGGGCCTCCTCCGATGATTACAGTGTCCAAGATGGTGTATATGAGGAGATGCAATTTGACAGATAGCCTGAACCTAAGCCATTTAGGTCTTTAAAGGTTATGACCAGCACTTTGTATGTAGCCCAACAGCAGATCAGCAGCCAGTGGAGCTGCCGCAACATGGGAGTAGTTCTCTCCCTGTGTGGTGCTCCTGTTAGTAGCCTGGCAGGCAATCTCTGTACTAGTTGAAGCTTCCAAACTATCTTCAAAGGCAGCCCTATGTAGAGAGTGTTGCAGTAGTCTAGACGGGATGTGACTAAGGCAGTGGTTCTCAACCTTCCTAATGCCGTGACCCCTTAATACCATTCCTCATGTTGTGGTGACCCCCAACCATAACATTTAGTTGCTACTTCATAACAGTCATTTTATTACTGTTATAAATCATAATGTAAATATCCGATATGCAGGATGTATTTTCATTCACTGGAACAAATTTGGCACAAATACTCAATACGCTCAAATATGAATACTGGCGAGGTTGAGTTTGTCATTTGGGAGTTGTAGTTGCTGGGATTTATAGTTTGCCTATAATCAAAGAGCATTCTGAACTCCACCAGCGATGGAATTTAATTAGGCACACAGAACTCCCATGCCAACAGAAAACACTGGAAGGGTTTGGTGGGCATTGACCTTGAGTTTCGGAGTTGTAGTTCACCTATATTCAGAGAGAACTGTGGACTCACACAATGATGGATCTGGACCAAACATGGCACAAATACTCAATATGCCCAAATGTGAACACTGGTGGAGTCTGGGGAAAATAGAATCTTGACATTTGGGAGTTGTAGTTGCTGGGATTTGTAGTTCACCTACAATCACAGAGCATTCTGAACCCCACCAACGATAGAATTGGGCCAAACCTCCCACACAGAACCCCTATGACCACCAGAGTGAGCCACAGCATTTGGGAGTTGTAGTTGTTGGGATTTATAATTCACTACAATCAAAGAACATTCTGAACTCCACCAATGATAGAACTGGGTCAAATTTCCCACATGGAATTCCCATGACCAACAGAAAATAGTGTTTTCTGATTATCTTTGGTGACCCCTCTGACACCCCCTCGTGACCCCCTCAGGGGTCCCGACCCCCAGGTTGAGAAACACTGGACTAAGGCGTGGACTACCAGGGCCCCCTGGGGGTGCAGTGGGTTAAACCGCTAAGCTGCTGAACTTGCTGACTGAAAGGTTGCTGGTTCGAATCCGGGGAGCCAGGTGAACTCCCGCTGTTAGGCCCAGCTTCTGCCAACCTAGAAGTTTGAAAACATGTAAATATGAGTAGATCAATAGGTACTGCTTCTGTTAAGGGAAAAAAACATAGACAAAATAGGAGATTGGATAAAGGTGGGAATGAAGAAGGAAATGATTATG
This sequence comes from Anolis sagrei ordinatus, assembly GCF_025583915.1. Lineage (NCBI taxonomy): Eukaryota > Metazoa > Chordata > Lepidosauria > Squamata > Anolidae > Anolis > Anolis sagrei. Next base: position 41,004,338 of record NW_026847771.1, read on the forward strand.
GAAGAATTTAGAGAAATAAAATTGACATGGTTTCATTGTATACAATTAGAACAATGGTTTAAAAACTGGGTAAAAAAATAATAAAAACAGAAGTAAGCTTAATCAATTCGAGCAAATAATACAAAATGGAAGGGCTGTGGAGGAGCATGAAAATTTAAAAGGAATTGATTGTGGGTGAACTATAAATCCCTATATTTGGGAGTTGCAGTTGCTGGGATTTATAGTTCACTTACAATCAAAGAGCATTCTGAACCCCACCAATGATAGAATTTGGCCAAACTTCCCACACAGAAACCCCATGATCAACAGAAGATACTGGAAGGGTTTGGTGGGCATTGACCTTGAGTTTTGGAGTTGTAGTTCACTTACATTCAGAGAGCACTGTGGACTCAAACAATGATGGATCCAAACCAAACTTGGCATGAATACTCAATATGCCCAAATGAGAACACTGGTGGACTTAGGGGAAAATAGACCTTGACATTTTAGAGTTGTAGTTGCTGGGATTTCTGATAGTCTTTGGAGACCCCTCTGTCACCCCCTCATGACCCCCCCCCAGGGCTTAAGGGGCTCTTTGATTTTAGGTGAAGTATAAATCCCAGCAACTACAACTTCCAAATGTCAAGGTCTATTTTTCCCAAACTCCACCAGTGTTCATATTTGGGCATATTGAGTATACATGCCAAGTTTGGTTTGGATCCATCATTGTTTGAGTCCACAGTGCTCTCTGGATGTAGCTGAACTACAACCCCAACACTCAAGGTCTATTTCCTCCAAACACTTCCAATATTTTCTGCTGGCCACTGGAGTTTTGTGTGCCAAGTTTAGTTCAATTTCTTCATTGGTGGAGTTTTAAATGCTCTTTGATTGTAGGTTAACTATAAATCCCAACAACTACAACTCCCAAATGACAAAATCAACCCCAACCCCACCGTTATTCAAATGTGGGTGTATTGGGTTTTGTGTCAGATTTGGTCCAGTGAATGAAAATATATCCTGCATATCAGATATTCACATTATGATTCATAAGAGTAGCAAAATTACAGTTATGAAGTAGCAACAAAAATAAGTTTATGATTGAGGGTCACCACAACATGAGGGGATGGCTGAGAAACATTGTTATATGTGTTTCTTAATTCCAAATAGGTATGTAAATGCTTGTTTGGTTCTGGAGATGGGGACAGAGCTTGTGTAGGTTTTATATTCTAAACTTTAGCTCCTAGAACCAACCAGCTGTCATCACAAATTTATACAAAACAGTCAAAATAATCTTCATAATTCAGTTCTTGTGGGTTTTTTCGGGCTATATGACCATGTTCTAGAGGCATTTCTCCTGACGTTTCGCCTGCATCTATGGCAAGCATCCTCAGAGGTGAGGTCTGCTGGAACTCTGAGGATGCTTGCCATAGATGCAGGCGAAACGTCAGGAGAAATGCCTCTAGAACATGGCCATATAGCCCGAAAAAACCCACAAGAACTGAGTGATTCCAGCCATGAAAGGCTTCGACAATACAATCTTCATTTTCCTGTGTTTAACACACAGAGCTCTATATTACTAAAGAGCCAAAGAATGACTTTAAAAATATTGTTATGCACCGTTAGGCATTTTAGTGATTCAGAAAGGCTTGATTATTATTTCCTTTCTTTTCCTTTGTTATGGCACAAAATAGATTTATCCAACTCCTAAAACACTTGTGGAAAGATTTGTTCCCCTGAAGGAAAAGATTTCTGTAAATATTAGAAAGTTCTCTCTATTGTCTAAACATCCTTGAGACCGGTCATGCTGAATTCGTTTTTTGTTTTTTTTACTCATCCTGCACTCCAGATGTTACATTAGCATGTACATATTGAAAAACAAAAGGTCATTAAAGAGGAAAGAAAAGAAAAGAAAAGAAAGGAAAGGAAGAAAGAAGAAAAGAAGAAAAGAAACCTTCTGAAGCAGTGTTTCTCAACCTTCCTAATGCCGTAACCCTTTAATACAGTTCCTCATGTTGTGGTGACCCCCCAACCATAAAATTATTTTTGTTGCTACTTCATAATTGTAATTTTGCGACTGTTATGAATCGCAAGGTATATATCTGATATGCAGGATGTATTTCCATTCACTGGACCAAATTTGGCACAAATATCCAATAGGCCCAAATTTGAATACTCGTGGGGTAGGGAGGGATTGATTTTGTCATTTGGGAGTTGTAGTTGCTGGGATTTATAGTTCACCTACAATCAAAGAGCATTCTGAACTCCACCAATGATGGAATTAAACCAAACTTGGCACACAGAACTCCCACGAAGAATAGACAATACTGGAAGGGTTTGGTGGACCTTGACCTTGAGTTTTGGAGTTGTAGTTCATAGAATCATAGAATCAAAGAGTTGGAAGAGACCTCATGGGCCATCCAGTCCAATCCCCTGCCAAGAAGCAGGAATATTGCATTCAAATCAACCCTGACAGATAGCCATCCAGCCTCTGTTTAAAAGCTTCCAAAGAAGGAGCCTCCACCACACTCCGGGGCAGAGAGTTCCACTGCTGAACGGCTCTCACAGTCAGGAAGTTCTTCCACATGTTCAGATGGAATCTCCATTCTTGTAGTTTGAAGCCATTGTTCTGTGTCCTAGTCTCCAGGGAAGCAGAGAACAAGCTTGCTCCCTCCTCCCTGTGGCTTCCTCTCACATATTTATACATGGCTATCATACCTCCTCTCAGCCTTCTCTTCTTCAGGCTAAACATGCCCAACTCTTTAAGCCGCTACTCAGAGGGCTTGTTCTCCAGACCTTTGATTATTTTAGTAGCCCTCCTCTGGACACATTCCAGCTTGTCAATCTCTCTCTTGAATTGGGGTGCCCAGAATTGGACACAATACTCCAGGTGTGGTCTAACCAAAGCAGAATAGAGGGGTAGCATGACTTCCCTAGATCTAGACACTATGTTCCGATTGATGCACTCCAAAATCCCATTGGCTTTTTTTGCCGCCACATCACATTGTTGGCTCATGTTTAACTTGTGGTCCACGAGGACTCCAAGGTCTTTTTCACATGTAAAAACCCTTCCTTTCCTCTTTTTCTTTCCGTATCTCTCATCTTTCTTCCATCTCTACCTGTTTCTTTCCTCCCTTCCTTTGCTCTTTGGTTACATCCTTCCTTCCTTCCTTCCTTCCTTCCTTCCTTCCTTCCTTCCTTCCTTCCTTCCTTCCTTCCTTCCTTCCTTCCCTATCTTTTGTTCCTTCTCTCCTTCCTTCCCTCTCTTTTTCCTTTCACTTTTTTATTTCCTTCTCTCCTTCCTTGCTTCTCTATCTTTCTTTCTTTCCTTCTTTCCCTCCCTGCTTCTCTCCTTCCTTCCTTCCCTCTTTCCCTCCTTCTCTCATTACTTCTTGACTGTCCCTTCCATTTAATATTGTATTTATATCTTACATAGAAAGAAGGAAAGGAAGAAGGAAGGAAGAAGGGACATGAAGGAAGGAAAAAGGAAGGGAGGGAGGGAAAGAAGGGAAGGAAGGAAAAGAAAGAAGGAGGGAAAGGGAGGGAGGAGAAGGAAGGAAGGAAGGAGGGAAAGAAAGGAGGGGGATGAAGAAAGGAGGGAGGGAAGGAAATGAAGGGGAAGGAAATGAAGAAAGGGAAAGGAAGGAAAGGAAGGGAGGGAGGAAAAGAAGGAAAGGAAGAAGGAAGGAGGGACAGGAAGGAAGGGAAGGAGGGAAAGAAGGAAAGGAAGGAGAAGGAAAGGAAGGAAGGAGGTAGGGACAGGAAGGAAGGGAGGGAGAGAAGGAAGGTCCTTCATTCAAGCACCGTGGACCTTCCTCGCCTCCTGCCCTCCCCCTCCCCTTCTTCCTTGCGTGGATGCTCCGTTGCAGCTCCTTTCCCAACCGGGAAAGGAGGAGGAGGAGACTGCTCTCCTGACATAGGAGGGAAAGAGAGGGGGCTCCATGTGGCGTGCCTCCTCCACCTTCACTCCACTCGCTTGTGTGTGTGTGTGGCCGTGCATGTGCGCCTTGCTTTAACGGCCGGCTGTTTCCCCGCGAGGAGGAGGGGGTGTGGTCATGGGCCTCTGTAGATATGCAGTTTCCCCTTTGTGGACATGCAGTTTAGAAGTCCTTTCTGCTTTTTGTTTTCGTTGTTTTTTTTTGAGTGGAGAACATACATTGGGTTGTTAGGGACTGTGGACATGCAGTTTAGAAGTCCTTTCTGCTTTTTGTTTTCGTTGTTTTTTTTTGAGTGGAGAACATACATTGGGTTGTTAGGGACATAAAGTCCAAATTTGGTGTCAATTGCCCCAGTGGTTTCTGAGTTCTGTGAATAGCACAAACGAACATTACATTTTTATTTGTATAGATAAATCATACAATATATAATACAATACAGAAAGATTTCTTGGGGTTCCACAAGAAACTTTTGCTTCAAAAAGGGCTCTGTAGTTGAAAAAGTTTGAGAACCCCTGCTCTAGGCAATTAGTTCCATTGACAAACACCTCTTACTGTCAAAATGTTTCATCGAATGTCCTGTCAAAATCTACTCTCCTATAACTTCACACCATTCAACCTGGTTTTCCCACTGGGCAGCAGAGGAGAGATCTGCCCTCTCCTCTCAGTGACAAGCCTTTGAGGTATGTAAATAAAACAGTTATGCAATTCTTTAGTCTTCCCTTCACCAGGCTGAACATGCCCTGCTCCTTCAACCTATCCTAATATGTTTTGTTCTTTGCATATCTTATCATCTTTGTTGCCCTTCTCTGAACCTGCTCGAGCTTGTCTATATCCTTCTTACAACAAAGTGCCCAGATTTGAACACTGTATCCCAGCTGAAGTATGAGTCAAAAGGTGAAATTGAGCAGGTGGTAAGGAGGGTCCCAGATGTGAATGCAAAGGCTGGGAATTCCTTTCTCCCTTCCTATGAAGACTCAAAAGACCTTGAGAGAATGAGCAAACTTCTAGTGACCAAGGAAAAAGAATCTCAGACAGACATGAGCCTGCTTGCAGTAACCCTGGTTGTCTCTATGGGAAATGAGGGAATGGATTCATCCAGCATGGCTCTTCTTACATCCTCATGATTTGGAAAAAAAACTGACCCATATTTTTAAATATCCCTAAACGTGTTGGTTTCTGGAATCGTAGCTCCATTGCCAATACAGTAGAGTAGGAAGGAAGGAAGGAAGGAAAAAAGGAGAGAGAGAGAGAGAAAAAACCGAACGCATCTCCTCCTACGAACCGGGAAGAGCGTTAAGATCTTCCGGGGAGGCCCTGCTCTCAGTTCCGTCGGCGTCACAAGTGCGGCTGGCGGGCACGAGAGACAGGGCCTTCTCGGTGGTGGCCCCTCGGCTATGGAATGCGTTACCGGTGGACATCAGGCAGGCCCCTTCGTTACTGGTGTTTCGGAGGAGGGTGAAGACGTGGCTCTACGAGCAGGCTTTCGGCAACTAACTCAATAATGACGGCATCGGACAAGGAATGGAAAAAGGATCTTGAGATCGGAATCTGATTCTAAGTGTGGCGTTGATGATTATGTGTTTGTCTGTATTGTGTGTCTCATACATTGTTTAGTGTTGTTTTTTATTGTAAACCGCATTGAGTCGCCGCCTCAGGCTGATATATGCGGTATACAAATAGAGTAAATAAATAAATAAATAAATAAGAAAAAGGGAGGGAAGGTTGGCCACAGGAATGCATCAGACCAATGAGTGTCCATCACTCATAACCACCCCCCCCCCAAAAAAAACAGTGGAAAGGACTTAAAAAAAGGAAGAAGGAAGGAAGGAAGGAAGGAGGGACAGGAAGGAAGGAAAAAGGAAGGGAAGGAAGGAGAAGGGAGGAAGAAGGAAGGAAGGAAGGAAGGAAGGAAGGAAGGAAGGAAGGAAGGAAGGAGAGAAGGAAACATGGAAGCAAAGAGCAAAGGAAGGAAGGAAAGAGGTAAAGAAGGAAGAAAGGAGAGAAAGAGGAAAAGAAGAGGGATGGGTAGAGAAAGAAGGAAGGCGAGAAGGAAAGAAAAAAAGAAAAGGAAGGTAAGAGGGAGCGAAGGAAGAAGAGAAAGAAAGAGAAAGAGGGAAGGAAGGAAAGACAAAAGGAAGGATGGAAGCAAAAAGCAAAGGAAGGAAAGAGGCAGAGAAGGAAGAAAGAGAAAGGGAAGGAAAAGAAAAAGGGAGGAAGGAAAGAGGTAGAGAAGGAAGGAAGGAGAGAAGGAAAGAAGAAAAGGGAAGGAGGGAAAGGAGGAGAGAAATAGGGAGGGAATGTTGGCCACAGCAACGCGTGGAGGGTACAGCTAGTTACTACATAATGTTGCTGTGTATTGAACTGCTTTTTCTGTTGATTTGTTGTAAAACATGATATTTTGGTGCTTAATTTGTAAAATCATAACGTATTTTGACATTTAATAGGCTTTTCCTTAATCCCTCCTTATTATCCAACATTTTTTGCATATCCAATATTCTGCTGGGCCATTTATGTTGGATGAATGAGACTATACTGTATCTTTATTAATAACTTGGATGATGGAATAGAGGACATGCTTTTCTAATTTGCGGATGACAAATTGGAGGGATAGCTAACAGTTCAGAGGACAGGAACACAATCCAAAATGACCAAACAGGCTAGAGAGCCCGGCCAAAACTAACAAAAAATGACTTTCTACAGGGGAAGTGCAAGGTGCTACACTTAGGTAGAAAATCATGAAATGTGCAAATATAGGATAGGTAAAACCTGGCTTGAAAACAATACTTGTGAAAGGGATCTAGATGTCGTAGTAGAACCCAAGCTGAATGTGAATCAACAATGTGATGTGGCAGCTCAAAAGGCCAATGTGATTCTATACAAGAGTATAGAGACAATATTGAGGGAAGTCATAGTCCAGTGGTTCCCAACCTTTTTTTTTTTGACCAGGGACCACTTGTCCAGGGACCGCTTTGACCAGATACCACTCTTCAGCATTAGTACCAAAAGGATTACGAATCAGTTTTGGGTCAATTTTAGGTTCAGTTTGGTTATTTGGGGTGCCGATTCAGAAAATTGCATCGGATAGACCATATCAGCTCTAGTTTCTGATAGAGAACATATGCCATTCACTAGTCACAATCTGCTCACATACAGAAAACCATATTTAATAAGCCTCGGCAATGGTGTATTTTCATTCTTGCGGACCACTGGTGGTCCACGGACCACAGGCTGAGAACCACTGTCATAGTCCCACTCTATTCTGCTTTGCTCAGACCTCACCTGGAATAATTCTGTGTCCAGTTCTGGAAACCAGAATTCAAGAAGGATATTGATAAGATGTGGGCCTCTGGTGGCGCAGTGGGTTAAACCACTGAGTTGCTGAGCTTGTTGACCAAAAGGTTGGCAATTCAAATCTGGGGAGTGGGGTGAGCTCCCACTGTTAGCCCCAGATTCTTCCAAACTAGCAGTTTGATAACATGCAAATGTGTGTAGATCAATAAGTACTGCTTCGGCGGAAAGGTAATGGTGCTCCATGCAGTCATGCTGGCCACGTGACCTTGGAGGTGTCTATGTGTCACAAGAAATTCAATGTGCAGATTTGACAAATATGAATTTAATATGTGTGGGAATGAATGTAAGGATGTGTGGTTGGAGTTAATAATTTTGGAAACACCAGTATAATATTAAGGCCTGCAATGACTAACTACCTTCTTGCTGGACTTGCTAATGAGAAACCCTGATAAGAACTGGGACAGTGATAAAGGAAATGTTTGCAACATTCCTTATGTTAAGAAGGAAGTCAACATAAGATCAACACCAATCAAGAAGATCACACCTGTCCAGGAAACTGAGATGGATCCAGGATGGACGACGTCTATAATTCATTTACAACTTTGGGACTATATTAACAGAATATTACTATAAAAGACTCAGTCTAATAATGCTCAAATCGTGGCAGACCGAGGAGTCTGTTCCACCCGCCATGCTCTGCTCCATGGGAAGGAGAGAGGTGGTGTATTCGGAGAGTGGCAGATCTGCAAGGGAGCAGTCTGGTCACTTTGGGGCTTCTTTCTCAAGGGAAGAGGAACAAGTGCACTTTTGGAGTCTTGGATTTTGTGCAGGGAGTCAGGTTCTGCTGTATCGAAAACAGAGATCTGGTCCTTGGCACTGTTCTTAGGGAAAGAAGTTTTGGCATCTCAGCGTTTTGACGTTTTGGCGTTACGGAAGTTTTGGAACTATGCGTTGGCAGGCTGCAGGAAAGCAGGGTCTGGCCTAAGAGGTGCTTCTCCAAGGAGGGAGTAAATGATATGGTAATATGAATGCATGTACATGTGTGTGAATGTTGACTGAAAATGTAATTCCCCTTTGTTTGTTAACCAATGTAATTGTGAATCCAATGTAGTTGCATAGAATCTGTGTCTGTATGTTCAATGTCACTCTTTGTCTAAATGTTTTTCTGTAATCTGATATACCTTCTCACATTGGAAATTGCAATAAAAAGAACCTATGCTACAAAGTCATGACATATGGACAACGCTGGCTTAGAAAAGGAGATGAGCACCCCCTCCCCCCAAAGTCAGACATGGCTAGACTTAATGTCAGGAAAAACCTTTTATTGATGAGGTGCAGAGGCAGCCCTAGGTAATTTTCAAAGGTAAGCAAACAGTATTTTGCCCCCCCACCCCAACCAATCACTGATATTTTCTGTTCGTCTTGGGAGTTCTGTGTGCCATATTTTGTTCAACTCCATCATTGGTGGAGTTCAGAATGCTCTTTGATTGTAGGTGAACTATACATCCCAGTAACTACATCTCACACATGTCAAGGTCTATTTTCCCCCAAGAGCGCCTCAACAGCGCCCCTGGGCAAAATTAACTATACTGCAAATGCTTACTTTGTGTAATGGGTTGAGCCGCCCCTGATGAGGTGTATCATGTCCAGAGAAAGGTGACCCAAATGACGAAAGATCTGAAAACCATCCCCTATGAGGAGCAGATTAGGGAGCTGGATATGTTTAACTTGGAGAAGAAAAGACTGAGAGGAGAAATGATAGCTATATTTAAGTATTTGAAAAGATGTCACATTGAAGAGAAGGCAGGCTTGCTTTCTGTTGTTCTAGCAACTAGGACACGGAGCATTCAGTTCAAACTGAAGGAAAAGATATTCTACCTAAACCAGTGTTTCTCGACCTGGGGGGGGGGGGGGCAGGGGGTGTCAGAGGGATTGTAAAAAACCATTATAAAACACTATTTTATGTTACTCAAGAGGGTTCTGTGTGGGAAGTTTGGCCCAATTCTAATGTTGGCGGTGTTCAAAATACTCTTTGATTGTAAGTGACCTATTAATCCTAGCAGCTACAACTCCCAAGTGTCAAGTCTATTTTCCCCAAACTCCACCAATGTTCACATTTAGGCATACTGAGCATTTGTGCCAAGTTTGGTCCAAATCCATCATTGTATGCTCTCTGGATGTAGGTGAACGACAACTCCAAAACTCAGGGTCAATGCCCACCAAACCCTTCCAGTACTTTCCTGTTGATCATGGGAGTTCTGTGTGCCAAGATTGGTTCAATTCCATTGTTGGTAGAGTTCAGTCTTCTCTTTGATTGTAGGTGAACTATAAATCCCAGCAATGAAAATACACCCTGTGTGCAGGTACAGCTGTACCAGGAGCTCCAATTTTGTTTGGTGTGCATTGAACGTTTGTTGTAGTCCTAAGTTTCAGGGACTCTGCAGATAGGTGGTTTCTTTTGGCTGCAATCATAGGGCAAGCCACCTGTCAATTATCACTAGGTTCCCTGGTCCTGGCCCCTTTTTGGGTTTTGGAGGGAATAGGAGCCATTTTGGGTCAGTCCACACAAAGAAGCCTTTCATACAGGACATAAAACCAGGAGCTCCTGTAGAAAGTTTCGTCTTCTACAGCTTGGCCGGGGAGAAAAGGCCTCATAGCTTGGCCGAGGAGATACAGCCCATAGTTTGGCCAGAGAGATGCAGTCTCAGCACAGCCCTTTTGCTGAGGATTTTACAGCCTTACAGCTCCTTTGCTGAGGGAATCCGGTCCCACAGCACTTCAGCCAGCCATCACTGAAACCTGAACACCTTCTTTTCCCCTGGAAGTCTACAAAGCTCTGCTTGGTAAGGGTCACTCGCGGCAGCCAGAAGCAGTTGGTACCGGGTGTAGGGGCTCCACGCCATCAGAGGCAAAGACAGACTTCCCAGATAAGAGGTTAAGGATTTCCCCAGTCGTTAAAATACAGTCAAGATAGTGCCTGTCCCCTGTGGACAAGATTGAGAGAGCCAATAGACTATTAAGAAAGCCTTGAAGTACCTGTTTGATTTCAATAATAAAGATTGTTGAACCTTTAAGCAATCTAAAGACTGTTTAAGGAAATCCAAAGGCCTTTAATCTGAGGCAGCCCCGGCGTCCTGTTGGGCACACAGAATTTATGTCCTGTCTACAGTCTTATGTACAGGCCCACCGTGTGACAGCACATCCTGCATATCAGATATTTACATTATGATTCATAACAGTAGCAAATTTACAGTTATGAAATAGCAACGAAAATAATTTTATGGTTGTGGGTCACCACAACATGAGGAACTGTATTAAGTGGTCTCGGCATTAGGAAGGTTGAGAACCACTGACCTAAACAGTAGGGAAAACCTCCTGATAGTGGTCTTCCTCTGGAGAATGGATGATCATCCACCAAGAGTAGATTGGCTGTGTGCATGGCAGAATGGTGTAGAACTGGATGGCCCAACTCTTCCAAATCCATGATCTCCCAACCTGCTGACCCTCTGGTTGCATGCTTTATCATCTGCGGTATCACTGTGGCAGGAGCTATGGGCATTAGACTACGACACATCCAGTTGGAGAACGCTGCCCTCCCTCAGTAAGCTGTTCTAGATAAGCTTCCTCTAAGTGCATGGCTCTAAAATGCTTAGCATTCCTTCCTTTCTTCCAGATGCCTTCTCTCCTTTCCATAATATCCCATTGTGTTGGCAGTAAAGAACCTGGCACACATGCATATAAACAAAGTAACATTTTATTTGACCTTTCGCATTACATGGTTCGCTAGGCAAACATAATATTTGTTCAGCAACTAAGGAGCAGATAGGTCTTGCGCGGAGTACAGAGGAGTCTAGCGAATGTTTTGGCCAAATTGGCCGATGCCACAGGGATAAGGCAGCAGGCACCTGGTCCAGGAACAGCAGGACTTGGCCTGATGCCCTGAAAGTCCATCTGCACTGTGGTTGCCGTGAAATCACAATTTCCTCCAAGGCAGGAAGTGAGAGGCGGAGGAGGGAGCTGGAGATGGTGGCTTTGCTCTGTTGGACTCCATAATTTCTTCCCTCGAAACTCTCTTCCTCATTGAAGATCGGCTTTGATGCACCTACAACCCATTCACTATAATTCATCTTTTCCTTCTCATTCCCAATTCTTTATCAATTTCACTTATTGTAACCCTTTCCTGAAATAAAGTATTCCGGCCGGTGCAAGTTCATCCTGTTCATACGTTCCAGCTATCCATATTTGGCAAGGACAGTCCTGATTACTCCTCTGTCATCCCGCTTTTCCAGTCGCTTTTTAAATATCCTTGTTTTTGCACTCCCTCCATCCCACTTTTCCATTTGCCTTTAGTTTACTTCAATTGCTGAAAACTGTTTTCAAAGTGTAAAAGTAGATTGCACTCAACTAACATAGCAAAGAGGATAGGAAAGAAGAGGCTGACCCTTGACTTTCCCCTAGGCAAGTGTTTCTTAACCTGGGGGTCAGGGCCTCGGGGGGGGGGACATGAGGAGGGGTTTCAGAGGGGTCACCAAAGACCATCGGAAAACACATATTTCTGATGGTCTTAGTAACCCCTTTGGCAGAGAAGGCTGAAGATCACTCCACCTGTTCTCCTCTTTCTTTTTGGAAACAGAGGGTGAATCATCTCACCAAAAGCCCTCCTCCACTGTGATTGGCTGGCCTCTCAATTGGCCTCTCAGTGAAGGGGAGGGCTGTTTCTGAGACTCCAAGTAGGGAGGGGAGAGCTGGTGAGCAGGCGTGCTCTCCCCTAAACAACTGTTAATTCCTCCCAAATCCCTCCAGTATTTTCTGTTTGTCCTTGGGGTTCTGTGTGGGAAGTTTGGCCGAATACTATCATTGGTGGGGTTCAAGGGGTTCTTTGATTGTAGGTGAACTATACATCTCAGCAACTACAACATCCAAATGTCAAGGTCTATTTTCCCCAAACTCCTTCTGTGTTCATATTTGGGCATATTGAGTATTTGTGCCAAGTTTGATCCTGATCCATTATTGTTCGAGTTCACAATGCTGTCTGGATGTAGCTGAACTACAACTCCAAAACTCAAGGTCAATGCCTTCCAAACCCTTCCAGTATTTTCTGTTGGTCATGGGAGTCCTGTGTGTCAAGTTTGGTTCAATCCCCTCAACCCTACCAGTATTCAAATTTGAGCATGTCAGGTATTTGTGCCAGTATTTGTATATTTATTTACAGTATTTGTATACCTCTTTTCTCACCCCGAGGGGGACTCAAAGCTGTTTGGACCAGTGAATGAGAATACATCCTGCATATCAGATATTTACATTATGATTCATAGCAGTAGAAAAATTACAGTTATGAAGTAGCAATGAAAATAATTTTATGGTTGGCGGTCACCACAACATGAGGAACTGTATTAAGGGGCCGTGGCCAGAGGCGGCCCTAGGTCATTTTCAATGGTAAGCAAACAGTATTTTGGCACCCCCCCCCCCCAACCAATCACTGATATATATTTTCTGTTCATCGTGGGAGTTCTGTGTGCCATATTTGGTTCAGTTCCATCATTGGTGGAGTTCAGAATGCTCTTTGATTGTAGATGAACTATACATCCCAGTAACTCCAACTCGCATATGTCAAGGTCTATTTTCCCCCAAGAGCGCCTCAAGAGCGCCCCTGGGCAAAATCAACTATACTGCAAAGGCTTACTTTGCGTAATGGGTTGAGCCGCCCCTGGCCGTGGCATTAGGAAGGTTGAGAAACACTGTCCTAGGCTCAAGCAAAAGCAACCTGCAGCAGCCTTTCATAGATGGCGTGTTTTTCTTTATTCATAATTGTTGCCAACATGATCATATCCTGATGTTGCTTGGCCATACAATTCCTGGTTTCCATATGTGAAATGTTGGAAGTTATGCTACCACTGGGAAAATACCTCCTCATTCCAACTTCCTTAAGTACTAAGGTAAGGTTCACAAGGAACAGAACAACCTGAAAGGTGTGGCAGATATTAGGCACCATCCTAAAAACATTTCAATATGAACCCTAACTCTGCTGGAGATGATTCCTAGATCTCAGAGCCTTGGCTCTGGTCCTTAGCACAAGGTGGAAGGATCTCAAGGTGAGAGCACAGCTTTGAAAAGTGTATATACTTTCCACATTCATTAGGCCTGGCGTTTATTTATTTCAGTGGCATGCTTGTGTACAATTGTCTTTCATGCCCATTGTATCATGCCTAATGTCGTTACCAGGGGCTGCTCTAGGTAACCTTTCTCATTTTTAATCACCAGGACAAGTCCACTGTAACTTTGCTAGAAGTTGTCGCTAAGTCCCAGTGCTGAAATCTCCAAACACTGCAATTGAAGGGAGATGTCGACAATGCTACCCCTCTATTCTGCTTTGGTTAGACCATACCTGGAATATTGTGTCCAATTCTGGGCACCACAATTCAAGAGAGATATTGACAAGCTGGAATGTGTCCAGAGGAGGGTAACTAAAATGATCAAGGGTCTGGAGAACAAGCCCTATGAGGAGCGGCTTAAAGAGCTGGGCATGTTTAGCCTTCAGAAGAGAAGGTTGAAAGGAGACATTATGAAGGTCATGTATAAAATATGTGAGAGGAAGTCATAGGGAGGAGGGAGTAAGCTTGTTTTCTGCTGCCCTGGAGACTAGGATGTGGAACAATGGCTACAAACTACAGGAAAGGAGATTCCACTTAAACATTAGGAAGAACTTCCTAACTGTGAGAGCTGTTCAGCAGTGGAACTCTCTGCCCTGGAGTGTGGTGGAGACTCCTTCTTTCAAGGCTTTTAAACAGAGACTGGATGGCCATCTGTCGAGGGTGCTTTGAATGTGATTTTTCTGCTTCTTGGCAGAATGGGGTCAGACTGGATGGCCCTCAAGGTCTCTTCCAACTCTATGATTCTAAGCCAGCAGTAGGCACAATCTGGTTATCCTATGGTGAGTACCTAATAGTGGGCAAAGTGCAGCCTATAAACAGGGCCACCCCAGGGTCACTTTTTACAAAATCAGGATAAGTCAATAGAGCAAATGGACTTCCATGTCAATTCCTGTTATATAAAAACAACCCTTTTCTGGGCCTAAAATGGCTTGGAAGCATCCCCAAAAGTGGTTAAAATGTCTCTGTGCTCCTTTAGTGGCATTTTTAGCTTTTGGAGGGGGCATAAAGACTATATATATTCCTGTTATAGAGTTTGACAAAAATCATTGCCGGTAGACTGTTAGGAATTGTGGGAGTTGAAGTCCAGAACACTTGGAGGGTCAGAGTTTACCCATGCCTGTCCTAAATCCAGTGAACTTTCTTTTGAGACGGTTTAACTTATCTCCCTTCCTGCAACCTTTGTGTACTTTTCTTTGACTTCCAAGAGCTTTTTAACCCTTTTCCAAATGCTTTTTGTATTACCTGTTTGCCAAACTTTTCAGGTTCATGCTTGCTATTTTACCCTCAGCCTTCTTTCAAGCCAATTCTTTTTCTTTGTAGTCATTTGTCAACACTTCCTTTGTGTTTGGTTGCCAACAAACCCTTTCCAAACAAAAAAAAGAGCAAGAATCTCGTGGACAAAGGAGTTTCAGGTGCATATATAGCCCTGTTGATCTTTTATCCAAGATCACTGAAAGAAAAGCTGGAATGGTAGGACATTTACTCTTTGAGGCAAGGACTGAGATTGTACAACTCATGGTCCCCATATGTTTTATGGAGTGTTCCACCACAGTTCTTGGTATAGGCAGTGAGAAATGTTATATTCTCCAACTGTCATTGTTTGTCTGAAATAATCCTAAGTAATCCTGCTAAAATGTCCCGGTTTCCTTCTCCCGGCTTCCCCCTTTACCCTCAGCTTATTCTAATTGCTGCAGACTGAGTTCAAAATGCAAACAGCAGGGAATATGCAAAAAGACTACTTTGCAAAATGGATCAGCTTATCTGTTTAAGAGGAGGATTGAAAAGAATAGTCTCGGAAAACCCAGGGATATCCTCATCCAGAAAATTTCTTCTGAACTTTACCAAAAGGGGGTTCTTTTTGCTTTTTGGATGCTGGGTTGCGAGTCTAATTATCCCTCAGTGCAGGGATTGTTGGGAGTTACAGCTTAACTCTATAGCAACAGGTTTCCACCATGCCTTGAAGTCATAAAAGTATGACAGCCCATAAAAATAGGATACAAAGCCTATGGTGGAGGATAGGTTTCATTCAGAGGCAGCCCTAGGTAATTTTCAATGGTAAGCAAACAGTATTTTGGTGCGCCCCCCCCAACCAATCACTGATATATATTTTCTGTTCATCGTGGGAGTTCTGTGTGCCATATTTGGTTCAATTCCATCATTGGTGGAGTTCAGAATGCTCTTTGATTGTAGGTGAACTATACATCCCAGTAACTACACTTGCTGCACTTGCTCCCTTGCCTGACCCGCTTTGGGTCCGGAGGCGTGCCTGAAGACCCCGGCGTGTGCACCAAAAGTCACCTCTTCTCCTGACTTTCTCCTCAGCCATTGGGACCAAGAGAGAGAGAGAGAGAGAGAGAGAGAGAGAGGTGGAGGTGCCCACCTTTCCTGAAGGTAGGCGCAAAAACAAAGGAGGGAGCGGAGGTGGGAGATACCTCCAGCTGGAGGGGATCTCTCTCTCTCGCGCACCCAGTAGCTGGGTGGAGCAGGAACAAGATGGGCTAGGCGAGGTTTAAGGCCCCGGCCCCTTTGGGAAGAGGATCGCCTGGCAGCGAGGAAAGAAAGCCGAGGCTCCCCCCGGACTGCTAGGGCTGTTGTGAGCTGAGGGGGCGCTCCTCAAGTGGCGGTCGAGGGGCATTTACAGAGGCGCCTCTGCGCCCCTGGCAAAAAAAAAGTGTTCTGCGACCGCTTACTTCGCGTAATGGATGAGCTGCCCCTGGTTTCATTTAACCATCATGTTCAGAGTTGTAGTTATTATTTGGTGGATTGACATATCATTTGTTTTTTCTCTCTCTCTCTCCTCTTTTATAACTATATTTTCATGCTGCACTCCAGCTTTTCATCCAGGTCTCCATATTCTTGAAACTATAACTATAAAAAAATCCAACTGGTCACCACGATGCTAGAAAGAACTCCCTAAGCAGTTTGTTCCATTTGCTAGCTATCAAGTTACATTGGAGATGTTTGGATGGTAATGTAATGCTGCTATGGAGACGATGGTCAATATTCATACCAGTCCATTTCCTCCTCTATGCTGGTACTGTAACAAATTCATATTGGCCAAGTTGGCAAGAGAGGATGGAAATAGTTCATACATACATTTCTAGAGAAAGTTGGACAAGGAAGAGCTGAGCTAGATAGATTAATGGTATGACTCAGGATGGATCTACATTCTAGATGTAATGCTGTTTGAAAGCACTTTAACTGCTTTAGTCAGTTCTGCTAAAGAGTGTTGGTGCTTTACAAAATTGCAAATTCCACAATTTGTAGATGGCCCAGTTTTCATGGAATTCTTACTGAAGTTATGTGCCATTAACTTGAGAAGTTTTTGAGAACTTCTCAGCATCTCATTGCTTCCTTCAAAACTCTGTGGAGCAGATCTGCTGCCCCTTTTAGATATCTACATAAATCCAGTTGCTCCCTAAGGATGTTCGTGATCCATACACTCCACTAGCTGAGCCATTTCGGAGGATCTTGGCTTAATATGAAATTCCACCATGGAATCCTCTGAGGAGGAACACTTGCAATTCATTTACAATCTCATGGTAGACAGGATTACAGCAGAATCAAATGTCACCTCTCCAGAATGCCTTTGTCTTCTACAGGACGGATGACAAGACCACATCAGAAGTTGTACCAGAGAAGAATATTAGGGTATTCTAGTTTGATTTTGTGGAACAGATTTTTTCTTTTGGAGTTATGTATGAAAAGTGTGTAGACAATTCAGCATAAAAGCACTTACTCTAGAGAAGGGTCCAAGAGAGAGACATAAAGGTTCTTCTCCTTCATATGAACTATAAATTAGCCTAGATCCCTCCTCCACAAGACATTTTGCATTAAGAAACCCTTGACTCCTTTCAAATCCCATTAGTGTTCTATGGAGATATGTAGAATGACCCTTGTATCTGCAACATACCACAGAAAAAGGAAACCATGGTGGATCCTATTGAAATGAATGATTCCTACTGGAAGTTATCCTAGAGTTGCCCTGGAGAACCTAGATATGTAAGGTTCCCCATTGCAACTCTATGTTAACGTCTGACAGAACCATGCCATAGAATCTCCTGGAGGATTTAGAACATTCCTAGTAAGGGATTGTTTTGTTGGATGTGGGTAGGTGACACGATGGTTAAACATCCCATGGTTGTGGGGGCTCATACTCCATGACCGTATTCACTGAGAATTTCTTATGCAAACATCTGGTTGACGGAAAAAAGCAGTGTTTCTATTTGATCCTAGTGGCTTAGTTTGCAGACCACAGAAGCGTAGTCCTTTTGAGAAACCCTTGGTCTGCAAGACAACTTTGGTCTCAAAAGACTTCCTGAGTCAATAATGTCCTTAATTATAGCTCCTCTTGGCCCAAAGTAGTGACTCTGCAACTCTCTGCAGCAACTGTATGATTAGAAGAAGGAATAAACAAAAGCTAAAGGCCATTGGCTGCTATGGATCTTCTAATGACCATAAAGTATGTTGTGTAGATATGACTCTTTCAGCTAAATTAATCAAATATTCTGAGATAGGCATAAACTTTAAGGTTTGAAGGGTTGCAATGTTCTCCAATAATGGGCAAACCCACATCTTGTGCTGGAATGTCTGAATCATGCATTTTGAGTGTAGTTATAATAACATGTAAACAGGTAGGAAAGGCCATAGTTTTGCTTTTCAGGCTTCAACAAACATAGTGATGATTCCCTTCAAACATGGTGGTCTCTCCCCTTGTGGATGCTTCTTTCACAACCCAAGGGGGAGATCTCATCAGTTTTGAGCCATCCTACTCCATCTTATGTTTCAAAATGCCACTTACTAAAAAAAATCCAACTGGAAGCCAACCACTTTGAAGGTGCCCTTCCCTCCCCTTCTCTCAGATTAAAGTCAGGTTGGGTGCGGAGGCTCTCAAGGCCTCCACAGGTGAGATCTTCAACTTCCCATCATGCTCCATCCTTGAATGGCATGGGCAGGTGGAGGCCTTGCTGTAGGTGAGCGACCGCTTCTTCTTCTTCAGCTTTTGCATTGAGCGGACCACTCGCTTGAAGATGAGATAGAATATCTCGCACACGGTGAGGACAATGCAGAGGGCAGAGGCGCCAACCATGAAGTAGGTGAAGATCTTCTTCTCTGTAGGACGAGCAATGTAGCAGTCTATTGTGTTTGGGCACGGATCGAGGTCACACTTGACCAAGCGTGGCAGGTCAAAACTGTCCCATATCCGATGCAGGAGATAGAGGAAGACAATCTCTATGCCCAGTTTGAAGAAGAGGGTGAGGAGGTAAGTCCACCAAAGGCCGCCATGTTTCTTGCCTGTGTTGCTGTAGAGTTTGGGACAGTTCTCCCCATTCTTTTCCCGGTTCTTCCTTTCCCTGTCCTCGCGATAAGCCACATGCATGATGACCAGCAGGGAAGGACAGGTGACGAAAATCAGCTGCAAGGCCCACAGGCGGATGTGGGAGATGGGGAAGTAGTGGTCGTAGCAGACATTGGTGCACCCAGGTTGCCGGTGGTTGCAGTCAAAGTCCTTCTGCTCGTCTCCCCAAACTCGTTCGGCCGCCACCACATAAACCAGGACCCTGAAGACAAAGACGACCGAGAGCCAGATGCGCCCAAAAGCCGTGGAATACTTGTTCACCCCGCTCAACAAGCCTTGCAACGTCTTCCAGTCCATGGTGGCAAAAGTCTCTGGAGGCTTTGCTCACCCAAGCCTAAGGAGAAAAGAGGGAGAATAAAATACAAAACCATATTAATAGTCCATTTCCTACTTAACCATATCAAACCAGAAATGGATAATGGATAAAATGGAGCTAGTTGTGTATTTCAGGCTGACAATTTTTCTCCTCCCTTCCTCCTTAAAATTGGATTTTAAAACTATGTTTACACAGATGAGGAGAGGGAAAAAGGAAGAGAAAGGCAAATATGCAGGATATGAACAGGAGTGAGATTGACGCTGGGGCATGGAACACATGTGGGCCCCAGGGTTGTTTCTGTGGCATCTAAGAACATATTTTGGGTCAACTTCTAAATCATTTCCTGTTGGAATAAACATTTTTTTCTGGAATTAAAATGGCCAAAGAGAGAAGCAAAGGCATGGTAAAATTGTCACCCATTTCTTCAAGACACATTTAAGGTGACTCTTAAAAAAATGGAGAGTGAAGAGACAGAGAGGAGTGAACCCTAATCTCTTTTGGGGAATCATTTTAACTCCTGGCCCCAACAGTTGGCCCCTTTGAGCATTAATATAAACAGACTCTTTCTAGTAACTTTTTTTTGAGGCTGAAACCTATAAAATTGACATTTGTGCATAGCTAAAGTAGTGCCAATGAAATTATAGATGATGATGGTTTATCTTTCCAGTCTCAAACTGCAAGTCTTTTGCGACAGTAAAAGTGTGCAGGCACAAACCATGTTGACTGGCACCTAGCTTCCATGTCACAGAGATATGATTTAAAGAACTATCTCCACCTCCAAATGCCAAAGACCTTTCTGATATAAATTCAATGCTTTGCCATGCAACCAGCAAAAAGGAGGTAACCACAATACATCCATGTCTTATGCCACAAGGGAACTTTGTGTGCAGTATCTCTTCGATCATTGGAGAGGCCCTGCTCACGATCCCACCTGCGTCACAAGTGCGATTGGTGGGGACGAGGGACAGGGCCTTCTCCATGGTGGCCCCCAACTCTGGAACTCTCTCCCCAAGGACATCAGACAGGCCCCAACATTGGCAGTCTTTAAGAAGAGCTTGAAGACGTGGTTGTTCCAGTGTGCCTTCCCAGAATACGAAACTCCAAGCATCATGTCCCAAATGCACTTTATTAGAGATTTAAGATTGTCTGCACATTGCACCTATCTCCAAAAACCTATCCATTTCACCTGGCATGCCCAGCATTTTAAATTTTTTTAATCATTACATTGGCCCGGCCTTAGTTTAAATGTGTAATGGTGTTAATTGCTATTGCTTTAATGTTTATTTCTTGTTTTATGAGTTATTTATTATTATTGTTGTATTTGTTATGCTGTTGTTTTATTGATGTGTTAGGCCTCAGCCTCTTGTAAGCCTTCGGGAGATGTTAGTGGGGTATAAATAAAAGTTTATTATTATTATTATTATTATTATTATTATTATTATTATTATTACCCCCCCCCCCCCCCACTCATGGAACCAGTATGTGTGGCTTCACCTACACATATCAGATAAAATATGACAAACTAGTCATTTCCTAGGTTCTCCAGGTAATTCTGTGATATGTTTCCAATGGAAACTAGCAAATTCCAGGAGAAGAATTTTCAAGGTCCTCTGGGATAGCTCTATGGTAACTTCTGGCAAAGGCGTTAAGTTTGTTATTATCTATGGTTTCCTGTTTTCATGATAAGTTCAGGAACATATTACCTGCATTACCAAGTGTCATATTGTCTTACACAACCAACCTTATGTTGGTGAAGACAAGTTATTTTATTTTATATTTTATTTTATCTTTGCTAAAGAGGTGCTTGTTGTTATGCTCCATCAATTCAACCCTATGAAAGACCTCCAACAACATCCCTGCTCGGGACTTGCAGTGACGGGCTCTCTTTCCTTGGAGGCAGGGGCGGCTCGTCCATTACGCGAAGTAAGCGGTCGCAGAACACTTTTTTTTGCCAGGGGCACAGAGGCGCCTCTGTAAATGCCCCTCGACCGCCACTTGAGGAGCGCCCCCTCAGCTCACAACAGCCCTAGCAGTCCGGGGGGAGCCTCGGCTTTCTTGCCTCGCTGCCGGGCGATCCTCTTCCCAAAGGGGCCGGGCCCTTGAGCCTCGCCTAGCCCCTCTCGTTCCTGCTCCACCCGGCCACCGGGTGCGCGAGCAGAGCCGGCGCTCAATCGTTCTCTGCGTTTGATCCCTTCCCCATGACCGGCTCCTTTTTCCGATCCCGCGGCACTCCACCCTCTTCTCCTCCCCCCAATCCGCGGGTGGGCCAAGGGGTGGAGCCGCCGCTCTGGCCCGCTTCGGGTCCGGAGGCGTGTCTGAAGACCCAGCGTGCACACCAAAAGTCGCCTCTTCTCCTGACTTTCTCTTCAGCCATTGGGACCAAGAGAGAGAGAGAGAGAGAGAGAGACCCTCCTCTGCTCCCTCCTTTGTTTTTGCACCTACCTTCAGGAAAGGTGGGCATCTCCACCTCTCTCTCTCTCTCTCTCTCTCTCTTGGTCCCAATGGCTGAGGAGAAAATCAGGAGAAGAGGTGACTTTTGGTGCACACGCCGGGGTCTTCAGGCACACCCCTCCGGACCCAAAGCGGGCCAGGCAAGGGAGCAAGTGCGGCAAGTGTAGTTACTGGGATGTATAGTTCACCTACAATCAAAGAGCATTCTGAACTCCACCAATGATGGAATTGAACCAAATATGGCACACAGAACTCCGACGACGAACAGAAAATATATATCAATGATTGGTTGGGGGGGGGGGGGGGGGGCGCCAAAATACTGTTTGCTTGCCTTTGAAAATTACCTAGGGCCGCCTCTGAAGATAGGTGCACATCTGAACATTTTAAAGATAATTTGTTTATCTAATGAAGTAAATCGATATTAAACAACTCTATCTAATGTGTCTTGGCCAAATTGGCCTGGCGGACTCTAAGTGTTTTAGTCTCCAAAGCAAGCTTCCTATGACTATAATATCCTTTCTCCTTGGTCACTCATTCCGTTTTAATATCATTTTCCATACACATCCCAAGAGACCCTTTTACATCAACCAATTATAACACTTCTAGTTGCCATGGTTACAAGCCTTTAAATCCTGTGATTTGTAGTTTGGTTAAGCACTACAATGGAAACCCCAAGATCCCATAAGATAGAACCATGGGTTTTGAAATGGGTCGTGGAGAGAAAAAGTGTGGTATAAATAAACATAATAATAATAATAATAATAATAATAATAATAATAATGCAAAGAATAAACCAGTACACGTGGTCCCAGTGGTCATTGGCACACTGGGTGCCGTGCCAAAAGATCTCAGTCGGCATTTGGAAACAATAAACATCGAGAAAATCACAATCTGTCAATTTCAAAAGGCCGCCTTACTTGGATCTGCGCGCATCATTCGAAAATACATCACACAGTCCTAGACGCTTGGGAAGTGTTCGACTTGTGATTTTGTGATACGAAATCCAGCATATAGATCTCGTTTGCTGTGACATACTGTGCTTTTGTGTCAATAATAATAATATGCTTCAGCCATTTTTCCAATTGAAGGATAAAGTTGATATTACTTCAATGAAAGGTTCCCAGTTTCTCTGCATCATTGATTTTATAATCTTGAGATGCTTAACAAATAGCCATGCCCATACATGTATGCAATTGCAATGTGTAATGGTTTCATTGTCTTAAATGTTTGCATACACACATCATCCATCTTTCCATATTGAAACTGTGTGGAATACTGAGTTTGGGGCAAATGTCTCTTGAGTACAATTTGTGCATATTTTTATTGGTAATATTGAAAATATGGGTCACATAATCTGGGTTCACCTTCATGACTCAGATGCTCAAGTCACTCTGTTTTTTATTATTTAGGGCATCTAGATTTGCTCTTATGGCAAATGTTGATGTCACAAGATTGTGGAAGGAAAGAGTCAAGTAATTGTTAGGCAATTATTTCCAGTTGACTCCCAGCCTCCCTGGCTTCCTGGTTTGGTTCTGGAGCATAATTAAGGCACAGGATAAGTATCTCATAAGAATTCAGGTTAAGAGTTAGATTTGACACACCCTGTTTCGAATTCAGGACCTGATGCTCATTCACACGCATCAATGATCAAAGCCATACAGTGGAGCATGCCGTTAGATGAGAAGACCACAGGTAAAGAAATGTCTGTAAAATATATCCTCTTCTGTTGTATTTCAAAGCAGGAACATCTCTGACCTTACAGGGAGAGGTCAACCCTCCTGTTTAAGGAGCTCCGCTGGCTGCCATTCATTTTCCGATCCCAATTCAAGGTGCAGGTTCTTACCTACAAAGCCCTAAACGGTTTGGGACCCGCCTACCTTTGTGACCGCATTTCTGTGTATGAACCCACACGATCTCTTTGATCATCTGGAGAGGCCCTACTCGCACTCCCACCTGCATCACAAACGCAATTGGTGGGGACGAGAGAGAGGGGCTTCTCAGTGGTGGCCCCTCGACTCTGGAACTCACTCCCTAAAGACATCAGGCATGCCCCATCTTTGGCAGTCTTCAGGAGGAGCTTGAAAACGTGGTTGTTCCAGTGTGCCTTCCCAGAGTAATGAACCCTAGCACTATGTCCCACAAAGCACTTTATATTGATTTAGGTCTGCTGGTATTTCTCCATCAATCACCCCATCTCCTGCATCTTGTCCATGCCTAGCATTATTTTTTAAATTTTAATTACATTTGGCCCAGCCATAGTTTTAAATGTGCACTGTATTTGTTTAACGTTTATGCTATTTGTGTATGTGTTTTATTTTTAATTGCTTTGTATTGTTATTGCTTGTATTGCTTGTATTGATTGTATTGCGGGCTCGGCCTCATGTAAGCCGCACCGAGTCCCTTGGGGAGATGGTAGCGGGGTATAAATAAAGTTATTATTATTATTATTATTATTATTATTATTAAACATTACACCAGCTTGATAAAATAAGCAAGTGGTTTAGTGAAGAATAAATGTAGGCAAAGCAGTAAAAATAGTAAAAAAAATATAGTCACAAGATAAAGAATAGTCCATGAACTGCAAGGCACAATGTAAATCACAAGATTCAAAGGTACAAAAATCCATAGAACAAGGCAGCATGAAAATCCAATACACAGATCAGGAGCTTGGCAAAACTTGGTACATGAAACTAGGAATACTTGAAACAAGACTGTCATGAAATTCCAAAGTTGACGAGACTGTAGCAATTTTTTCTCCTGTATCAATATAAAGCTGTTCTTAACTCCAGAACTGAAAGGAAAGCATTTCTCTTGCCCTTACAGCCAGATAAGAGTTTCTTATCTCTCTTTTCCTACAAACAAATTGACCTTTGTTGCACCTGAGAACTTTGTCTCTGTTTACAAAAAACTTGTTTTCTATCTTCACTCTCATTAAATTCTGCACCTGACAATTCATCTTCAGAAGACAGTTTCTCAGAGAAAGACTATTGAGGGCCTCTCCCAGGATTTTTTTTTGTCATGTCAGGAGCGACTTGAGAAACTGCAAGCTGCTTCTGGTGTGAGAGAATTGGCCGTCTGCAAGGACGTTGCCCAGGGGACGCCCGGATGATTTGATGATTTGATATCATCCTTGTGGGAGGCTTCTCTCATGTCCCCACATGAGGAGCTGGAGCTGATAGAGGGAGCTCATCCGCCTCTCCCCAGATTCGAACCTGCAACCTGTCGGTCTTCAGTCCTGCCAGCACAGGGGTTTAACCCACTGCGCCACCGGAAGCTCCAGGAATGAGACCTTGTGAATTTTTATGAGACACCTCAGGCTGAACTCAGGCCCAGGCAAACTCTCATGCCCACTGCCAACAGACCCAGGCTCAGAAAACTCTTCATCGCCATTCCCATCATGAGCATCAGACACAATCACAGGTTGAACTACAACATCTCCATCTATTGCTTTTCTCTGAGGACTGGATAGAAATCACAAAATATTTGGAAAATGGTTGAAAATTGTATTTCAGAGTGTTATCAAAACCTAACAAGAAAACATCTTGGAGTGATGAGAGTCACTGCATTGCAGATTGATTTTGCTCAAATTTCACATATATATCAGTGTATATTTCAGTGTATACACAGTGTATTTCAGTGTATACACAATGTATTTCGGAGCCCCCAGTGGCGCAGTGGGTTAAAGCACTGGGCTGCTGAGCTTGTTGATCGAAAGGTCGCAGGTTCCATTCCGGGGAGCGGCATGAGCTTCCGCTGTCAGCCCTAGCCTCTGTCGACCTAGCAGTTTGAAAACATGCAAATGTGAGTAGATCAATAGGTACTGCTCCGGCGGGAAGGTAACAGCGCTCCATGCAGTCATGCCGGCCACATGACTTTGGAGGTGTCTACGGACAATGCTGGCTCTTCGGCTTAGAAATGGAGATGAGCACCACACCTCAGAGTCAGACATGACTGGACTTAATGTCAGGGGACTACCTTTACCTTTACCTTTTTTTTACAGTGTATTTCACATATATATCACATATATATCAGTGTATACAACAGCACCAGGAAAGAATATTATTTTCTGTCACAAAAAAAGATGCTTCTCATGCAGAAATGTCTCGTTTTTGTATTAAAAAATGAACATTTCATGCAGAACAGCTCCCAAGCTACAAGGTTTTTAATGTAGGAAAGGATATATCTGCACTACATGTAGATTTTATGGATAATAAATCCCAAACTGCAAATAGTCTGCGGACTGCTTTTAAAAACTATCCTGCAACAGGATGAAAATTGGTAAAATTGCACATTGCTGTTTTTGAAAGAGCAAATTTATTTTACAAATGCCATCTTTGCTCAATGGCAAAGTGCAGACCTGACAACGGTATGCAGAGGTTTGCTACTTCAGTAATTTTTTATATCTCCAGGAAGAGCTAGAGAAGTCTGCTGTTTGTAATCTGGATAAACTCCTGTCAGTTAGCACAAACAGTGCTAAACAAGGTGAAAGATGTCCCAGCCGTTGTTTTAGTTTGATCAGGTTCTGGCTGCTACATAGACCGAGAGCATGGAAAATGTCCTGTTTGGATTACACTTCCCAAAATCCCCAGCCAGCAGAGCCATTTGGCTTTGTGGGTCTAGGTTTCTGATTCTAGTAGGAAATTCTAGTAGGAAAAGAAAAGATCTTTCTCAGTTTTTGGTAGACACATCTGAATTATGGATGGCACATCTGATAGTTACCCTCCTGTTTAAATGCATAGAAATAACTTAATTTGGAATTCTTGGTTGACTTCTAATCAAAGCTAAACCACAACTGCATTTCCCCCAGCTATCATAGGGTGCATTACTGTCTCTGGCATAGACACTGAGAACTTGAAAGCCCTGGTCCTTGAGCGCTCCAGCTGGAGGTCAGCTGTGACCAGCAGTGCTGTAGAGTTTGAAGAGGCATGAATGGAGGGTGAAAGAGAAATGTGCCAAGAGGAAAGCGTATCAAGCCAACCTTGACCGGGACTGACTTCCACCTCGAAAGCAATGCCCTCACTGCCAGAGAAGATGCAGATCATGAGCAGGGCTCCACAGTCACCTACAGACCTACTGCCAGTACATCAGTCTTGGAGGACCATCATCCTCGGACTATGAGGGATCACCTAAGTAAGTAAGCATCAGGTTTGTTGTTTTTGTACATCTGTTTCAAAGGAAAACTAAAATGGAATCCTTTCCCCTTTGTAGCCACATCTAGCAATACTTCTCAGGTTCTACATCTAAGAGTTTATTTACATGGGTTGCATAGTCTACATTCAGTAAGAAGCCACTTCTGGATGTCTACATGATGTCCAGGGACTTCTGGTTCTTCATGCAGGATAAACTGTATTCAAAGGAAAGTGGGGAGCACTCCAGAATCTGGATGAAACTCTGGAGCAGTCTTGAACTATGGGAATAATATGGATAGCCTGATAAATCCGACGTGGACCAGTCCAGTGTCCTCTTTTTGCTATGTTTGTCAGTGCAAGAGGATGGATTGAACCCATGTCACCACTACAGATGTTCATTGAGCTCTGAGAGATTCCTAGCCATCGCGGTCACCCCATGCTGACATCAACAAACCAAAACCAAGGAGAAGGGACAGATCACCAGAATGAGACAGTTAGAGACTAGAAGTCAACTTCCAGATGATTTCTTTATTAAAAGGGCTAGGCCATAGCAGGGTTCATCTACACCATTGTTTCTCAACCTGGGGGTCAGGACCCCTCGGGAGGGTCGTGAGGAGTTGGCAGAGGGGTCACCAAAGACCATCAGAAAACAGTATTCTCTGTTGGTCATGGGGGTCTCTGTGTGGGAAATTAGGTGCAATTCTATCGTTGGTGGGGTTCAGAATGCTCTTTAATTGTAGGTGAACTATAATTCCCAGCAACTACAACTCCCAAATGTCAAGGTCTATTTTCCCCAAACTCCACCAGTATTCACATTTGGGCATATTGAGTATCTGTGCCAAGTTTGGTCCAGGTCCATCATTGTTTGAGTCCACAGTGCTTTCTGGATGTAGGTGAACTACAACTCCCAAACTCAAGCTCAATGCCCACCAAACCCTTCCAGTATTTTCTGTTGGTCATGGGAGTGCTGTGTGCCAAGTTAGGTTCAATTCCATTGTTGGTGGAGATTCAGAATGCTCTTAGATTGTAGGTGAACTATAAATCCCAGTAACTACAACTCCCAAATGACAAAATAACTCTCCCCCTCCAACCCCACCAGTATTCAGATTTGAGCTTATCGGATATTTGTGCCCAATTTGGTCCAGTGAATGAAAATACATCCTGCTTATCATATAATTACATTATGATTCATAACAGTAGCAAAACTACAGTTATGAAGTAGCAATGAAAATAATGGTATGGTTGGGGGGTCACCACAACATGAGGAACTGTATTAAGGGGTCGCAGCATTAGGAAGGTTGAGAAACACTGATCTACACTGTAGAATGAATGCAGTTTGACATCATTTTAACTGCCATGGCTCAATGTTATGAAATCATGAGAGCTATATTTTAACAATGCCTTTAACTTTCTCTTCCAAACCGTAAACTCTCAGGATTCCATCGCATTGGGCCATGGCAGTTCAAGTGGTGTCAAAACTGCATTCATTCTACAGTGTAGATCGGTGGTTCCAACTTTTTTAAACCAGGGACCACTTTGATCAGGGACCACTTTGGTCAGGGACCACTTGAACAGGGACCACTCTCCAACATTACCACCAAAAGGGTTACAAATAAGTTTTTGGTCAACTTTAGATTTGGTTTGGTTATTTGGGGTGCTGATTCAGAAAATTGCATTGGATAGACCACATCAGCTCTAGTTTCTGATACTGAAAATATGCCATCCAGTAGTTGCCACCTACTTGCCCTATTTGTGTACTTTTTGTTTTGTCTCTACTGTTGATATGGTCAGTGGACTAATCAATAAACGTTGCTTGATAAGGACCTGCTTGCCCACAGAAAACCAAATTTAATAAGCCTCGGCCCTAGGCATGGTTAGGTTCGGTCAGAATCTTCGTAATTCAGAATAAATTCAGAAAGATTTGCTTTTTTGAAGTGATTTCAAATTTTTTAAGGAAACTGGAAGTCCCTTTGCCCTTCCAAAGCTTTTTCCGCCATTTCTGTTACGAAGCAGTAAGTGAATCGGAAATGATTCAGCGTTTCCCCGCTTCTTCCTGTGCTGGTACGGCTGTACCAGGAGCTCCAGCTTTATCTGCTTTGTATTAAATGTTTGTTTGCAGCCCTAGGTTTCAGGGACTCTGCAGATAGGTGGCTTCCATCGGTTGCAATCATAGGGCAAGTCACCTGTCCATCATCATTAAGTTTGGTTCCGCCCCTTGCTCAGGGCAATTGGGAAGGGAAGGGAGCCATTTTAGTTAGTCTCAGCAAGGAAAGCTAATGTACAGGACGTGTGCACGCTTCCCCTGTACAAAAGCTTCAACCCTTAAGACTTTCCAGGGGAGAACAGTCTTAAGAGTCTCCAAGGATTTCCAGGGAAACAGCCCTAAACACCAAAGAACTCCAGCTGGAGAATATCTAAACCTTTACTGGTAGGTCCACTTGGTGCTTCGAGACGCAGTTCGACCCGGTAGCAGAGCCCACATCAATAAGGGTTAGATTACTGTCAGCCTGGGAGAAGTTAAAAAGGGGATTTTCCATTTAAAGTAAAGAAGAAGTTATTGAAGACAGTTGCCTGTCCTTCGTGGGCAAGATTAGGAAGTCACCAGTTGCATAAATCTTGGAAGCATTTGTTTAGCTTTATTGAAGACAAGAGAAGTTTCTGTTTGATTGTTCATTAATAAAGAACTTTTTTATACTTCACAAGCCATCTAAAGATCATTTGTGGTGGAAAACCTCTGAGAACCTCTCCTTGGGCTTCCCGCTGGGCAAAGGTTGCACGTCCTGTTCTAAAGGAAATTCTTTACAGGCCCAGCGCATGACAGAACAGGTCCCTAGCCTCGGCTCAAGCCTGGAAAGCCATTTTAAACCAGAGTGGATGAATTTCTTCCATCTTCTCTCCCCTAGCTTCTGTCTTGAGCCTGGGAAGCATTTTAAAGCAGCTGGGAAGCGTTTTAAAGCAGAGTGGATGGATTTCCTCCCTCTCCTCTTGCTTCTGTCTGGAGCCTCGGAAACATTTTAAAGCAAAGTGGATGAATTTCCTCCCTCTCCTCTCCCCTCGCTTCTGTCTGGAGCCTGGGAAGCATTTTAAAGCAGAGTGAATGAATTTCCTCCCTTTGCTTCCCCCCGCTTTTGGAGTAAAACAACTACTTTCAAAGTAAAGGCTACCCAATAAAACAGGAAATAACATTTTCAAACCATTAAGGAAGGATTCTGAAGTCTCCGAAGTTTCGAAAAGTTTTGAACATTTTTTCTATGAAAATCGGAATTGGCTTTAGAATCGAACCACCAGCACTCCCTACATTTGATATGAGTTTTGAACAATTTTTTTTGGATCAAACAAGCTTAAGGCAACTCAAGACAGGTTTCTTAGTTTTAGCGGACCACTGGTGATCCACGGACTACAGGTTGGGATCCACTGGTCTAGATGCACCAATAGATAGATGAAAATTGGATCAGATTATCCTCTGAAAAATACCCCAATATATGCATTGCCCGACTTACCAGGCAAGTCTTGTTGTGGCAGGGGGCGCTCTCCCGCTGGCCACATGGGGAACAGGGGGCTTCTCCTTCCCAGCTTTCCCGCTGCCTGGTCAGCAGGCTAATCAGCGGCCGGCCCCACCCAGTACCTTTAAGGGGCTAAGGGGGCGGCCTCTCCCTCGCCCAGCAGTCCTATATAGGCTGTGCTGGGCCAGGCAGGCCCAGACCTGCTTCGAGTTGACCTCCCCTACTGGCCGGGGAGGGAAGATACGGCTGTTCCCAGGGGTACCGTTTTCGTTGCCCGGTATTGTGCTGGTGGGCCCCTGTTGGCCTCATCTCGTATTGGTCAGCAGCGGGCTGATCGATCTTGGTCCAGAACCCATGCCTGGCAGCCAACCCCTTGTTCCTGTAAACAATAAATTGTGGCCATGTTTTACTCCATCTATGTGTCAGTGTCGTCTCTGGTTCTTATGGCGGGAGGAGTGTTGCCCATCCACACGCAAATGCATTGCCCGACTTACCGGGCAAGGCCTGTTGCGGCGGGGGGCACTCTCCCGCCGGCCACGTGGGGAGCATGGGGCTTCTCCTTCCCAGAAGCCCCCTGCGTGGCGGGAAGCTTTCCCGCCGCCTGGTCAACAGGCCAATCAGCGGCCGGCCCCACCCAGTACCTTTAAGGGGCTAAGGGGCCGGCCTCTCCCTCGCCCAACAGCCTTATATAGGCTGTGCTGGGCCAGGCAGGCCCAGACCTGCTTCGAGTTGTCCTCCCACCCACCCTGCATGTTGCATGTTGTTGTATAGTATTGCGGTTTTTTGGTTATTTTCTGTTTGTCACAACTTGAGTTGGCATGTGGCATGGGCCCTGGATCTGGTTTCTGCCCCTCCCCTACTGGCCGGGGAGGGAAGATACGGCTGTTCCCAGGGGTACCATTTTCATTGCCCGGTATTGTGCCGGTGGGCCTCATCTCGTATTAGTCAGCAGCGGGCTGATCGATCTTGATCCAAAACCCATGCCTGGCAGCCAACCCCTTGTTCCTGTAAACAATAAATTAAGTTGTGGCCATGTTTTACTCCATCTATGTGTCAGTGTCGTCTCTGGTTCTTATGGCGGGAGGAGTGTCGCCCATCCACACGCAAATACTTTTATGGATAAAGGAGATTATTGGCCAGTCTCCTGACAATGCCCTAGGAGGGTCTTGCCATTCCCACGCTTTCTGTAGAGTTACGGAACACTATTTTTTAAAATCGAAATCACATTTCTGATGTTATCTTTTGCATCTAGACTCTTTCCAAGTGCAGGAACACGTAAATGGCCCCCTGCAGAGCACAAATACCTAGTAAATCTTGATGCAATCATCTTGAGCACACCAAGAGGGTTTTTTCTTTTTCCTTTGAAAAACTACAGATGGGTGTGTTGATAAAGACAATGACCGACTGTGTAAATTTTCCACATTAAAACCAAGAGTCAGGTGGAGCAAGATTTAAGAAAGAAAAGAATGCAGAATAGGAAATCCATTGCTTCGGAAGTGGTCAGCCACAGCCTTACTTTCCAGTTTTATTTCGGCTTTGCTTCTGGTTTTATTCCAGTTCATCATCACCACCTTTCCATCATAAGTTCAAGTTTCTAAAGCATTAACATTTTCATTCCCACTTGTTTTGATTGATCTGTGGGTGTTAATTTTGTTTTGGAGCTTCCTTAGTTGAAATCAATGGCAGAGAATTTTTCAAATATATTTAGAAGTGTAGCCCTTGGAGGGGAGAAGGACTTTGCTCCCCACTCCCCTTGAGATTTGACTTTAGTCCTCCAAATCATTCTGGAATGCAAGGCAGTGATCAAATTGCATATGAAGAGCACTTCTATTTGCTGGGAGATTGTGGAAAAATGCTTATGGACTCATTTCGGTGGTGACCAGGGGAGCACAACTAATGTTTGTGCTCCAGTTGTGCCTGTGCCTTGGGAAGTCAGAGTTGGCCACAGTAGGCCATGGCAGTCCATACTTTGGTTACATCCTGTATAGACTACTGCAAAGCGCTCTACGTGGGGTTGCCTTTGAAGACTCTTCGGAAGCTTCAATTGGTCCAACGGACAGTAGCCAGATTTCTCACTGGAGTGGGGTACAGGGAGCATACAACCCCCTTGCTATGCCAGCTCCACTGGCTGCCAGTTTGCTACCAAGTACAATTCAAAGTGCTGGCTTTAGCCTATAAAGCCCTAAATGGTTCTGGCCCAGCTTCCCTGTCCGAGCATATCTCCCTCTATGAACCATCACAGAGGTTAAGATTTTCTGGGGAGGCCCTTCTCTTGGTCCTACCTCAATCACAAGTGTGGTTGGCAGGGACTAGAGGCAGGGCCTTCCCAGTAGTGGCTCCTTGGCTGTGGAACTCCCTCCCCAATGAAATTAGATCAGCACCCTCCCTCCTGAACTTTAGAAAGAGAACAAAGATGTAGTTGTGGGATTCCATAGCATCAAGCATTGCAGTTCAAATGGTGCTGAACTCCATTCATTCTATGGTGTAGATTTTTTCTGTCGTGTCAGGAGCGACTTGAGAAACTGCAAGTCGCTTCTGGTGTGAGAGAATTGGCCGTCTGCAAGGACGTTGCCTAGGGGACGCCCAGATGATTTGATGTTTTTTTATCATCCTTGTGGGAGGCTTCTCACATGTCCCTGCATGAGGAGCTGGAGCTGATAGAGGGAGCTCATCTGCCTCTCCCTGGATTTGAACCTGCGACCTGTCTGTCAGTCTTCAGTCCTGCTGGCACAGGAGTTTAACCCATTGTGCCACTGGGGGCTCCTATGGTATAGATTTACCTAAGGTTCAAATCCATGTCCAGAAACAAACCAGGGGTGTATCTACACTGTAGAATTTATCCAGTTTGACATCACTTTAAACACCTGTCTCAGTACTATAGAATCATGGGAGTTGTAGTTTTTAGCTGCCTCTGCCTTATCAAGCAATATATCCCAAGAGTTCATAGCATTTAACCAGGGCAGTTAAAGTGGTGTCAAACTATAATGTAGAATTGATGCACTTTGGGTGACTGTGGACAAGTCATTCCATCTCAGGCTAGGAAGGCAATAGCAAACCTCCTTGGAATAAATCTTGTATATAAAAAAAGTCTTCAATAGTATTGCCATATATCATAGTTGGCTTGAAGGCACATAACAACAATTCTTAGAAGCCTATTTTGGAATCCCAGTGTGATTATTTTTGTTCGCACTGAGTGTGTTAGAGCTCAATTTGTCTGGGGCTTTCTTTGATGGGTGCCTTGCTTTTAATCCTATGACAATCCGATATGGGAAACATGGTCCTTTCTACATTGGGAATAGTTGTCCATTACGAATTTGAGCACAGAGGCAGCAGACAACTTTCCCTGCAACTGGTCCCACTGTGATGGATACACTGGGGTTGCCAACGTATCCATCACCCCCTGCTGCTGTGTTTTAAGTAGCAGCTTGCTATGTAAACACTGGCAGATGATCCAGTTTATCTCCATCTTTAGTTCCTGGGATGAACAGCGTGGGCCATTGCCAAAGGCACCAGAGCTGGTTGGAAGAGGTGTCTTGCCACCATAACTCCATGTTTCATCCAGGAAGAGCTGTTTTGTTCAGCAACTCAGTTAATTTTCAGTTTTCTTCCTTCCCTTTAATTGTACTGCTTGTCAGCTATTAACCTGGAGCCTTTTGTGCCCTGGGAAGGAACACACCAAACTGGTGGAGCGGCTTTCTCTTTAACTCCTTGGCTCCTGCCCTTCCTCTTTCAATCTCCATCAGGATCACGGATGCTTTGGGATTTTTCCACACTTTACATAGTGAGATGGATCCTTTATCTGCATCAGCCACAAGGCACTGAAATAGCAACCTAGCACAGAACACCTACGCTGTAGAATGAATGTAGTTTGACACCACTTCAACTGTCATGGCTCAATGCTATGGAATCCAGGGAGCTGTAGTTTGATGTGAGGCATCACCAGCACTTTTTGGAGGAGAAGGGTGAATACTCTGTAAAACTACAGCTCTAATTTGGAATAAGGATCCCCAAGACCAGGGGTCCTCAAACTTTTTGAACAGAGGGCCGGGTCACAGTCCCTCAAACTGTTGGAGGGCCGGATTATAATTTGAAAAAAAAATGAATGAATTCCTATGCACACCTCACATATCTTATTTGTAGTGCAAAAAACACTTTAAATAATACAATAATTAAAATGAAGAACTATTTTAACAAATATAAACTTAGCAGTTTAGAATAAATATAAACCTAGCAGTTTGAAAACATACATATGTGAGCCGAGCACCTCTCCTCCAGAGTAGAAACAGGTAAGAGAAGCTTCCTTAAAGCTCATGCCTGCCTGCAGCTGAGCACCACTCCTCTAGAGTAGAAACACATAAGAGAAGTCTGCTTAAAGCTCGTGCCTGCCTGCAGACGAGCGCCTCTCCTCTAGAGTAGAAACGGATAAGATAAGTCTGCTTAAAGCTCGTGCCTGCCTGCAGCCGAGCGCCTCTCCTCTAGAGTAGAAACGGGTAAGATAAATCTGCTTAAAGCTCGTGCCTGCCTGCAGCCGAGCGCCTCTCCTCTAGAGTAGAAACGGGTAAGATAAGTCTGCTTAAAGCTCGTGTCTGCCTGCAGCCGAGCGCCTCTCCTCTAGAGTAGAAATGGGTAAGAGAAGTCTGCTTAAAGCTCGTGTCTGCCTGTAGCTGAGCGCCTCTCCTCTAGAGTAGAAACGGGTAAGAGAAGTCTGCTTAAAGCTCGTGTCTGCCTGTAGCTGAGCGCCTCTCCTCTAGAGTAGAAACGGGTAAGATAAGTCTGCTTAAAGCTCGTGCCTGCCTGCAGCTGAGCGCCTCTCCTCTAGAGTAGAAACGGGTAAGATAAGTCTGCTTAAAGCTCGTGCCTGCCTGCAGCCGAGCGCCTCTACTCTAGAGTAGAAACAGGTAAGAGAAGTCTCCTTAAAGCTTGTGCCTGCCTGCAGCCGAGCGCCTTTCCTCTCCAGTAGAAACACGTAAGAGAAGTCTGCTTAAAGCTCATGCCTACCTGCAGCCGAGCACCTCTCCTCTAGAGTAGAAACACATAAGAGAAGTCTGCTTAAAGCTTGTGCCTGCCTGCCACTGAGTGCCTCTCCTCTAGAGTAAAACTTAAATGCCTAGAATGACAGGAAGGGGAGCCTGGGAAGCCCACTCCCCATAATGAACCTATAGAAAATGGGTCTTTCAGCATCCCAGAGCAAAACGGATATCTGCCCTTCTGATTTTGGGAGGCTCCCAAATAGTGGGACACAAAACAGGTCAAGGTTTACCCTGAATGCACAAGCCTAATCTATATAAATAAAAATGTAATGTTTGTTTGTGGGATTAGCATAACTCAAAAACCACTGGATGAATTGACACCTAATTTGGACACAACATACCTATCAGGCCAACGAGTGACCATCACTCACAAAAACACTGAAAAACACAACAGAAGAGACTTAAAAAGCCAAAAAATAAAAAAAAATACATTACAACGCAATCGCAAAACCACATATATATACACACACACATATATATACGCACACAAAACACATATACAAAGACTGGGCCACAGCAACATGTGGCAGAGGACGGCTAGTAAATACTATGAATGGCATGGCAGAGCAGGGTTGGACTGGGTAACCCTTGTGGTCTCTTCCAATGCTATGATTGAGTGTTGTCTGAAAACCGCAAATCATTTTTTAAGGTCTAAGATTGAAGTTGGCGAATGGAGAGGAAAAAGTTGCTGAACCTCCCTCCATCTCAGTTGGCTGATGAATCAGACTGCCATAATGCTGCCAATTTGTATATTGCCCGTAATCACACTCATGACTCAAGGATTTCCACATTTGAGCAGTTTAAGTAGCTCTGATTTCTCAAACCCTTGCTGTGCCCCTGTATTTGCATTGATGAAAGTGCTCTTTGCTGCAACTCGGATTTCTTAATGGCAATGAAGAGAACGTAGGTGTTACGTTGAGTCCAACCCATGGGGACCTCAGCTGCTGGAGATGTAAAAGAGATGCCACCTGAGCTTGGAAAAGTTACTTTTGGATAATGCATTCCTTAATTAACATAGAAACTGGGGAAGTTTCGGAATTGTCATCTAAGGGTGCATCTACACTGTGGAATTTAATGCAGTTTGATGCTCAATGTTAGGGAATTCTGAGAGTTGTAGTTTTGTGCACAATTTGGCAGAGAGGGCTACAGGCCTTACTGAGCTGCAAATCCCATGATTTCATAGCTTTGGACCATGGCAGTCCAAGTGGCATCAAAACGCTTTAATTCTACAATGTGAATGCACCTTAAGAATGCAATTTTCCACTGAGGCCTCTTTATACACTACCATATAAGCAGATAATCCACATTATCTGTTTTGAAGTGGATTATAAGAATCTACACTGACATATAATCCAGTTCAAATCAGTTAACCTGGATTCTATATAGCAATGTAGATTGTGGCGCAGCTGGCTGAGTGTCAGCTGCATTAAGATCACTCTGACCAAAAAGGTCATGAGTTCGAAGCCAGCCCGGGTTGGAGTGGGTTTCCAACCAATTGTGTGTAGCCTGTTGTCGACCTTTGCAACCCGAAAGACAGTTTGCATCTGTCAAGTAGGAAAATAAGGTACCACCTTAAAGTGTGGGGAGGCTAAATTAACTGATTTATGAGGCCATAAAGAAGACTCCAGCAAAGCATTCCAGCGGGGAAGCATGCGGGGAATGCGGAAGTGCTTCATCAGCGTCGCAGATGGACGATGAAAGCGACAGCTCCCCTGGCGGCCAGAAAAAGTTAAATAGCCCTGTGTATGTCTGTATATGTTTGTATGTCAAAAATTGGCATTGAATGTTTGCCATATATGTGTACACTGTAATCCGCCCTGAGTCCCCTGCGGGGTGAGAAGGGCGGAATATAAAAGCTGTAAATAAATAAATAAATAATGTAGAAGGGGCCAGTGAGTGCTTCTATACTGTGGAATGGATGCAATTTGGCACTGCTTTCTTAGTCATGCCGCAATGCTTTGAAATATTGGAAGTTGTAGTTTGGTGGGGCATCAGCCCTCCTTGGCAGAGAAGGCTAAAGGCATTGTAAAAACTCTGAATATTCCATTGCATTGGGCCACAGCTATTAAAGTGAATTAATTTTACAGTGTAGATACACTCTAGGGCACCATCTACACTTTCATATAAAATGCAGGTTATCTGCATTGAACTGGATTATGTGGCAGTGTAAGGTAAAGGTAAAGGTAGTCCCTGACATTAAGTCCAGTCATGTCTGACTCTGGAGTGTGGTGCTCATCTCCATTTCTAAGCCGAAGAGCCAGCGTTGTCCGTAGACACCTCCAAGGTCATGTGGCCGGCATGACTGCATGGAGCGCCGTTACCTTCCCGCCGGAGCGGTACCTATTGATCTACTCACATTTGCATGTTTTCGAACTGCTAGGTTGGCAGAAGCTAGGGCTGACAGCGGAAGCTCATGCCGCTCCCCGGAATTGAACCTGTGACCTTTCGATCAACAAGCTCAGCAGCTCAGTGCTTTAACTCACTGCACCACCGGGGGCTCCTAGGTGGCAGTGTAGACTCATATAATCCAGTTCAAAGCGGATAATCTGGATTATCTGCTTTGATAGTCTGGATTATATGGCAGTGTAGATCCAGCCTAATTTTCTTCTCAAAGGTAGCAAAGATCTATTCAAATAGTTTTCTTCCTGCTGTGATAAAGTCTTTGAAAAACTCAGAGTTTCTAAGGCTAATCGCAATTTAGGATTTATTTTGTGCAAAATTCCCATGTGGTTGTGTTGCTTGGAAAACAGCATTTTCTTTCCAGGGAACAGCTTTTTTAATGGAAAATAACACTTAAGCTTAATTTCTGTGAAGAAAATGCAGCCTTTTGTGCTAATCAACCATATTTAAGTTTTAGGTTAAAGAAAATCCTCAATTGGAGAATTTTCTGCACAAAATCTGCATTTTCCGTTCAAGAATGGATATTTTACATCGTCCCTTCAGTTATGCACAGAATAAACTGTGAATTGTGAATGTTCTTTTATTTATTTATTTATTTGGAGCTTTTATAACCCAGTCTTCTCGGCCTCCAAAGAGGGACTCAGGCCAGCTAACAGGACATTCATACACAAATAAGCTAAAGCATATTAATATCATACTACGTTAATACATTAAAAATACATTAAAATACAGATTAAATAATTACATAAAGCCTAGTCGTCAAGGTAAATCACAAATTCATCAGTGTGGTCAGTAGTTATTGACTCGATCATCATTCTGAGAATGCTATGTTCCAAAGCTAAGATTTTACCAGCTTTCTGAAAGTCAGGAGGGAAGGGGCAGATCTAATCTCCATTGGGAGAAAGTTCCAAAGCCGAGGGGCCACCACCGAGAAGGCCCTGTCCCTCATCCCCACCAGATGCGATTGCAAAAGTGGTGGAACCGAGAGCAGGGCCGGAGTCATTTAGGGATTTATAGGTCAGCACCAGCACTTTGAATTGTGCACGGAAGCTAATTGGCAGCCAGTGGAGCTGGCGCAACAGAGGAGTAGTATGCTCCCTGTACTCCGCTCCTGTTAGTAATCTGGCTGCCGCACGTTGGACTAGTTGCAGCTTCCGAGCAGTCTTCAGAGGCAACCCCACGAAGAGAGCATTGCAGTAGTCTATACGGGATGTAACCAGAGCATGGACCACCGTGGCCAAGTCAGACTCCCTAAGGTACGGGCGCAGCTGGCGCACAACTTTTAATTGTGCAAAAGCTCCCCTGACCACCGCCGAGACCTGAGGTTCCAGGCTCAGCGATGAGTCCAGGATCACTCCCAAACTGCAAACGTGTGTCTTCAGGGGGAGTGTAACCCCGTCAAGCACAGGCTGTAACCCTATGCCCTGTTCGGCCTTTCAACTGACCAGGAGGACCTCTGTCTTGTCTGGATTTAGTTTCAATCTGTTGGCCCTCATCCAGTCCGTTACAGTAGCCAATAGGCCTGGGTAACAACGGAAAAATTTGTTTCTAAAATCGATTTGTATTTGGGGGGCTTTTTTGTTTCGATATTTAAAATAATTACAAAATTTTCCTTTTAAAAAGTTCGATATTTACGAAATTTCGTAAATGGTAAAAAATTAACGAATCGATTTCCGAAACAATAACGAATCGATTCGTTAATGGCGGACGCGACCGCGAAATACGCTAAAAAACCTCCAAAACCTTCTGAAGCTTCCCTCTCCCTCTGTTGTTGACTGTTGGTGTGATATTATAATTTTTTTTTTACTAATTAAACCATAAAACTGGCCCAGACATGAGGAAATAATAACGAAACGACCTCAAAACAATAACGAAACGAATACAATATCGAAATACGAAGCATTTACAAAACGTTTTTGAAAATTCGTTTTTTTAATAATTGCTCCAGAATGGTTCGTTATCGTTTTGTAATTGAAAAAATTAACGAATTATTAACGAATTACGAATTAACGAAATGAAACCGCCCAGCCCTAGTAGCCAAGCACTGGTTCAGGACTTGAACAGCCTCCTTAGTAGCAGGTGGGAAGGAGTAACAGAGTTGGACATCATCTGTGTACAGGTGACACCGCACCCCGAAACTCCGGATGATCTCTCCCAATGGCTTCATGTATATTTGAACAACATAGGGGACAGTACTGAGCTCTGTGGGACCCCACAGTACAATGGCCGCGGAGTCGAGCAGGAGTCCATTTTTAGTTCCATTTTTTTCTTAACACTGAAAATATTTAAATATTCTTTAAATATTTTTGCATATTTTTTCTATCCCTATTGACATCCCCTAAAGTGACAAGCTCTTGGAATTTAGTACACTTTTCAAAATTTCCCTAAAGGGACTCAGGGCAGGCTCCAACATATATGGCAAACATTCAGTGCCAACGAGAAGATGTATAAACAAATTACATAAATTTATTTTATTTATTTTATTTTTATTTACTGCATTTGTTAACCGCCGTTCTCAGCCCTAGGGCGACTCACGGCGGTGTACAACATATAAAAAGACAATTTACAATAAAAGCAATATCATGAACAACAATAACAACATCACTATTAATAATACCATTACTCTAAATCATTCGCAACGTCTCATCATAGAATCACAATCCAATCTCGTTATCCATATTCCGTTCCACTCATCATTGCCAATTGTTGTAGCACTTAGTCAAACGCCTTCTCAAACAACCACGTCTTTAGTCTCTTGCGGAATGTCATAAGGGAGGGCGCCTGTCTGATGTCTACAGGGAGGGTGTTCCACAGCCGGGGGGCCACCACCGAGAAGGCCCTATCCCTCGTCCCCGCCAGGCGTGCCTGTGAGGCAGGCGGGATCGAGAGAAGGGCCTCCCCAGACGATCTCAAGGTCCTCGTAGGCTCATAGGCCGAGATGCGGTCAGACAGGTATTTTGGGCTGGAACCGTTTAGGGCTTTGTAGGCCAACACCAGCACCTTGAATTGGGCCCGGTAGCAGATCGGCAGCCAGTGGAGCTGGAACAACAAGGGCGTTGTGTGCTCCCTGCGTCCCGCTCCTGTTAGTAACATGGCTGCCGCGTGCTGGACTAGCTGGAGCTTCCGGGCCGTCTTCAAGGGCAGCCCCACGTAGAGAGCGTTGCAGTAGTCAAGGCGGGATGTGACCAGAGCGTGTACTACCGTGGCCAAGTCAGACTTCCCAAGGTACGGGCGCAGCTGGCGCACGAGCCCGAGCTGTGCAAATGCTCCCCTGGTCACCGCTGAGACCTGGGGATCCAGGCTCAACGATGAATCCAGGATCACACCCAAGCTGCGAACCTGCGCCTTCAAGGGGAGTGCGACCCCATCCAGCACAGGCTGTAACCCTATACCCTGTTCGGCCTTGCGACTGACCAGGAGTACCTCTGTCTTGTCTGGATTTAATTTCAATTTGTTCGCCCTCATCCAGACCATTACAGCGGCCAGGCACCGGTTCAGGACCTTCGACAGCCTCCTTAGTAGCAGGTGGAAGGAGTGACAGAGTTGGACATCATCTGCGTACAGATGACACCGCACCCCGAAACTCCGGATGATCTCACCCAGCGGCTTCATGTAGATATTAAACAGCATGGGGGACAGTATAGAGCCCTGTGGAACCCCACAAG
Organism: Anolis sagrei ordinatus; assembly: GCF_025583915.1. Taxonomy (NCBI): domain Eukaryota; kingdom Metazoa; phylum Chordata; class Lepidosauria; order Squamata; family Anolidae; genus Anolis; species Anolis sagrei. The sequence continues at coordinate 41,045,548 of NW_026847771.1, forward strand.
TCAAAGGCTGTGGCGTTGAACAGGTGTCCCCCAATAACACCTTCTGGGTGCGGCCCTCCAGAAATGACCGGAGCCACTGCAGAACAGTGCCCCCGAGGCCCATTTCCGCAAGACGCCCCAGAAGGATACCGTGGTCGACGGTATCGAAGGCCGCTGAGAGGTCCAGGAGCACCAACAGGGACACACTCCCCCTGTCTAGCTCCCGGCGCAGATCATCCACTAAGGCGACCAAGACCGTCTCGGTTCCATGTCCCGGTCTGAAACCAGACTGTGCCGGATCCAGATAATCCGTGTCTCTCAAGAATACCTGGAGTTGTGAGGCCACCACGCTTTCCATGACTTTGCCCAAAAAGGGGAGATTGGAAACAGGCCGAAAGTTGTCAAATTTAGTGGGGTCCAGTGATGGTTTTTTCAACAGCAGTTTTATAATAGCTTGTTTTAAGCTCGCTGGAATTTCGCCTTCCCGAAGGGAGGCGTTAACCACCACCGTTACCCACTCAGCCAATCCCCCTCTGGCCTCCTTCAGAAGCCAGGATGGGCAGGGGTCTAGGATGGACGTAGTGGGCCTCATTCCTCCAAGTATCTTGTCCACATCCTCGGGCTTCACAAATTGAAAAGAATCCATCAAAATAAGACAAGCAGGTGCTCGTGTCACATCCTCAGAGACTGCATTTAACATGGTGTCCAGGCCAGAACGGATCAAAGCGACTTTGTCTGCAAAGAACCGAGCAAATGCTTCGCAGCGCGTGGCCGAATTGTCAGGGCTCCCGCCTGAGATGGCGGGAGTTAAAAGACCTCTGACAATCCGGAACAACTCCGCCGGACGGTTCCTTGCAGACGCAATAGTGGCCGCAAAGAAAGTTTTCTTTGCGGCTTTTATTGCCGCGGCATATGCCCTTAGAAAGGACACAAACCGTGTTATAAAAACAAATACAGCAAACAATATAGAACAACCTAACTCTAAGCTTAATGACAGACAAAAATTAACCAGGAAATAGACTTAAATAACCCAAATAGACATGAACACATAATATAAAATTTTCATAGGATAAAACATCTGAAGCTAACAACTTAAACCTTATTAAGAAGTGGGATGGTTTTCGACAGCAACAGGTTGAAATCAATTTCGTTATCTAGACAAGATTTAACATATCTCATATTCAACACGAGTCCCTTTGGGGAGAGATGGTGGATTATAAATAAGTAAGATAAAGGTAGAGGTTTTCCCCTGATATTAAGTCCAGTCGGGTCCAACTCTGGGAAGTGGGGCTCATCTCCATTTCTAAGCCAGACTTCCTCCTCTCGTACGCCAGACATCCAAGGTCATGTGGCCGACATGACTGCATGGAGCGCTGTTACCTTCCCCAGAGCGGTACCTATTGATCTACCTACATTTGCACATTTTCAAATTGCTAGGTTGCAGGAAGCTGGGGCTAATAGCTGAGCTCATGTTGCTCCCTGGATTCGAACCTGGGACCTTTCAGTCAACAAGTTCAAAAACTCAGCGTTTTAAACCACTGTGCCACCTAGACAATGATGTATGTAGACTTCCTCCTCTCGTATGCCAGACATCCACGGTCATGTGGCCGACATGACTGCATGGAGCGCCGTTACCTTCCCCAGAGCGGTACCTATTGATCTACCTACATTTGCACATTTTCAAATTGCTAGGTTGGCAGAAGCTGGGGCTAATAGCTGAGCTCATGTTGCTCCCTGGATTCGAACCTGGGACCTTTCGGTCAACAAGTTCAGAAGCTCAGCGCTTTAAACCACTGTGCCACCTAGACAATGATGTATGTAGACTTCCTCCTCTCGTACACCAGAGTGCATAGGTGGGTTTTTAGCAACTTTTTAAAAGTGAGGAGAGAGGGGGCACTTTTTAATTCTTTTGGGAGTTCTAGAGACAGGGAGCAACTATGGAGAAGGTCCCCTCCCTCATTCCCACCAGCCGTGACAGAGACGTGGGTGGGACCAAGAGCAGGGCCTTCTCTGTAGGTATAGGTGCAGCTGAAAGACAAATTTTAGTTGTGCGAAGGTGCTCCAGGCTACCACTGACACTTGGGATTCCAGGGTCAGTGATGAGTCCAGGATCATCCCCAGATTGTGGAACTGTGCCTTCAGGGGGAGTGCGATTCCATCCAACACAGGCTGTAATCCCACACACTGATCCACCTTCCGACTGATCAGGAGTACTACTAGGTTCTTGTGGCTTTTTTCGGGCTATAGGGCCATGTTCTAGAGGCATTTCTCCTGACGTTTCGCCTGCATCTATGGCAAGCATCCTCAGAGGTAGTGAGGTCTGTTGGAAATAGGACAATGGGTTTATATATCTGTGGAATGGCTGGGGTAGGGCAAAGAGCTTTTCTCTGCTAGAGCTAGGTGTGAATGTTTCAGCTGACCACCTTCATTAGCATTTGAAGGCCTGCCTGAGCTTGGGAAAACCTTTTGTTGAGAGGTGTTAAGATGTGCCTGGTTGTTTCCTCTCTGCTGTTTTGCTGTTGTAATTTTAGAGTTTTTTAATACTGGTAGCCAGATTTTGTTCATTTTCATGGTCTCTTCCTTTCTGTTGAAATTGTCCACATGCTTGTGGATTTCAATGGCTTCTCTGTAGTCTGACATGGTGGTTGTTGGAGTGGTCCAGCATTTCTGTGTTCTCAAATAATATGCTGTGTCCAGGCTGGTTCATCAGGTGCTCTGCTATGGCTGACTTCTCTACTGTTATGTCTGGATTTACCTTCAACTTATCCAGGATTTCCTTGGCAAGATTTGCTGAGAGGATGCCATTGCCTTCCTCCAAGGCTTAGAGAGGGGACCTGCTTGCCCTATAGTCCTGGATTTTGAGAAAAGGGGGTACACATACTACTGCCACAAATAATGGTTTGAAGTTACCCAATGAGGATTTGAACCCTGGTTATTCCAATTATTATTCCACTACACCAATATTGGCTTCTACTTAAAGCAGACACAATGAAATTAGGCCCCTTCTACACTGCCATAAAATAATAATAATAATAATAATAATAATAATAATAATAATAATAATAATCTATATAAATAAAAATGTAATGTTTGTTTGTGGGATTAACAGAACTCAAAAACCACTGGACGAATTGACACCAAATTTGGACACAAAACACCTAACAACCCAATGTATGTCCTTCACTCAAAAAAAATATGATTTTGTCATTTGGGAGTTGTTGCTGGGATGTATAGTTCACCTACAATCAAAGAACATTCTGGACCCCACCAACGATGGAATTGAACCAAACTTGGCACACAGTTCTCTCATGACCAACGGAAAATACTGGAAGGGTTTGGTGGGCAGTGTTCTTTGGTTTTGGAGTTGTAGTTCACCTACATCCAGAGATCACTGTGGACTCAAACAATGATGGTTTCTGGACCAAACTCTAGAAGAATACTCAATATGCCCAAATGTGAATACTGGTGGAGTTTGGGGAAAATAGAATCTTGACATTTGGGAGTTGTAGTTGCTGGGATTTATAGTTCACCTACAGTCAAAGAGCATTCTTTTTTTCTTTGTCGTATCAGGAGCGACTTGAGAAACTGCAAGTCACTTTGGTGTGAGAGAATTGGCCGTCTGCAAGGACGTTTGCCCAGGGGACGCCTAGATGATTTTGATGTTTTTATCATCCTTGTGGGAGGCTTCTCTCATGTTCCCGCATGAGGAGCTGGAGCTGATAGAGGGAGCTCATCTGCCTCTCCCCAGATTCGAACCTGCAACCTGTCGGTCTTCAGTCCTGCCGGCACAGGGGTTTAACCCACTGCGCCACCAGGGGCTCCTAAAAGAGCATTCTGAACCCCATCAACGATAGAATTGGGCCAAATTTCCCACACAGAACCCCATGAGGGCCACAGCAATGCGTGGCAGGGGACGGCTAGTAATAATAATAATACTTTATTTATACCCTGCCACCATTTCCTCAAGGGGACTCGGAGCGGCTTACGTGAGGCCAAGCCCGACAACACATCAATAAAACAAAAAACAATAAGCAAAAACAATACAATAAAAAACAATAAGCAAAAACAATTAAAATAACGCACATGTAAACAGTAACGTACAAGGATTTAAAAACCTACTTTGAACTGGATTATATGGCAGTGTAGACTCATACAATCCAGTTCAAAGCGAATAATGTGGATTATCTGCTTTGATAATCTAGATTATATGGCAATATAGAAGTGACCATAGTGGGGCAGATTAGTTATGAGCAGATTAGGGGAGCATCTACACAGAAGAATGACAGCAGTTGGACACCACTTTAGCTGTCATGGCTCAATACTGTGGCACACTTGGATTTGTAGTTTGGCGAGGCACCAACGCTTTTGAGTAGCAAAGGCTAAAGGCCTTGTAAAATTCCACAATCCCATAGCTTTGAGCCATGTCAGTTCCAGTGGTGTCAAACTGCATTCATTCCACAGTACAGACACACCATAAATTCCAGTGCTTCCAACTGGTGAACCCTGGATCTAACCTTGCTTCGAGTATATTCATTTTCACAATCATTTTTGTGGAACACACAATTTTATGTAAAAACTTGGACATCCTAATTTGATTTTGTAGTATTTATGTGAAATCTCAAAAACAATTGGTTATTAGCTGATAAAGTCATAGCAGCTGCGAGCGCGAACCCATCTGCATTGGGTTGAAAATATGACTGTACCCTCCAGTCTTAGGGCTTAGTGTCTCCACCCAACAACAAGCAAATAGATACCACCGAGGCCACATTCCTTTGCTTGCTGATTCATTTGCTTGGCTCAGTGTGGATCGGACTGAATTCTCAAAAATCACTTGAGTGGAAATGTCTATCTAAGTGACCCAGAAATGGGGGGGGGGGGGGGGGGGGGGGGAATCTAAGCTTTACATAAGCAGTGGTTTATAGAATGAGGCAAGTACAGTAGAGCTTCTCATAGCATAAAGGTAAGGGCAATTATTTCCAGTGCGCAGGTACAAAATCTCTCAAAGACATAGGCCTCTTCCACACAGCTATATAAAATCCACATTAAACTGGGTTATATGGCTGTGTGGACTCAGATAACCCACTTCAAAGCTGATATTGTGGATTATCTGCCTTGATATTCTGGGCAATATGTTTGCGTGGAAGGGTTCATAGATGCACTAGCACAGTGGTTCTCAACCTGGGGGTTGCGAGGGGGTGTCAGAGTGGTTGCCAAAGACCATCACAGACAGTATCTTCTGTTGGTCATGGGAGTTGGCCCAATTCTATCGTTGGTGGGCTTCAGAATGCTCTTTGGTAGTAGGTGAACTATAAATCCCAGCAACTACAAATCCCAAATGTCAAGGTCTATTTTCCCCGAACTTCACCAGTGTTCACATTTGGACATATTGAATATTCGTGCCAACTTTGATCCAGATCCATCATTGTTTGAGTCCACAGTGCTCTCTGGATGTAGGCAAACTACAACTCTAAAATCCAAGGTCAGTGTCCACCAAACACTTCCAGTATGGTCATGGGAGTTCTGTGTGCCAAGTTTGGTTCAAGTCCATTGTTGGTGTAGTTCAGAATGCTCTTTGAATGTAGGTGAACTATAAATCCCAGCAACTACAACTCCCAAATGACAAAATCAATCCTCCCATCCCAACCCCACCAGTATTCAAATTTGGGCATATTGGGTATTTGTGCCAAATTTGGTCCAGTGAATGAGAATACATCCCGCATATCAGATATTTACATTACAATTCATAACAGTAGAAAAATTACAATTATGAAGAAGCAATGAAAATAATTTAACGGCTGGGGGTCACCACAGCATGAGGAACTGTATTAAGGAACGTTGAGAACCACTGCACTAGCAGGCTCAAAAAATTAACAATTATACCCAGACTTCCATTTTCATCCTCCTGGCTTTAGGATGACTGCATTTCAAGCAACCTGATTCTGCATGCTATGGTTTGCCAAAGTTTAACTTTTCTCCTATCCTTCGCTCAAAAAAATCTGTGAAGAAATTCATGAGTTTAGTTTTTTCCAGAGTAAGAAATCAGTTGTATGGCGAAATTCAGGCTGGATCTACACTGCCCTATATCCCAGGATTTAATCCCAGGGGCCATCCAGACAGGCCCTACAATGCGTGCACTCCCGCTTCTTCAAGTGAAGCATCCAGATGACATTCCACAGAAAAGCAAGTGCATTTGGCACAATGCAGGAAACTGCTTTGTGCTGAGATTTTTTGTTAGCGGGAAAGAAGTGGGTCTTCTTGAAATAACCCATGTCTTTCCCACTGTGGGCAGAGTCTGGACTGGCCCCTCAGAAGTCCTGGGACTTCTGAAGGGACTGTCCACACAGCCATTTCACATTTTCCAAGCTGATCCCCTCTAACCCCCTCCTCAACTCCACCAAAATATCTTTAAAAATAAAATAACTTACCCGGCCACCGTTACAGTGCTGCCAGCCCTCTCCTGGCACATAGGAATGACATGCCCTTCTCCTGGCATGGCATTCCTGTGAGCCAGGAGACTTCCGGCACCATGCTAATTGTTGCTGTTGAATATCTTCAAGTTCAAATCAAATCAAATCATTTATTTCGGTCATTAACCAGCACCAGAAATAGTCACATTTTCATACAAACTTGGTATGTTTGGTACATTAAAAATATAAATATAACTACTGAAGCACAATATGGGTGAGTGAGCAGAAGGGAAGGGGAAACAGGGTAAAAACATACCATGCCCAGATCCATCACCAAATTGTAGATTCAGAGAAGAAGATTACTGGACACATAGTTAACTTTTGGGGCTAGTCATTCCCTGACGGATTTTGTATGCTGCTGCACGGAAGTTTGCAACACTGTAGGTTGTAGCTGAATTAATATCTGCAAGTAGCAGGGAGGTATAAAATTGTCCTGAATGGCCTGGGTGCTTGTATATCAGAGGTAAGATAAGCCTGGCACGGATATCCCTGTAGAATGGGCACTGGAGGAGCACATGTTCTATTGTTTCTACATGACCCGAGTCACCGCGGCAGAGTCTTTCTGGGAAAGGGATCTTCCGGTAGTGGCCTTCGAGTACAGCTGATGGGAGAGCGTGGCATCGAGCCAGGGTGAAAGCCCTTCGATGAATGGGAACCTCTAAGTTTGTTAAATATGCCATAGGGGAGGCAAGATATCTGCTGAATCTTCAAGTTGTTTCAGACTTATTTTATTTTTAATGGCTTTTGGAGGGGTTGGGGAGGGGGTCTGAATGTCTCGCAGATTTTACCGCTGTCTGAAATTGCCCCCAGATTTCTGCTTTGAACTGGATTATATGAATCTCCACTGCCAGATAATCTGGGACAAGAGGATAATCTGGGATCCGATCCTGGGATATAAAGATAGTAGGGCTGGGCGATTTCGTTCGTTAATTTCGTAATTCGTTATTAATTCGTTATTTTTTTTATAACGAAGCGATATTGAACCATTCAGGAGCAACTAAAAAACAAAACGATTTTTTTCAATTCGTTTCGTAATTGTTTCGTAATTGTTTCGAAATCGTTTCGTTATTATTTCCGCATGTCTGGTGCAAGTTTTATAGTCGTTTGTTTTCTCAGTGAAAAAAAAAAATTATCACACCAACAGTCAACAACAGATGGATAGGGAAGCTTCCTGTCCCATTTGGAGGTTTTTTTAGCATATTGTGCGATTGCGCCCGCCATTAACGAATCGATTCGTAATTGTTTCGAAATCGATTCGTAATTGATTCGTAATTTACGAAATTTCGTAAATATCGAAAAAATTTTAAGGAAAATTTCGGAATTAATTTAAAAATCAAAACGCAAAAACCCCCTAAAAACGAATCGAGTTTAGAAACAAATTTTTCCGTGGTTGCCCAGCCCTAAAAGATAGTATAGAAAGGGTCTCACATTCTTCCCTTCTGCTTAGAGGTCATGAAAAGTTGCCAGCCCTACCCAAAGTTTCATTCTAATTGCATGGCTGGAATTCAACAATCGGACCTAATAGTTCTTAGCTTCCCTATCATTATTTTCCTGTACTCATTTTATTTTCCTGGAGGTCAGAACAATTGCTTCTTTTTTTAAAAAAACAATTACTGCTTTAGGAAAAAAAAAACACTCTAAAGAAGTTTATTAGCTTTTTTCCAGGACATAGAAATCAATGGCGTGGTGAAACTTGCAACCCGCAATTTCTCTCCTTCTGTTTACAAGTAAAGACAAGAAGGACAGTTCAAGTGAAAAGTTGGCACTCTTACCCAGAGTTTTATACTAATCACATGGCTGGAATCGAATAACTAACTGGACTCAATAGTTCTGTAACTTCCCTATCATTACCTCCCTCTGCTCAATATTTTTTGTGGAAGTTGAAAACAATTGCGTCTTTAAATCAAAACGTCCTGTTTTCCATTCTTGCAAAAACTTGCTCAAAGAGAACAGGTTTATAACTGTGTGGCTTTGCTCTTGCATTCCATGCGGTGCTTAGATGGGAGTTCACTGATGAAGGAGTGCATGGCAGGTGAGCTGTCAAATTAATGTTCAGAGTTGAAGGGGAAAGCATTTACTTCTGAATTTCCAGGGGACCAGGAGGAACCCACTGACAAACAATCACTCTCTCTGTGTTGTGTGCCTTATGTTTGCTTCTGACTTAATTGTTGCTGTTGAGTATCTTCAAGTTGTTTTGGACTTAGGATGACCCTGTCATGGGGTTTTCCTAGCAAGATATCTCCATCCTTTGCTTTCCTTTGAGACAATTTGACTCGCTCAAGGTCATCCAGTGGGTTTTCATGACCAAGCAAGGATTTGAACCCTGGGTTCCATAGTCATACTCAAACACTTAAACCACTACACCATACTGGCTCTCATTGGTGGTCTTAAAATAGGGTTTTGTTTGGACTTCTGCCAACCTAGCAGTTCGAAAACATGCAAATGTGAGTAGATCAATAGGTACCGCTCTGGCGGGAAGGTAACGGTGCTCCATGCAGTCATGCCGGCCACATGACCTTGCAGGTGTCTACAGACAACGCTGGCTCTTCGGCTTAGAAATGGAGATGAGCACCACACCCCAGAGTCAGACATGACTGGACTTAATGTCAGGGGACTACCTTTACCTTTACCTTGCTAGTTTTCATAGAATCATAGAGTTGGAAGAGACTTCATGGGCCATCCAGTCCAACCCCTTGCCAAGAAGCAGGAAAATCGCATTCAAAGCACCCCCAACAGATGACCATCCAACCTCCAAAGAAGGAGCCTCCACCACACTCCAGGGTAGAGATTCCACTGCTGAACAGCTCTCACAGTCAGGAAGTTCTTCCTAATGTTCAGGTGGAATCTCCTTTCCTTCTTCAAATGAGATTTGCTTTTCCTTCCTCTGAAGATGGAAGGATCTGAGTCACTCAAGTTCATCCGTTGGGTTGCAGTTTCTCAAGTTGCTCCTGACACGACAAAAAAAAAAAAATCCGTTGGGTTTCCATGCCCAAGCGGATATTTGACCTGAATCCTGGTCTTCTGGAATCCAAACCAGAATACCATGCTGGCTCGCAAAAATGTTTTGACAAAGTTGAGGAGACTCTATTATGGACGTGCCATGGGGTATAGAAACCATTTGAAAAGCTGATAATACTTATCATAGAATCATGGAGTTGGAAGAGACCTCGTGGGCCATCCAGTCCAACCAAAAAGCAGAAAAATCACATTCAATGTACCCCGGCAGAGTGGAAATGAGTAGGAAAAGAAGAAGACCACAGTACACAAAGTCAAGGAAGCCTCATCCCCATATTTGCAAGACCCCCCCCCCCCCCCCAGTTCCAGCAGACCTCACCTCTGAGGATGCTTGCCATAGATGCAGGTGAAACGTCAGGAGAAATGCCTCTAGAACATGGCCATATAGCCCGAAAAAACCCACAAGAACTGACTAAGCAAAGCTGTTGATGGCCAGGACTTTTGGAGGACTGTCATTCATAGGGTAACCATTAGATAAAGCTGTACTGATGGCAAATGATAGCAATATTGTAAGGTCCAAAGACCAATGATGTGTCATGAGAAACTTGAGAATTGAAATCTAAAGTGAAAGGTTCCCATATGGATGCTTATATCTTGATGCTCAAGCCATGGGATGAGATGCATCTGTGAACAGATTTTTTTTTACCAAGTCCAATAGTTCCCATATTCTTATCACTATATGCATTGCACTTTGATGGAGTGAGTTTGCCTATCTAGGGCTGGTCAGTGAAGCATAACGTCGATTTGGGACTGAACCAGTGCTTCCAAAACAACCACAACTCTCAGAATGCTGGCTGAGAGAATCTTAGACCCCCTTCTACACTGCCATATAATCCTGATTATCAAAGCAGATAATCCATAGTGGTCCACGCTCTTGTTACATCCCGAATAGATTACTGCAACACACTCTACGTGGGGTTGCCTTTGAAGACTGTTTGGAAACTTCAATTAGTCCAGCAGGCGGCAGCCAGATTACTAACCGGAGCGTCATAAAGGGAGAATACCACCCCTCTGTTATGTCAGCTCCACTAGCTGCCGATCCAGTTCCGAGCACAATTCAAAGTGCTGGTTTTGACCTACAAAACCCTATACGGTTCTGGCCCAGCGTATCTGTCCGAACGTATCTCCTTCTACGTCCCACCTCGGAGTTTAAGATCTTCTGGGGAGGCCCTGCTCTCAACCCCACCTCTATCACAAGTGAGATTGGTGGGGACGGGGAGCAGGGCCTTCTCGGTGGTGGCCCCTCACCTGTGGAATTCACTTCCTGGGGAAATTAGGTCATCGACATCCCTCCTCTCTTTTAGAAGGAAATTAAAAGCATGGATATGGGACCAGGCTTTTGGGTAATCTGACAGATAGCCAAAGGACCAGCGACGACCAGAATTGATGGATTTGACAATGGGGAATGAATTTACGGACTCTGAGCTGACAAACGTTGAACACTAGACTGGTGTTTATTGATTATGATGTATAATGGATTGTTTTAATTGTTTTAATCACTGTTTATATATGTTTTATTTTTATCTTATTGTTGTGTTGGCATCGAATTGTGCCTTTTGTAAGCCGCCCTGAGTCCCCCTCGGGGGTTGAGAAGGGTGGGGTAGAAGTGTGAGAAATTAATAAAAATATTATGTGCTTTGAATTGCATCATATGAGTCTACACTGCCATATAAAAAAAAGGTAAAGGTAGTCCCCTGACATTAAGTCCAGTCATGTCTGACTCTGGGGTGTGGTGCTCATCTCCATTTCTAAGCCGAAGAGCCAGCGTTGTCCGTAAACACCTCCAAGGTCATGTGGCCGGCATAACTGCATGGAGCGCCGTTACCTTCCCGCCGGAGCGGTACCTATTGATCTACTCACATTTGCATGTTTTCAAACTGCTAGGTTGGCAGAAGCTAGGGCTGACAGCGGAAGCTCACGCCGCTCCCCGGAATCGAACCTGCGACCTTTCGATCAACAAGCTCAGCAGCTCAGTGCTTTAACCCACTGCACCACCGGGGGCTCCTGTTCAAAGCAGATAATCTGGATTTTATATGGCAGTGTAGAAGGGGTTCTATGCTTCAGCCACTGTAAGCATAGAATCATAGCATTGTAAAGTTGGAAAAGACCCCCCAGGACCATCCACTCCAACTCCCTTCTGCCATTAAGGAATCAAATCACTCATGACAGATGGCCATTTAGCCTCTGTTTAAAAGCCTCCAAAGAAGACTCCACCATACGCTGAGGCAGCTCTACCAACAACGCAGGCTCCTTGGCTTGGAAATGGAAATGAACACCTCCCCCAGAGCTGGAAGTTGAGCACTGCCTCCAGAAGCTGGAGATGAAAGAAGAAGCATTTGCCATCGTGTTTGTCTGTGGATCTTTGTGAATTTCTGTAAATTGTATCAAGGCATTGAATGTTTGCCTGTGTTTGTGTTTGTATATCCTGTTATCCACTCTGACTCCTCTCGGGGAGATAGGGTGGAATATAAATAAAATGTTGTTATTATTATATTTATTACTACACGTTGCTGTGGCCCAGTCTGGTGATCTGGAAAATAAAGTAATTAGAAAGTGTTGGTTTCTAATATATGTAATGTCTTTATGCTTGTGGGTGAACAGTATTTCTTGATGTTTCTTTGACAGTGTTGACATAGAAATTGTCTGGTTTGCCTCCTCTGGAACATGCAACATATAATTGTCCAACTTTAGGAGTCTCTTTCAAATCTATAATACTTTATCTGTGTGTCTATGTGACTCATATATATCTATCTATATGGCTGGCTGGCTCTCTGTCAGGAGGGCTTTGATTACGTGTTCTTGCCCTGGTGAAGGGAGTTGAACTGGATGGCCTTAAGTATTTCTGTTGGTCATGGGGGTTCTATGTGGGAAGTTTGTCCCAGTTCTGTCATTCGTGGGGTTCATTCAGAATAGTCTTTGATTGTAGGTGAACTATAAATCCCAGTAACTACAACTCCAAAATGCCAAGGTCTATTTCTCCCAAACTCCATCTGTGTTCATATTTGGGCATATGGAATATTCGTGCCAAGTTTGGTCAAGATCCATCATTGTTTGAGTCCACAGTGATCTCTGGATGTAGGTGAACTACAACTCCAAAACCAAAGGACACTGCCCATCAAACCCTTCCAGTATTTTCTGTTGGTCATGGGAGAACTGTGTACCAAGTTTGGTTCAATTCCATCGTTGGTGGGGTTCAGAATGCTCTTTGATTGTAGGTGAACTATAAACCCCAGCAACTACAACTCCCAAATGACAAAATCATTTTTTGAGTGAAGGACATACATTGGGTTGGTAGGTGCCTTGTGTCCAAATTTGGTGTCAATTCATCCAGTCTGTTAATATCACAAACAAACATTACATGTTTATTTATATAAATGATTATGATTATTACATGTGATGTGGCCAACAATGTGATGTGGCGGCAAAAAAAAGCCAATGGGATTTTGGCCTGCATCAATAGGAGCATAGTGTCTAGATCTAGGGAAGTAATCCTACCCCTCTCTTCCGCTTTGGTTAGACCAGACGTGGAATATTGTGTCCAATTCTGGGCACCACAATTCAAGAGAGATATTGACAAGCTGGAATGTGTCCAGAGGAGGGCGACTAAAATGATCAAGAGTCTGGAGAACAAGCCCTATGAGGAGCGGCTTAAGGAGCTGGACATGTTTAGCTTGAAGAAGAGAAGGCTGAGAGGAGATATGATAGCCACGTATAAATATGTGAGAGGAAGCCACAGGGAGGAGGGAGCAAGCTTGTTTTCTGCTTCCTTGGAGACTAGGACGCGAAACAATGGCTTCAAACTACAAGAGAGGAGATTCCATCTGAACACGAGGAAGAACTTCCTGACTGTGAGAGCCGTTCAGCAGTGGAACATTGACCACAAGATGTTTTTATTGCTGTTAGTATACTGTTTGACTGTTTTAATTAGTCATAACTGTGATATTATATGGTAAATTTGTGTATTGTATATTGTATTGTATTTTGTAATTGTTACGCATCAAATTGTGCCTTTTGTAAGCCGCCCTGAGTCCCCCCTAGGGGGTTGAGAAGGGCGGGGTAGAAGCACCCCAAATAAATAAATAATAAATAAATTTTATGTAAATATTCAAAAACATTTAACCTACTGATGCCTCAATTAATGTAATTGTATTAGTATCTATTTTTATTTTGAAACTAGCTGTCCCCTGCCTCACGTTGCTGTGGCCCAGTCTGTGTATATGTGTTTTGTGTGTGTATATATTGGTGTATTTGTGTGCTTGCGTATATATTTGTGGTTTTGCACATGCATTGTAATTTTTTTTTTTGGCTTTTGAGATCCCTTCTGCTGTGTTTTTCAATGTTTTTATGAGTGATGGTCACTTGTTGGCCTGATAGGTGTATTGTGTCCAAATTTAGTGTCAATTCGTCCAGTGGTTTTTGAGTTATGTTAATCCCACAAACAAACTTTACATTTTTATTTACTGTATATACTCGAGTATAAGCCTAGTTTTTCAGCCCTTTTTTTAGGCTGAAAAAGTCCCATTCGGCTTATACTCGAGTCAAGATTATTTATTATTTAATTCTATTATTATTATTATTATTCTTTATTATTATTACATTTATTATTTTATTTTATTATTGTTATTATTACATTTATTATTTTACTCTATTACTAGTTGTCCCCTGCCACACGTTGCTATGGCCCACATGGGGGTTCTGTGTGGGAGGTTTGACCCAATTCTGTCATGGGTGGGGTTCAGAATGCCCTGTGATTGTAGGTGAACTATAAATCTCAGCAACTACAACTCCCAAATGTCAACCAATTCTGTCATGGGTGGGGTTCAGAATGCCCTGTGATTGTAGGTGAACTATAAATCTCAGCAACTACAACTCCCAAATGTCAACCAATTCTGTCATGGGTGGGGTTCAGAATGCCCTGTGATTGTAGGTGAACTATAAATCTCAGCAACTACAACTCCCAAATGTCAACCAATTCTGTCATGGGTGGGGTTCAGAATGCCCTGTGATTGTAGGTGAACTATAAATCCCAGCAACTACAACTCCCAAATGTCAAGATTCTATTTTCCCCAAACTCCACCAGTGTTCACATTTGGGCATATTGAGTATTCGTGTAGAGTTTGGTCCAGATCCATCATTGTTTGAGTCCACAGTGCTCTTTGAATGTAGGTGAACTACAACTCCAAAACTAAAGGACACTGCCCACCAAACCCTTCCAGTATTTTCTGTTGGTCATGGGAGTTCTGTGTGCCAAGTTTGGTTCAGTTCCATTGTTGGTGGCGTTCAGAATGCTCGTTGATTGTAGGTGAACTATAAATCCCAGCAACTACAACTCACAAATGACAAAATCAATTTTTTGAGTGAAGGACACACATTGGGTTGTTAGGTGTCTTGTGTCCAAATTTGGTGCCAATTCGTCCAGTGGTTTTTGAGTTCTGTTAATCCCACAAACGGACATTACATTTTTATTTATATAGATTACGGTTATTATTACATTTCTATTACTTTATTATTATTGCATTTATTATTTTACTCTTTTATTACTGAAAGGATGTGCAAACATATTTGCACTGAATATTTATGTAAATATTCAAAAACATTTAACCTCCTGATGCCTAAATTAATGTCATAGTATTAGGATTTTGGAATTTACCAGTAGCTGCGGCATTTCCCACCTTCGGCTTATACTCGAGTCAATATGTTTTCCCAGGTTTTTGTGGTAAAATTAGGTGCCTCGGCTTATATTCGGGTCGGCTTATACTCGAGTATATATGGTATATAGATTAGCCATCCCCTGCCATGCCTTTCTGTGGCCCTGTCTGTGTATATGTGTTTTGTATATGTATATGTGGTTTTGCACATGCATTGTAATGTATTTTTTTATTTTTTTGGCTTTTAAAGTCTTTTCCACTGTATTTTTCAGTGCTTTTATGAGTGATGGTCACCCATTGGCCTGATAGGTGTATTGCGTCCAAATTTGGTGTCGATTCGCCCAGTGGTTTTGAGTTATGTTAATCCCACAAACAAACATTACATTTTTATTCATACAGACTAGCCGTCCCCTGCCACGCGTTGCTGTGGCCCACATGGGGGTTTTGTGTGGGAGGTTTGGCCCAATTCTATCATTGGTGGAGTTCAGAATACTCTGTGATTGTAGGTGAACTATAAATCCCAGCAACTACAACTCCCAAATGTCAAGATTCTATTTTCCCCAAACTCCACCAGTGTTCACATTTGGGCAGATTGAGTATTCGTGTAAAGTTTGGTCCAGATCCATCACTGTTTGAGTCCACAGTGATCTCTGGCTATAAGTGAACTACAACTCCAAAACCAAATGACACTGCCCACCAAACCCTTCCAGTATTTTCTGTTGGTTATGGGAGAACTGTGTGCCAAGTTTGGTTCAATTCCATCATTGGTGGGGTTCAGAATGCTCTTTGATTGTAGGTGAACTATAAATCCCAGCAACTACAACTCCCAAATGACAAAGTTTTTGAGTGAAGGACATACATTGGGTTGTTTATGGAGCCCCCGGTGGCGCAGTGGGTTAAAGCCCTGTGCCGGCAGGACTGAAGACCGACAGGTTGCAGGTCCGAATCCAGGGAGAGGCGGATGAGCTCCCTCTATCAGCTCCAGCTCCTCATGCGGGGACATGAGAGAAGCCTCCCACAAGGATGATAAAACATCAAATCATCCGGGCGTCCTTGCAGTCGGCCAATTCTCTCACAACAGGAGCGACTTGCAGTTTCACAGGTCACTCCTGACACAACAAAAAAACTGCCCACCAAACCCTTCCAGTATTTTCTCTTGGTATGGGAGAAATGTGTGCCAAGTTTGGTTCAATTCCAACGTTGGTGGGGTTCAGAATGCTCTTTGATTGTAGGTGAACTATAAACCCCAGCAACTACAACTCCCAAATGACAAAATCATTTTTTTGAGTGAAGGACATACATTGGGTTGTTAGGTGTCTTGTGTCCAAATTTGGTGTCAATTCGTCCAGTGGTTTTTGAGTTCTGCTAACCCCACAAACGAACATTACATTTTTATTTATATAGATTGACCAGTAGCTGCTGCATTTCTCACCCTCAGCTTATACTTGAGTCTATATGCCTTCCCAGTAAAATTGTGGTAAAATTAGGTGCTTCGGCTTATATTCGGGTCAACTTATACTCGAATATATACAGTACTTTATGGACTATCACTCCCAGAATACCCCAAACTGTACTGGTGATTCTGGCAATTGTAGTCCAAAAAGCCAACCTCTCTTAGCTCTGTGTAAAACAAGGCAGAGGTGTTCAGGAGGGATACTGGTCTCTGTCACTTTTGACAGCAAGTATACAATAATATTTTAAAAGTTAAAGGTCTGTTTTGCATCAAAAAGTGAAGCAACACTTCAGATGTTTAGTGATTGGACATACTCCCTGCATGCAGAAGTTCACTGGCTCACTTCCCAATGTCTTCAGATAGGACAGCAAGGAGAAAAATCTTATTTGAAGTTGTGCGTAGAAGCTGACAGGTAGAGCTCACAATACAGGCAGTCCCCCTGTTCTGGTACGGCCGTACCAAGAGCTCCAGCTTACCTTGCTATTTGTTGATTGTTGCATGCATTTTAACGTTCTATGGTTTTGCAGTTAGATGGTTTTCCTTACTTTGCAGTTATTGGGTCAATGACCTGTCAATTATCATTAGGTTCTCTGGTTCGCCCCCCTTTTGGGTTTTGGGGAGAATAGGAGCCATTTTGGCTCAATCCACACAGAGAAGCCTTCCTTACAGGACATAAAACCAGGGCCTCCTGTAAAAGGCTTCATCATTTACATCTTGGCCGGGGAGAAATATCCCCAAAGCTTGGCCGGGGAGAAAAGGCCCCATCGCTTGGCCGGGGAGAAAAGGCCCCATCGCTTGGCCGGGGAGAAAAGGCCCCATCGCTTGGCCGGGGAGAAAAGGCCCCATCGCTTGGCCGGGGAGAAAAGGCCCCATCGCTTGGCCGGGGAGAAAAGGCCCCATCGCTTGGCCGGGGAGAAAAGGCCCCATCGCTTGGCCGGGGAGAAAAGGCCCCATCGCTTGGCCGGGGAGAAAAGGCCCCATCGCTTGGCCGGGGAGAAAAGGCCCCATCGCTTGGCCGGGGAGAAAAGGCCCCATCGCTTGGCCGGGGAGAAAAGGCCCCATCGCTTGGCCGGGGAGAAAAGGCCCCATCGCTTGGCCGGGGAGAAAAGGCCCCATCGCTTGGCCGGGGAGAAAAGGCCCCATCGCTTGGCCGGGGAGAAAAGGCCCCATCGCTTGGCCGGGGAGAAAAGGCCCCATCGCTTGGCCGGGGAGAAAAGGCCCCATCGCTTGGCCGGGGAGAAAAGGCCCCATCGCTTGGCCGGGGAGAAAAGGCCCCATCGCTTGGCCGGGGAGAAAAGGCCCCATCGCTTGGCCGGGGAGAAAAGGCCCCATCGCTTGGCCGGGGAGAAAAGGCCCCATCGCTTGGCCGGGGAGAAAAGGCCCCATCGCTTGGCCGGGGAGAAAAGGCCCCATCGCTTGGCCGGGGAGAAAAGGCCCCATCGCTTGGCCGGGGAGAAAAGGCCCCATCGCTTGGCCGGGGAGAAAAGGCCCCATCGCTTGGCCGGGGAGAAAAGGCCCCATCGCTTGGCCAGGAATATACTAGGGATCCAGTCCCACAGTGCTTCAGACAGTCATCACTGGGAAGTGAACATCTTCCTCCTCCTGGAAGTTCTGCAAAGTCTCTGTTCGGTAAGGGCCCTTCGCGGCAACCATAAAGCAAATTGGACCGGGTGTAGAGGTCCCACACCAACAGAAGACATATTGCCCAGATAGAGGTCGGGGATTTTCCCAACAGTGAAGGAACAGGGTTGTTGTAGGTTTTTCCGGGCTATATGGCCATGTTCTGGAGGCAATTTTTCTCCTGACGTTTCGCCTGCATCTATGGCAAGCATCCTCAGAGGTAGTGAGATCTCTAGTGAAGGAACAGTTGCCTGCCTTTCGGGGCAAGATTGAGAAAGCCAATAGTTTATTAAGAAATCTTTGAAGCTAATCATTGAAGATTTGTTCAGTAATAAAGATTTTGTTGCATCTTTAAAGACTTTGGAGCCCATCTTTTCTGGAAAATCCCCAAAACCTCTCTCTGAGGCAACCCCAGCATCCCGTTGGGCTAACGGAATTTAAGTCCTGTTTACAGTCTTTTATAGGAGCCCAGCGTGCGACAGCACACCCCCAGTTACAAACACTCAACTTCCAAACGACTCGTAGTTAAGAATGAAGCTTAGAAAACTGGAAGTGAGAGAAAGCTACCACTCGGAAGGGAAATCCACTCCTGGAAGGGTTATTATCATGGAGAAAAGGAGTCTCCACTGAAGCTTTCCCACCAATCCTTTTTTTCCACAACGATCCAAATATTTCAAAATCCAATTCTCATAGGGACAGAAAGTGGGGCGAAATCTTCTGAACAAGGGCACAGACAGCAAAGGAAACACCATGGGGGTGTTTACCTTTTCCTATACTATCTAAAGCTAAAGATTATACATACTGGCATGGCGTTACACTAAAAAATGTCCCTGTTCCAACTTACAAACAAATTCAACTTGAGAAGAAACCTTCAAACTACAAGAAAGGAGATTCCATCTGAACATTAGGAAGAACTTCCTGAGTGTGAGAGCCGTTCAGCAGTGGAACTCTCTGCCCCAGAGTGTGGTGGAGGCTCCTTCTTTGGAACTTTGGAACTTCTTTGGAGCTTTTAAACAGAGGCTGGATGGCCATCTGTCGGGGGTGCTTTGAATGCAATATTCCTGCTTCTTGGCAGGGGATTGGACTAGATGGCCCAGGAGGTCTCTTCCAATTCTATGATGCTACAGAACTTACCTTGTTCGTAACTTGGGGACTGCTTGTAATGGACTAGAACAGTGCTTCTCAACTTTCCTAATGCTGCATCTCTTAATGCAGTTCCTCATGTTGTAGTGACCTCCAACCATAAAATTATTTTTGTTGCTACTTCATAACTGTAAATATTGCTACTGTTATGAATCCTAATGTAAATATTTGATATGTAGGATGTATTTTCATTCAGTGGATCAAATACCCAATACATCCAAATTTGAATACTGTTGGGGTTGGGGAGGGATTGATCTTGCCATTTGGGAGTTGTAGTTGCTGGGATTTATAGTTCACCTACAATCAAAGAGCATTCTGAACTCCACCAATGATGAAATTAAACCAAACTTGGCACACAGAACTCCCAGGACCAACAAAAAATACTGGAAGGGTTTGGTGGGCATTGACATTGAGTTTTGGAGTTGTAATTCACCTACATCCAGAGAGCACTGTGGACTCAAACAATGATATGAATGGACCAAACTTAGCATTAATACTCAATATGCCCAAATGTGAACACTGGTGGGGTTTTGGGAAAATAGACTTGACATTTGGAGTAGTAGTTGTTGGCATTTATAGTTCACCTACAATTAAAGAGCATTTTGAACACCACCAATGAAAGAATTGGGCCAAACTTCTCACATAGAACCCTAATGACCAACAGACAATACTATGAGTCTTTTTGTTGTTCATTCATTCAGTCGTTTCCGACTCTTCGTGACCTCATGGACCAGCCCACGCCAGAGCTCCCTGTCGACCGTCACCACCCCCAGCTCCTTCGAGTTCAATCCAGTCACTTCAAGGATGCCATCCATCCATCTTGCCCTTGGTCGGCCCCTCTTCCCTTTTCCTTCCATTTTCCCCAGAATAATTGTCTTCTCTACACTTTCCTTTCTTCTCATGATGTGGCCAAAGTACTTCATCTTTGCCTCTACTATCCTTCCCTACAATTTTAGTCAGGTTTTATTTCCTGAAGTATGGACTGGTTGGGTCTTCTCGCAGTCCAAGGCACTCTCAGAACTTTCCTCCAACACCACAGTTCAAAAGCATCTATCTTCCTTCGTTCAGCCTTCCCTAAGGTCCAGCTCTCACATCCGTAGGTGACTATGGAGAATACCATTGCTTTAACTATACAGATCTTTGTTGCCAGTGTGATGTCTCTACTCTTCACTATTTTATCGAGATTGGACATTGCTCTCCTCCCAAGAGTCTACACTGCCATATAATCCAATTCAAAGCAGATAATCTGTATTTTATATGGGAGTGTGAAAGGGGCCTTGCACTGCTTGTAGTACAATCACTCCTGGGGGAGGGGCATTTCTGTCCAAAGTGTAGATAATGCCATTGGAGCCCTGATAAATGAAATGATAATAATAATAATAATAATAATAATAATAATAATAATAATAATTTTTGTAAACTGCCCTATTTCCCCTATGGGACCCATTGTGCTTTCCAACCAGTCAAAACCCTTAGGACTGATTCTTCCCACCGACACAAGTCCACCCCAAGACCTTTTGGATAACCATTCCTGCCTCCATCTAACCAAGAAGTTACCCAATGGTGCCTCCTGAAGCGAGAAATTCCCCCTGCTCTATACCAGGGCGTAAATATATATATATTCAGAGAAACAGCAGACTTCCTTGCCATCTTGCCTTGCCACTCTTAGGAGAATACGTGTCTTTCGGAGCTTATCAGTGCTTCCTCTTCAGGACTGCAACTCCAGCTAGGTTGGCTGGAAATAATGGGTATTTCCCAAGTTTTTTTTCTCCTCAGCTCCATCAATTCCTTCATTTTCTCTGTATTGGCAAACCAGAGCAGGAGAATGTGTGGCTCGACAAACTTTTTGTAGACCCCAAACCTCTAGGACATGCCCCAAATACCTAGTTATTATTACCCAGCACTCAAGTCACTACACATTACTGGTTCTCCACTTTGGCAGGAAAAACGAAATGCAAAGATACAGAATGGGGGACGCCTGGCTCAAGAGCAGTACGTGTGAAAAAGATCTTGGAGTCCTCGTGGATAACAAGTTAAACATGAGCCAACAGTGTGATGTGGCGGCAAAAAAAAGCCAATGGGATTTTGGCCTGCATCAATAGGAGCATAGTGTCTAGATCAGTGGTTCTCAACCTGGGTCCCCAGATGTTTTTGGCCTACAACTCTCAGAAATCCCAGCTAGTTTACCAGCTGTTAGGATTTCTGGGAGTTGTAGGCCAAAAACATCTGGGGACCCCAGGTTGAGAACCACTGGTCTAGATCTAGGGAAGTAATGCTACCACTCTGTTCTGCTTTGGTTAGACCACACCTGCAATACTGTGTCCAATTCTGGCCACCACAATTCAAGAGAGATATTGACTAGCTGGAATGTGTCCAGAGGAGGGTAACTAAAATGATCAAGGGTCTGGAGAACAAGCCCTATGAGGAGAGGCTTAAGGAGCTGGGCATGTTTAGCCTGAAGAAGAGAAGGCTGAGAGGAGATATGATAGCCAAGCCATGCATAAATATGTGAGAGGAAGCCACAGGGAGGAGGGAGAAAGCTTGTTTTCTGCTTCCCTGGAGACTAGGACACGAAACAATGGCTTCAAACTACAAGAGAGGAGATTCCATATGAACATGAGGAAGAACTTCCTGACTGTGAGAGCCATCCAGCAGTTGAACTCTCTGCCCCGGAGTGTGGTGGAGGCTCCTTCTTTGGAAGCTTTTAAACAGAGGCTGGATGGCCATCTGTCAGGGGTGATTTGAATGCAATATTCCTGCTTCTTGGCAGAGGGTTGGACTGGATGGCCCATGAGGTCTCTTCCAACTCTTTGATTCTATGATTCTATGATCTCATCCTACTTTACAGTATAGTGCGGAAAATCCCAGGAGGAGGACAGCCCTATCTTGAACTAAGTGAAGGAAAGTGAGGATAGAAATGGGACAAAAAAGAGTCTCAGAATGATTACTTCTAGTATAGCCTATTCAACAATCCTGTAAGGAGGGATACATATGATCTATATTTTAGATCATGAGTCACAGAACGATCTATCTCAAAAATGTTTGAACCCTGGTCCTTTGGAGTTCTAATCCAATGCTATAAACACAACACCACCCTGACTCTCTAAGGCACCTAGAATCATAGAAGCATAGAGTTTGAAGAGACCTCATGGGCCAGCCGGTCCAACCCTCTGCTAAGAAGCAGGAAAATCGTATTCAAAGCACCCCTGATAGATGGCCATCCAGCCTCTGCTTAAAAGCCTCCAAAGAAGGAGCCTCAACTAGACTGCTATTTCTCTGGTGTGGAGATGAAAATAACCCTAAACCTAGCAAAAACATTTCAAAAAACTTGCTTTTTCATTCACAACCTGCTTCTCAGTTAAGGAAGAAGTTGTTGAAAATAGACCAAAATTAAAGTTAAACCAAATCTGGAAATGATTCCAAGGAGAGTGAGTGTAGTGGTTTGAGTGTTTGGGTCATCATAAGTTGGGTCATCATAAGTTGGAAAAAACGGAAGGCACACAACAACAAATATCAACTGACTTCACAAACTCTTAGGTAACCCATAGAGTGCAGTACATTATAGTTACTATTTCCCTTTGTAAGCAAAATTTCTTTGGAAGCTATACCTGCTTGCTCTTTTTGGTGGCAATCCTGGATTCACTTTTAAAAGGGTGGAAATTTGCAGCCAACAGCAGTTTTAGAGCAAACTACCCGCTTGAATTGGGCTGGATGGTAGATTTAGGATTGTAAATAGAGGGAAATTATCAAAAGCCATTCTCCCTCCCTGTCCGCTGTGCTCCCAGCCTGCATGACTGCTTTCTCCTAAGAATATAAACAATTGGCATTAAAACATACCTTTTTCTGAATAGTATTCTCAACCTAGTGTTTTTTTCATCTTTGAAGCAACTGTGAAACTGCAAGTCGCTTTTGGTGTGAGATAATTGACCACCTGCAAGGATGTTGCCCAGGGAATGCCCGGATGTTTTGATGTTTTATCATCCTTGCGGGAGGCTTCTCTCATGTCCCCGCATGGGGAGCTGGAGCTGACAGAAGGAGCTCATCCGCACTCTCCCCGGATTTGAACTACCGACCTGTCGGTCTTCAGTCCTGCCAGCAAAAGGGTTTAACCCACTGTGCCACTGGGGGCTCCAACCTAGTGTGATGTTGCTTCTTTACAGGGGAGTAAACCTCATGAAAAACAGCGAGAGTATCTTCCTAGTTCAACTAGGAATCTAGTTGAACTAGGAAGCTAGTTGTCATTAGATTGCAGTGTTCGGCTTGTGTCTTGGGTTATAAAGTCTTCCTCTGTTGGTCCCATAATGGAAGAATTGAGCACATGCCTAACCTAAAAGTATTCAGAGAAATATTCAGCTTTCACTGGATCAAATCCACAAAAAAGAGCCAGAACACAGCTGTAACCATCTCCTCTAAGATAGGTTCGTTCCCTCCCTTAAACTTGTCTGATTGCCTTTAGTTTCGCGTTTCAAATCAAAGGGAATCCCTAAGCTGAGTCAAATAACTTAAAGTAAAAAATTAGGAAGTGAAGCAGGACGTTTCCTTATAATTGATATTAAACACACAGAGACTTGCAACAACCCATATGCCTTTCTGATCTTGCTTCGTAAATTGAACAAACTCTTACCAACCATGTGTTTTTGATTTCTTCCCTTGGCAAAGGGATCGCGTTGTTTCTGACCTAAACTAGGCAAAGAAAGAAGAGCAGAGAGTCCCCAAACAGAGTTGAAAACACTATTTTGGAATGGAATTCACTTCAAAATAATCTTTGCTTCCTGATTAGAGATCAGATTAGATACCCAGAGATTCTGTTTATGGTGTTTTTCAGGCAGAGAGTGAATTCTTTCCACCTGAAAACACACCATCGACGTGATCTTGCCGCCTCGGTATCTGACTCCTCGCAATTCGTGGCACAAAATTCTCACTTCCAACTTTGGTTTACAAACAGAAAGACAGGCAGAATATTCGCGCTCCATCCACTGCTCCCCCGAATCCTTTGCCGGGATGACAGCAAAAGAGAGAGGCAGCAAGGATGATGCTGAAGTGGAAGAACTTAAAGTTTTGCTTACCAACTCAGAATCCTCTCTGGCCTTGCCTCTTGCCAGCTTCCCTGAGAGAAAAGCAGAAGGGCTTCACCCCGGAGAAGGTTGGACCACCACCAACGTCACCTTAGGGTTTATGCCATGGAACTTTCTCCCTGCCTTGCATAGAGAAGCAAGCAAGGCGCTCTCGGCTCATGGCACTGTAATGAGCTGCCTTATTTTTGTGTGACTAATGAGGGTGTGGTTTGAGCCCTGATGTTGTGCAAGGAGAAAGGAATCCTTTTCGAGTAGTGAAGGCGGGTATGTGTGTGTGTGTATGTGTGGACTTATGTTTTTTGCTCAGCCGGTTTTGCAGCTGATTGGGCTCCAATATGGTGCCTAGGGGCTAATGGAGTTTCTGATCCCCCCCCCCCTTCCAAAAGCCCTATCATAACAAACAATACATCTTCTTCTCCCTTTTGAGGATGAGGGAAGCCCCTCTTTTGGGATACCGGTCCTTGCTTAATGGGCTGCTTTGGGCAGGCCTGGGTGCCAAGGCTCTTTGGAAATTGCACCAGAATGCGGGAAGGAACAGATGAGCATTGCTGCCCTATTTCTTTTCCCCTCATTATAAATGTACTGCATACGTGGCTCTTGGAGAGCAAAGGAAAGCACCTAGCTCTCTGCCCCAAGGAGCATACATCCTGATTTCAACCACAGAATGGAGAAGAGGAGAAGAAGGAGAGGCAAGGATGAGGAGAGAGGGAAGAGATTGATTTCATGGATGCTTTGTTAGGATGAAGAAAAGTTCTGATGAACTTGAAAGCTTATTCTGACATTGCAGCTGGTCATTTTTGGATGTTGTCCTAATGGGGTGATACAGCTTCTTATAAACTTAGGCTATCCGAGGTTGGCTTGCTTCTCCCATTTAAAGCAGAAGCAGTTAAACAAACCACAAAATGTTGGCTTGTGTTTTTGTTTATAGCAATATCCAAATTAATCAGTGTTCTGGCTTGGTTTTTCCCCAGTAACTTGGAGAAGGAATTCATGGCTTGTCTTGGGTTTCTTTTTCTGGCTTGTGTTGGGGAGAAACAAGCCAGAGTACCATTGCCTGCTGGCTTTTGGATGTTACCATAAATGAGGGAGTTTGTCCTGAAATTTGTTTAGCCACTTTTAGCTCCTAGTAGGACCACACTACTCTATATCTATCTATCTATTAGGCCTGGGTAACAACGGAAAAATTTGTTTCTAAAATCGATTCGTTTTTTGGGTTTTTTGGGGTTTCGATATTTAAAAGAATTCCGAATTTTTTTTAAAAAAAGTTCGATATTTACGAAATTTGGTAAATGGTAAAAAAATTACAAAACAATAACGAAACAATAACGAATCGATTCGTTTATGGCTGACGCGACTGCGCAATACGCTAAAAAACCTCCAAATGGGACAGGGGGAACTTCTGAAGCTTCCCTTTCCCTCTGTTGTTGACTGTTGGTGTGATATTATAATTTTTTTCACTAATTAAACAAAAAACAACTATAAAACTTGCCCCAGACATGCGGAAATAATAACGAAACGACCTCAAACCAATAACGAAACGAATACATAACGAAATACGAAGCATTTACGAAACGAATTGAAAAATTCGTTTCGTTTTTAAGTTGCTCCAGAATGGTTCGTTATCGCTTCGTTAAAAAAAATAACGAATTTTTAACGAATTACGAATTAACGAAACGAAACCGCCCAGCCCTACTATCTATCTATCTATATATCTATCTATCTATATCTATCTATCTATCTATCTATCTATCTATCTATCTATCTATCTACATCTATCTATCTATCTATCTATCTATCTATCTATAAATGCTCTGTGCATAATGAGTACCTTAAAAACAAAAGAACCAATGAACAAAATCACACCAAATTTGGCAACAAAACGTATCACCACACAAGGAGTGACCATCACTTAAAAAACTATGATTTTATCATTTGGGAGTTGTAGTTGCTGGGATTTATAGTTCATCTACAATCAAAGAGCATTCTGAACTCCATCAATGATGGAATTGAACCAAACTTGGCACACAGAACTCCCATGACCAACAGAAAATACTGGAAGGGTTTGGTGGGCATTGACCTTGAGTTTGGGAGTTGTAGTTCACCTACATCCAGAGAGCACTGTGGACTCAAAAATGATGGATCTGGACCAAACTTGGCACAAATATTCCATATGCCCAAATATGAACACAGATGGAGTTTGGGAAAATAGACCTTGACATTTGGGAGTTGTAGTTACTGGGATTTATAGTTCACCTGCAATCAAAGAGCGTTCTGAACCCCACTAACGACAGAATTAACCCAGCACCTCAATTCATGAGTGATACCAGATGAAAGACTCCATCCTGGGCACACAGAAGACTGGGCAGCTTGGAAGGTGCTGAACAGACTGTGCACTGGCACCACGAGACGCAGAGCCAACCTTCAGAAATGGGGCTACAAAGTGGAATCCACAAATGCGAGTGTGGAGAGGAGCAAACCACAGACCACCTGCTGCAATGCAACCTGAGCCCTGCTACATGCACAATGGAGGACCTTCTTGCAGCAACACCAGAAGCACTCCAAGTGTCCAGATACTGGTCAAAGGACATTTAATCAACTACCAAGTTTGCAAAATCTGTGTTTTTTTATCTGTTTATTTGTTTTGTTCTGTTAGAAATGTAATACTATGGTATGGTTGCTGATGACACGATACATAAAAAATAAATAAAAATCATCATCATCATCAATGGGGACTCGGGGCAGCTTACACGAGGCCAAGCCCAACAAAGCAGTACAATAAAATAAAATTAAAAACAAACAACAACAAATAAAATACATAATAAACAATACAAAATTACAATAAAATCCTTCACAATTACAGTGACGGTGAGCGGGCCGCATGTACAGACAAAATACTAAAACTAAGAAAAGGCTTACTAAAACTAAGAAAAGAACTCAGGATGAGATAGACATGGAGCAAATTGTGTGTGTGGGAGAAGCTCATCAGGCTGGGGTCAAAAAAGGACCTTCATACCGGAGGGGGGAAGTGTACTATAGAAACTAACATTGAGGGGGAGCAGCAATATAAGCTTGTATGGTTACTCTCCAAAAAGCAACAGGAAAGCCAAGTTTTGAGATCCTTCTTGAAGGTTTCTAAGGTGGGGGCTCACCTAATCTCACCGGGCAATGAGTTCCAAAGTCAGGGGGCCACAGAGGAGAATACTCTCTCCTTTGTTCCCGCAAGGCAGGCCTGTGAAAATGGCAGGGGTGAATCATAGAATCAAAGAGTTGGAAGAGACCTCATGGGCCATCCAGTCCAAACCCCTGCCAAGAAGCAGGAATATTGCATTCAAATCACCCCTGACAAATGGCCATCCAGCCTCGGTTTAAAAGCTTCCAAAGAAGGAGCCTCCACCACACTCCGGGGCAGAGAGTTCCACTGCTGAACGCTCTCACAGTCAGGAAGTTCTTCCTCATGTTCAGATGGAATCTCCTTCTTGTAGTTTGAAGCCATTGTTCCGCGTCCTAGTCTCCAGGAAGCAGAAAACAAGCTTGCTCCCTCCTCCCTGTGGCTTCCTCTCACATATTTATACATGGCTATCATATCTCCTCTCAGCCTTCTCTTCTTCAGGCTAAACATGCCCAGTTCCCTAAGCCGCTCCTCATAGGGCTTGTTCTCCAGACCCTTGATCATTTTACTCGCCCTCCTCTGGACACATTCCAGCTTGTCAATATCTCTCTTGAATTGTGGTGCCCAGAATTGGACACAATATTCCAGGTGTGGTCTGGAAAGGAGAGCCTCCTCCGAAGATCGGAGGGATCGGGCAGGTTCATGGAGGGCGATACGATCACAAAGGTAGGCGGATCCTAAACCATTTAGGGCTTTATAGTTAATAACCTGTACCTTGAATTGGGACCGAAAAATGAACGGCAGCCAATGGAGCACCTTAAACAGGAGGGTTGACCGCTCCCTGTAATTCGCCCCTGTTATTCATCTGGCTGCCAAGCTTTGGACAAGTTGTAATTTCCGAGCCATCTTCAAAGGTAGCCCCACATAGAGTGCATTGCAGTAGTCCAATCTAGAGGTAACTAAGTGGTCAAGTTCTGGATAGGGCTTGGAAGAGTCCCCTTTCCTTGTCCTCTCAAGGTTAGTTTCCCAACATCTAGGGCCCATCCAGACAGTAACTTTATTGCGGAAACTTCCACAATAAAAAGGGGGCTGTCCAGAGAACATTCTGGACAATCCCGAATTAATTCGCCACAAACCAGGAAAACCCTGGTTTGTGGTGAATTAATTTGATAGTAGTTTTATTCTGCACCTTCTTGGAAGGCACGGAATAACCCCACAACGTCTAGTGTCTGGACTCCAGTACAGACACCATTCCCACAGTTTTCTGGACTAAATTAAAATAAACTTACCTGGCCTCCATTATAGTCTTGCCAGAGCTCTCCCAGCATGTAGAAATGACAAGCCAAGAGAGCCGGGGGGGGGGGGGGGGGGGGGGGGGGGGAGGAGAGGAATACTTCATTTCTACGCGCAGAAAGAGTTCCAGCAAAACTATAATGGAGGCCAGGTAAGTTTATTTTACTTTTAAAAGGGGTTTGGGGGCTGTGGGGAAAAGAGTCCTCAGATGCTTTGCCGGGCCAGTCCTGGCAGAACATCTGGACACCCACCCTAGAAAGAACATGCTTTCTGGGCTGGTTGTAGGCAGGCCCCCATGAACACGGATGCTCCTGGCATAAAGGGCTGTCTGGAACCACCCCTAGTCTTAGAAGAAATGTGACTCATTATGATATGCAAACCACATAAGCAGGGCCGTAGTCAGAAAAAAAATTTGGGAGGGGTTGAAATTTTCGGGGGGGGGGAGGGTTCAAAAATTTCGCGGGCTCCTAGCTCACGCTGAAGCAAAGAGCACAGCAGGGGTAGAGCAGCCTTCAATAGCCTGCAGCTCCACCCTTGTCAACCACCTCCACCAAGTCTGGCCTCCTTAATGAGAGCATTCAACTCCCCCCTCCCCCCCCCCCAACTTGGTTGCTTCACTACTGTTCTGTCGCGTGCTGGGCCTGTAAATAATTGTCTTTAGAACAGGATGTGCAACCTTTGCCCAGCGGGAAGCCAGGGGGCCTAAAGAGAAGTTCTCAGAGGTTTCCACCACAAACAGTCTTTAGATGGCTTGAGAAGTACAACAAAGTCTTTTATTAATGAACAATCAAACAGAAACTTCTCTTGTCTTCAGTAAAGTTAAGCAAATGATTCCAAGCTTTTAGGCAACTGGTGAATTCCTAATCTTGCCCACGACAGGCAACTGTCTTCAATAACTTCTTCTTTAAAGAAAAATCCCCGTTTTAACTTCTCCCAGGCTGACTGTAATCTAACCCTTACTGATGTGGGCTCCGCTACCGGGTCGAACTGCGTCTCGAACGCCGAGTGGACCTACCAGCAAGGCAGTAGATTCTCCAGCTGGAGTTCTTTGGTCTTTAGGGCTGTTTTCCTGGAAATTCTTTGGAGACTCTTAAGACTTTCTCCCCCGGAAAGTCTTAAGGGTTGAAGCTTTTGTACAGGGGAAGCTTGCACACATCCTGTACATTAGCTTTCCTTGCTGAGACTAACTAAAAATGGCTCCCTTCCCTTCCCAATTGCCCTGAGCAAGGGGCGGAACCAAAACTTAATGATGATGGACAGGTGACTTGCCCTATGACTGCAACCAAAGAAGCCACCTATCTGCAGAGTCCCTGAAACCTAGGACTGCAAGCAAACATTTAATACAAAGCAAATAAAGTTGGAACTCCTGGTACAGCTGTACCAGAACAACTACATCGGCTATTGCTGCAAGTAATGACAGTGTGAATAAATTGCTAATATTTGCTTGAGATAGTGCTTGCAGTTCTGGAGGGACTCTTAATTTTTTGCATCTCATAGACTTAGCATGGGGATTTGGTTAACCAGTTAAAATTCATGAGTAAACCAGGTTTTTTTTAAAAAAAATCTGAAACATTTCGGGGGGGGTTGAACCCCTAACCCCCCCCCCCCCTCGCTACGGGCCTGCACGTAAGCCATAATCATTTCAATTAGGGACAATAGACTATCCAGTGAATAGAGTAGGTAAAACCTAGTTCTTTGCCCTAAGAAGCTTGCTTCTTGAGTAAATAAAGTCAGATGAGAGAACGGGAGAGGCAAAGATGAGAAGAGGTCCGGAGTGAGGAATCAATTTGAGTATTGGATTGAGTATTGGAACTGGAAGGTAAATATTGGCAAAGAGATTATGGGGGGAAAAGATTATGACCCCTCGACTCTGGAACTCACTCCCCAAGGATATTAGGCAAGCCCCAACTCTGGCAGTCTTTAGGAGGAGCCTGAAAACGTGGTTGTTTCAGTGTGCCTTCCCAGAATAAGGAAACTCCCAGCAATATGTCCCTAAACGCACTTTATTAGTGATCTAAGATTGTCTGCACATTTCATCCCTCTCTAAAACTTCTATCCCAGTTATATATCACCTTGTCATGCCCAGCAATATTTTTTAAAAATGTTAATTATTACATTTGGCCCAACCATAGGTTTTTAAACGCGTCGTGTTATTGTTAATGTTATTGCTTGTTTTTTGCTTATGAGTTTATTTATTGTTTTGTATTATTGTTGTTATTGTTTATTGTTGTATTCTGGGCTCAGCCTCATGTAAGCCGCACCGAGTCCCTTGGGGAGATGGTAGCAGGGTACAAATAAAGTTTTATTTTATTTATTATTTATTTATTACAGTCGCTTATACCCCGCCCTTCTCACCCCAAGGGGGACTCAGGGCGGCTTACACAACAAGGCACAATTCGATGCCCGCATTACATGACAACAAAACATAACATCAATAACAATAGCAATTATAGCAATGATAACAATTAACATAAGCAATCATTATTATCGGCAAAACATCCAAAAAACCCATAAAGCAATTAAAACAATTAAAACAATAAAAGCAATACAAACCTCATTGCTGGTCAGCGTTTAACAGACTCATAGTTTAGGTTCTACTTTCCGCACATTGTCAGTCCTATCCATCTGGATTCCATATCTAATTGTCAGGATGCCCAAAGGCCTGGTCCCATAGCCACGTCTTTACCTTTCTCCTGAAGGCAAGGAGGGATGTTGATGTCCTGATTTCCCCCGGGAGTGAGTTCCACAGGTGAGGGGCCACCACTGAGAAGGCCCTGCTCCTCGTCCCCACCAGCCTCACTTGTGATAGTGGTGGGGTCGAGAGCAGGGCCTCCCCAGATGATCTCAAATTCCGGGGTGGGACGTAGAGGGAGATACGTTCGGACAGATACGCTGGACCGGAACCGTAAAGGGTTTTGTATGTCAAAACCAGCACCTTGAATTGTGCTCGGAACTGGATTGGCAGCCAGTGGAGCTGACACAACAAGGGAGTTGTGTGTTCCCTGTATGTCGCTCCGGTGAGCAGTCTGGCTGCCGCTCGTTGGACCAGTTGAAGTTTCCGAACAGTCTTCAAGGGCAACCCCACGTAGAGTGCGTTGCAGTAGTCTATATGGGATGTAACAAGAGCGTGGACCACTGTGGCCAGATCAGACTTCCCGAGGTACGGGCGCAACTGGTGCACAAGTTTTAATTGCGCAAAAGCTCTCCCGGCCACCGCTGAGACCTGAGGCTCCAGGCTCAGCGATGAGTCCAGGATCACTCCCAAGCTGCGAACCTGCGACTTCAGGGGGAGTGTAACCCCATCCAGTACAGGCTGTAACCCTATACCCTGTTCGGCCTTACGACTGACCAGTAGGACCTCTGTCTTGTCTGGATTCAGTTTCAATTTGTTAGCTCTCATCCAGTCCGACACAGCAGCTAGACACCGATTCAAGGTCTGGACAGCCTCCTTGGTGACAGTGAGAAGGAGTGACAGATCTGAACATCATCCGCGTAGAGATAACATTTCATTATTATTGTTGTCGTTGTTGTTGTTGTTGTTGTTGTTGTTGTTATTATTATTATTATTATTATTATTATTATTATTATTATTAAATGTTTTTTCATGTCAAAAACAGGCAAAATAATTAAGGAGTGTAAAAATAACCTGGCTAAAGATGTTATGGAGACATGGGTTAAGTTAAAAAACAAGATATTTCCAGGAGTTTCCCCCCTAACCACAATAGTTTTACTGGAAAATTTCCCAGAAGACCTGAGAATTGAACTTGAGAATAAAAAAAGAGTGGAGGTAGAAACTGCTCTTTTCTGGAAGGAATGGATACAAAATTCGATGGGCAAGTTTAATAAGTTAGAAGAACAAGGTGTCCTGAATTGGTTTGAGAGGCAACAGCTATATAACTGGGGAAAAAAAGACTGTTTAAGTAAAAATCCCAGATGTAGAGAGTTGAATAAATATGAAGAATGGCTAAGAAAACTTAAAAAGCAAGAAAGGATTAATTGGAAAAATATGTTGTTGTTCATTCTCCGACTCTTCGTGACCTCATGGACCAGCCCACGCCAGAGCTCCCTGTCGGCCGTCACCACCCCCAGCTCCTTCAAGGTCAGTCCAGTCACTTCAAGGATGCCATCCATCCATCTTGCCCTTGGTCCGCCCCTCTTCCTTTTGCCTTCCACTTTCCCCAGCATAATTGTCTTCTCTAGGCTTTGCTGTCTCCTCATGATATGGCCAAAGTACTTCAACTTTGTCTCTAGTATCCTTCCCTCCATGAGCAGTCGGGCTTTATTTCCTGGAGGATGGACTGGTTGGATCTTCTCGCAGTCCAAGGCACTCTCAGAACTTTCCTCCAACACCACAGTTCAAAAGCATCTATCTTCCTTCGCTCAGCCTTCCCTAAGGTCCTGCTCTCACATCCGTAGGTTACTACAGGGAATACCATGGCTTTGACTAGGCGGATCTTTGTTGCCAGTCTGATGTCTCTACTCTTTACTATTTTATCGAGACTGGACATTGCTCTCCTCCCAAGAAGGAAGCGTCTTCTGATTTCCTGGCCACCGTCTGCATCTGCAGTCATCTTTGCACCTAGAAATACAAAGTCTGTCACGGCCTCCACATTTTCTCCCTCTATTTGGAAAAATATAGAATGGATTAATAGGCGAAAAAAATATGGCTGAAGCTGTTAGAAAAAGTATGGGGAGGAGACCTAGGGTCCCTGATGGATCTAAAAGGGTCTAAAGTGGAGAGTGGTTAAGAATCTGTCAATAAGATTAAAAGAAAATGTGTACAAAGTCATATGGAGATGGTATACCACACCAGTTAACTTACACCAGGTGGATCTCTGGTAGAGATATGGCATGCACAAAGGGACATATTTTTATTTATGGTGGGAATGCCCTCAGCAGAAGAGTTTTTGGAACAACATATTTATGGAAATAGGTAACATTAGAGGACTAAACATCACCCCAGATGCTAGGTTACCATTACTAATGGATGGCACAAAGTTGAATTTAGAAATGGAAAAGAAATAATTGGTGATTATTTTACTCACAGTGACGAGACTTATAATTGCAAGGAATTGGAAGATAGTAACCAATCTCACGCTGGAAGCATAGTATGGGGACGTTTGGAACGTAACCTTAAATGATAAACTATCAATGGAAATGAGGGTGTTCAGGGGGGAAACGAATCAATCAGATTTTGAATTATGCTGATAGGTTTTTATTAAATACTAGCTGTCCCTTCCACGTGTTGCTTTTCATCTGTGGAACAGTTGACCCAAACAGCAGCAACAACAACAAAGCGGGGAAAAGATGGTCACCATCTCTCCATCCAACTATAAATTCAAAATTGACCTGAGTGGCAACAGTTCCACAGATGAAAAGTTTCCAATATTCCTGTTGAATATTCCTGTGTTGTGAGTCATACTGACAAGAGGAACAAGGCCATGATCAGAGGCGGCCCTAGGTAATTTTCAGCGGTAAGCAAACAGTATTTTGCCCCCAACACCAATCATTGATATATATTTTCTGTTTGTTGTGGGAGTTCTGTGTCCCATATTTGGTTCAATTCCATCATTGGTGGAGTTCAGAATACTCTTTGATTTTAGGTGAACTATACATCCCAGTAACTACAACTCGCATATGTCAAGGTCTATTTCCCCCCAAGAGCGCCTCAAGAGAGCCCCTGGGCAAAATCAGCTATACTGCGAATGCTTACTTTGCGTAATGGGTTGAGCCGCCCCTGGCCCTTCTTGTACGCTCAAAGAATCCCAAAGAACACTGCATAATTTCTGTTCTTCCCACGGTTCGGATGTGAACAGGACTTGAGCTGGATTGTACTCCGTGCTTCCCCCAGTGGCGAGTTACTTAATACAGGCTGAAATATAATACCCAATGTAAAGTGGGATCAGATTTGGAGGAAGAAGGTGTAAAACTTGGAGGAAGGAATATCAACAATGTAGGTGACACCATATGACTAGCAGAACATTCTTAAGATTTAATAATAATAATAATAATAATAATAATAATAATAATAATCTATATAAATAAAAATGTAATGTTTGTTTGTGGGATTAACAGAACTCAAAAACCACTGGACGAATTGACACCAAATTTGGACACAAGACACCTCTCAGGCCAATGTATGTCCTTCACTCAAAAAAATTGATGTTGTGATTTGGGAGTTGTAGTTGCTGGGATTTATAGTTCACCTACAATCAAAGAGCATTCTGAACCCCACCAACGATGGAATTGAACCAAACTTGGCACACAGTTCTCCCATGACCAACAGAAAATACTGGAAGGGTTTGGAGGGCAGTGTCCTTTGGTTTTGGAGATGGCAATCTCCTTCTGAGCAAATCTTGTCATGAAATCCCCATGTAGTTTTACCGCAGGGCTGCCATAAATGAGAAAAAAACCTTGAAGGCCCACAACAACAACTAATCATAGAATAATCATAGAATAATAGAGCTGGAAAAGACCACATGGGTCATCTAGTCCAACTTCCTGCCATGCAAGAAAAGTCAATCAAAGCACCCCTGACAGATGGCCATCCAGCCTTTGTATAAAAGACCCTAAGGAAAGAGTTTTGACTACACTCTGAGGCAGAGAGTTCCATTGCTGAACAGCTTGTACATCAGGAAGTTCTTCCTAATGATCAGGTGGAATGTCCTTTCCTGTAATTTGAGCCCATAGTTCTGAGTCCTAATCTCCAGCACAGCAGAAAACAATATTTATTTATTATTTCGAGCTTTTATAACGCGGTCTTCTCGACCTCCGAAGAGGGACTCAGGCCGGCTAACAGCATAGGATTAAAATACAATAAGATAAACCACAGTAAACATCATAATACAATAGTACAAAATACATTAAAATACAATTATACAACTTACAAAAGGTCAGTTCGTCAGAATAAATCATAAATTCATCGCCATCTGGCGTGTAGTCAGCAAATGCAGTATCCCAAAGCCATGTTTTTACCAGCTTTCTAAAAGTGAGGAAGGAAGGGGCAGATCTAATCTCCATTGGGAGGGAGTTCCAGAGCCGAGGGGCCACCACCGAGAAGGCCCTGTCCCTCGTCCCCACCAATCGCGATTGCGAAAGAGGAGGGACCGAGAGCAGGGCCCCTCCAGAAGATCTTAATAACCTTGATGGTTATTAAGAAAACAAGCCTGCTCCATGTTATGGCAACCTTTCACATATTTAAACGTGGCTATCAGGTCTCCTCTTAACCTTCTCTTCTGTAGGCTAAACAGACCCAGCTCTTTAAGCCGATCCTCAGAGGTTGTGGTCTCTAGACCTTTGATCATTTCAGTTGCCCTCCTCTGGATGCCTTCCAGCTTGTCAATATCCCTCTTGAATTGTGGGGCCCAGAATTGGACACAGTATTCATGGTGCAGAATAGATAGGCACCATTACTTGCCTTAATCTAGACCAGTGGTTCCCAAACTTTTTTTGACCAGGGACCACTTGACCAGGGACCATTTTGACAAAGGACCACTCTCCAATATTAGTACCGAAAGGGTTACAAATCAGTTTTTGGTCAACTTTAGCTTTGGTCTGGTTATTTGGGGTGCTGATTCAGAAAATTAAATTCGATAGACCATATCACCTCTAGTTTCTGATACAGAACATATGCCACCCAGTAGTCACCATCTACTCACCCACAGAAAAACATATTTAATAATCTAGAGTTGATGTGGGAGCAGTATTCTTTCGCGGGTAGTTAGCCTCTCCCCACCCAACATCCCTGTTGCCTGGGCACTATAAGAGGGTTTTGCGAGACCAGTCGTTCTCATTGTCATGTGGTTTCAAAGGAATAGTGTAGTAATTGTGACCATTTTTCATTCTTGCGGACCACTGGTGGTCCACAGACCACCTGTTGGGAACCACTGATCTAGACCAAGGGTTCTCAAACTTTTCAGTCATGGAGCCCTTTTTGAAGCAAAAGTTTCTTGCGGAGTCTTAACAAATGTTTATCTATTACTAGCTTGGGGACCCGGCGTTGCCCGGGTTATTAGAGAAAGTGGGTAATGGCGGTTCTGTATGGCAAGTTTGGTCTTTATTGGTCTTTGGATAATGGCAGCATTATTTTCAGGAAGTGAGTGAAGGTACTTGAAGTCCCATCATCCAAAGTCCATCCCCTTTCAAATTGCAGCAGGATGTAGAGTGGATCATGGGGGCTCTGTGTGCCAAGTGTGGTCTTGATTGGTCATTAGAAGAGGGTTGCAGCAATCTTTGAAAGTGAGTGGAGGTACTTGAAGTCCCATCATCCATGGTCTGTCCTCCTCCAAACTGCAGCAGGATGGAGTGGGTCATTGGAGCTCCATGTGCCAAGTTTAGTCTTGATTAGTCATTGGCGAGGGTCTCAGTGGTCTCAGGAAGTGAGCAAAGGTACTGCAAGTCCCATCATCCATCTCCAAATTTTTCCAAATAACACCAGGACGTAAAGTGGGTCATGAGAGGTCTATGTGCCAAGTTTGGTGTTGATCCGTCATTGGATGAGGTTTGCAGAGGTCTCAGAATGTGAATGAAGGTACTGGAAGTTCCATCATCCATGGTCCACCCTTCTCCAAAACTGCAGCAGGATGTAGAGTGGGTCATGGGGGCTCTGTGTGCCAACTTTGGTCTTGATTGGTCATTAGATGAGTTTTGCAGCAGTCTTGGGTAGTGGAGGTACTTGAAGTCCCATCATCCATGGTCTGTCGTCCTCCAAACTGCTCCAGGATGTAGAGTGGGTCATTGAAGCTCCATGTGCCAAGTTTAGTCTTGATGAGTCATTGGCGTGGGTCTCAGTGGTCTCAGGAAGTGAGTGAAGTGACTGCAAGTCCCATCATCCATTGTCAAATTCTTCCAAACCGCACCAGGATGTAGAGTGAGTTATGCGGACTCTCTGTGTAAATTGTGGTCCTGATCCATCATTGTTGGCAGTTATAATGGTCTTAGGAAGGGAGTGCAGGTATTGCAAGTCCCATCGTCCATGGTGCATCCTCCTTCAAACTGCACCTGGATGTAGAGTGCGTCATGGAGACTCAGTGTGCCAAGTTTGGTATTTTTTGGTAATTGGATGAGGGTTGCAGTGGTCTGAAGAATGAGCAATGGTACTGCAAGTCCCATAATCCATGGTCCATCCCCAGCCAAACCACACCAGGACGTAAAGTGGGTCATGAGAGGTCTCTGTGCAAGTTTGGTCCTGATCAGTCATTGGATGAGGTTAACAGCGGTCTCAGAATGTGAGTGGTGGTACTGCAAGTCCCATCATCCATGGTTCATCCTCCTCCAAACTGCAGTAGGATGTAGAGTGGGTGATGGGGGCTCTGTGTGCCAAGTTTCGTTCTGTATTGGTAGTGTTCTGACCCAGCCCCCAGCCTTTCCTTTCCTCTCTTTGTCATCTCGGAATGTTGGATTTGAGGCTGGCCAATCAGAGACCATATGCAAATTTCCTTCTGTCATGTCCCGTTTCTGCCATGAACCCTCTTCTCCACCAGGGGCTCCTATTGAAGGTGGCCAATCAGAGACCATATGCAAATAGCACCGCAGCGGCAGCCAATCAGAACGCTGCCACATACTCCTTCCTCTGTCCGATACAAACATTCTCTTTTATTATATATATAGATATTACATTATTTATTTATTATTTCTTTATTTGGGGTTCTTTTACCCCGCCCTTCTCACCCCGAAGGGGACCCAGGGCGGCTTACACAGTAAAGGCACGATTAGATGCCTGCATCACAACAATAATCACAAATTACAATAAATTCACAATTACCAACAGCTTCATGCATTATTCCAATAAAATCAATAAAATCAATAAAATCAATACAAACCTAATTCCTCCCTTACATTATCAGTGTTTGCTGTCTCATAGATCTGCTTTTAATACCATTTCGTCAATCCTGCTGGTCTTAATTGCCTGGTTGCCCAAAGGCCTGGTCCCATAACCAAGTCCTCACCCTCCTCCTGAAGGAGAGGAGGGATGGTGATGCTCTGATTTCCCCGGGGAATGAGTTCCACAGGTGAGGGGCCACCACTGAGAAAGCCCTGCTCCTCGTCCCCACCAGCCTCACTTGTGAGAGTGGTGGGGTCGAGAGCAGGGCCTCCCCAGATGATCTCAAACTCCGAGGTGGGACGTAGCGGGAGATACGTTCGGACAGATACACTGGACTGGAACCGTACAGGGTTTTATAGGTCAAGACCAGCACCTTGAATTGTGCTCGGAACTGAACCGGCAGCCAGTGGAGCTGGCATAGCAGGGGGGTGGTGTGCTCCCTGTATGTCGCCCCAGTGAGCAATCTGGCTGCCGCTCGCTGGACTAGTTGAAGTTTGCGAACAGTCTTCAAGGGCAACCCCACGTAGAAAGCGTTGCAGTAGTCTATTCGGGATGTAACAAGAGCGTGGACCACCGTGGCCAGATCAGACTTCCCAAATCAGACTTCCCATTACATTACATTATAGAAAGGTAAAGATAAAGGTAAATGTTTCCCCTTGACATTAAGTCTAGTTGAGTCTGATTCTGGGGGGTGGTGCTCATCTCCATTTCTAAGCTGAAGAGCTGAATTTTTTTTAGACACCTCCTAGGTCATGTGGCTTGCATGACTGCATGGAGCGCTGCTACCTTCCCACCGAAGTTGTACCTACTGTTCTGTCGCGCACTGGGTCTGAACAAATTGTCTTTAATCTACAGGACATATACTTTAACCCAGTGGGAAGCTGGGGTGCCCCAAAGAGAGATTCTTAGGGAATTCCTGAAGTAATGGTCTTTGGAATCTTTAATGGTACAACAAAGTCTTTATTAAGGAACAGATAACAAATCTTCAGACAACACTTCAAGATTTTCTTGTTCTAGTCTTTAAGAGACTGGCACTGACTTGAATTAACTGTACTTTCTTAGCATAAGGAAGAACCCTTTATAATCTCTCCCAGGCTGTCTATTAACTGGGCCTCACTGGTTTGGGTCTTACTACCGATCCCAACTGCTTCTGGACATCGAGTAAACCTACCAGCCAAGGCTTGATGCTATTCCAGCTGGAATTCAGTGGTTCCGTAATGCTGTCCTGTGGGAACTTCAGGGCTGTTTCCCCCTCTAGTGCTGTGGGGCTGAGAGGCTGTGAACTCTCAGCCAGAGCCTTTGGGATCTTTTCTTTCTGTTCCTATTTCCCTGGATGGTTCCCAGATGATTCTGAAGAATGAAGCTTTTCCTACGGGACGAGCTGTCTGCGTCCTATAGACTAGCTTCCTTGTGTGTGACTGACTAAAATGGCTCCCTTCTCTTCTGAAAACCCAAAAAGGGGGCGGAACTAAGGAACCTAATGATGATGGACAGGTGGCCTGCCCTATAACTGCAAACTCTAACAGGAAGCCACCCTTCTGCAAAATCCCAAGCCTTGGGCTGCAAACAAACACTTAATACAAAGAAAATAAAGTGGGAGCTTCTGGTACAGCTGTACCTGCACACCTATTGATCTACTCACATTTGCATGTTTCTGAACTGCTTGGTTGACAGAAGATGGGACTAACAATGGGAGCTCACCCTGTCCCACGGATTCAAACTCCCGACCTTCTGGTCAGTAAGTTCTGCAGCTTAGTGGTTTAACCCGTGGTGCCACTGCAGTCCTATTATACTATATATAATGTATATATATCAGACTGGTTCAAGATTGGGAAAGGCGTCCGGCAAGGCTGCATACTCTCACCCAACCTTTTTAACTCGTATGCAGAACACATCATGCGATGTGCGGGGCTTGATGAATGCAAAGCTGGGGTGAAAATTGCTGGAAGAAACATTAACAACCTCAGATATGCAGATGACACCACTCTGATGGCCAAAAGCGAGGAGGAGCTGAGGAGCCTTCTAATCAAGGTGAAAGAAGAAAGCGCAAAAGCTGGGTTGCAGCTAAACATCAAAAAAACCAAGATTATGGCAACAAGAATTATTGACAACTGGGAAATAGAGGGAGAAAACGTGGAGGCCGTGACAGACTTTGTATTTCTAGGCGCAAAGATTAATGCAGATGCAAACTGTGGCCAGGAAATCAGAAGACGCTTACTTCTTGGGAGGAGAGCAATGTCCAGTCTCGATAAAATAGTAAAGAGTAGAGACATCACACTGGCAACAAGATCCGCCTAGTCAAAGCCATGGTATTCCCTGTAGTAACCTACGGATGTGAGAGCTGGACCTTAGGGAAGGCTGAGCGAAGGAAGATAGATGCTTTTGAACTGTGGTGTTGGAGGAAAGTTCTGAGAGTGCCTTGGACTTCGAGAAGATCCAACCAGTCCATCCTCCAGGAAATAAAGCCCGACTGCTCATTGGAGGGAAGGATACTAGAGACAAAGTTGAAGTACTTTGGCCACATCATGAGGAGACAGCAAAGCCTAGAGAAGACAATGATGCTGGGGAAAGTGGAAGGCAAAAGGAAGAGGGGCCGACCAAGGGCAAGATGGATGGATGGCATCCTTGAAGTGACTGGGCTGACCTTGAAGGAGCTGGGGGTGGTGACGGCCGACAGGGAGCTCTGGCGTGGGCTGGTCCATGAGGTCACAAAGAGTCGGAGACGACTGAACGAATGAACAACAACATATATATCAGGCATTTAAAAAAACTTTTTTACCAACATAAACTTAACAGTATTTAAGTGAATGACCCCAGTGGCCATCCAGTCCAACCCCTTCTGCCATGCAGCAAAAGCACAATCGAAAGCATCCCCTGAGTGGTGGAAGGGAAACAGGGTTTTGGAAGCAAGGAAGGGGAGGAAAAAAGGCTATTTGGACAAGAGAGGTGGGGGACTGGGAAGAGCAGGAAAGAAGAGGGAGAGGAGGCAGAAAGAGAGAAGCACAGCATGCTTCACAGAGCCCCAGAGCTCCGCAGAGGACACTTTGAGAACCGCTGATTTAGACACAGTACTCCTTTTCATAACCTTAGCTCAACGCAGGGATGTTTTCCCTGACATTTAGTCTGAATCTTCTTTCTTCCAGGTTGAATCTTACCCAATGGAACTCAAGAAAACAAGCTCACTCCTTCCACATGACAATCCTTCAGATATCAGAAATGAACAATCCGTGAATGGATGCATTCTCAAA
Organism: Anolis sagrei ordinatus; assembly: GCF_025583915.1. Taxonomy (NCBI): domain Eukaryota; kingdom Metazoa; phylum Chordata; class Lepidosauria; order Squamata; family Anolidae; genus Anolis; species Anolis sagrei. Next base: position 41,087,421 of record NW_026847771.1, read on the forward strand.
TTAATTTATGAAATGCTTGAAGTGATTTAAATGGAATTATGTGATGCCACTTATCTAGCTCTAATTGTAAACATCTGATCATGAGTAAGAACGAAAGGTCAGGCATAAAGACAGCCTTATATTATGGTGTTCTGAAGTGTTTGTTTTACTGTGGCTGCCATCCAAGATTCCTGCAGCGGTGTAAATGCCCATATGAAGATATAAGCTGAGCCAGCACTAGGCAATTCCTCCTTGTAAGACAGCAATATTTCACAACGCATATCAATGACTTGGTGTTGCAATGTGAAATGCACAACACAGAACTGAAATCTGTGATCATAGAATCATAGAATCATAGAATCAAAGAGTTGGAAGAGACCTCATGGGCCATCCAGTCCAACCCCCTGCCAAGAAGCAGGAATATTGCATTCAAATCACCCCTGACAGATGGCCATCCAGCCTCTGCTTAAAAGCTTCCAAGGAAGGAGCCTCCACCACACTCCGGGGCAGAGATGTCCAACCGCAGCATGCAATGCACAACCAAAATGTGTAGTGTTGCTTTATGTGTCCCTCTTTTGACCATTTTCACCATAATCTGTCCAATGCACTACTGTGACAGAGAGTTTCATTTCTGCTGATGATCATGCCATCACCACCCAAGCAGGCAGCTTTGAAATGGTTGAACAGAAGCTCTCCGAAGCTTTAGCTGCTCTTACTGCCTATTACAGGGAAAACCAGCTGGTTCCTAATCCATCTAAAACACAGACATGTTCCTAATAGGAGCTTATTCTCACCTATTGTGGGGATGTAAAACAATCAAGAAATATTGGACATTAATTCGCATACACAATTAGATATGATATGAAATCAGAATACTATCTATTGAACATAACCAATTTTGAAATGGGGAAAAACGAAGAGAAGATTCTGTTTTATTTGTCTGCAGCTGCAAGAATTACAGTAGTCCAGAAATGGAAAGGAAGAGATCCCCCCCAATTATTTATTTATATATATATATATATATATATATATATATATATATATATATTAATATTAGGCCTGGGTAACAACGGAAAAATTTGTTTCTAAAATCGATTTGTATTTGGGGGTTTTTTTGTTTCGATATTTAAAATAATTACAAAATTTTCCTTTTAAAAAGTTCGATATTTACGAAATTTCGTAAATGGTAAAAAATTAACGAATCGATTTCCGAAACAATAACGAATCGATTCGTTAATGGCGGACGCGACCGCGAAATACGCTAAAAAACCTCCAAAACCTTCTGAAGCTTCCCTCCCCCTCTGTTGTTGACTGTTGGTGTGATATTATAATTTTTTTTCACTAATTAAACCATAAAACTGGCCCAGACATGCGGAAATAATAACGAAACGACCTCAAAACAATAACGAAACGAATACAATATCTAAATACGAAGCATTTACAAAACGTTTTTCAAAATTCGTTTTTTTAATAATTGCTCCAGAATGGTTCGTTATCGTTTTGTAATTGAAAAAATTAACGAATTATTAACGAATTACGAATTAACGAAACGAAACCGCCCAGCCCTATATATATATATATATATGTGTGTGTGTGTGTGTGTGTGTGTGTGTGTGTGTGTGTGTATGTGTATGTGTGCTATGTGTGTGTGTGTATATTTGTGTATTTGTGTGTTTATATGAGTTACTTACTTAGGTGATCCCTCATTTTTCGAGGATGATTGTCTTCCAGTGTTCTTGTGGGTCCGTATGTGGCTGTGGAGCCCTATTCTTGCTTTGCATCTTCTTCCGCAGTGAGGGCATTGGTTTCCAGGTAGAAGGCAGTCTCAATCAGGGTTGGCTTGACGCGTTTTCCTCTTGGCATGTTTCTCCCTTTCAACCTCCATTCGTGCCTCTTCAAATTCTGCAGCACTGCTGGTCACAGCTGACCTCCAGCTGGAGCGCTCAAGGGCCAGGGCTTCCCAATTATCAGTGTCTATGCCAGAGTTTTTAAGGTTGGCTTTGAGCCCATCTTTAAATCTCTTTTCCTGCCCACCAACATTCCGTTTTCCGTTCTTGAGTTCGGAGTAGAGCAACTGCTTTGGGAGACGGTGGTCAGGCATCCGGACAACATGGCCGGTCCAGTGGAGTTGATGGCGGAGGACCATCGCTTCAATGCTGGTGGTCTTTGCTTCTTCCAGCATGCTGACGTTTGTGTGTACATGCATATTGTGTATTTGTGTGTCCTTGTCTATATGCATATTTGTGTGTTTATGTGTGTGTATATCTGTGTGTGTTTGTGCGCATACACACACACACACGTGGGTGTGTATGAATGTGTGCATGTGTATATGTATATAACTGTATATGTATATATTGGGTATTTTTGGGGTTTTTTAAGTCTGTTCCACTGTGATTTTGTGTGTGTGTGTGTGTGTGTGTGTGTGTGTGTGTTTAGGGTTGATGGACACTCATTGGACTGTTAAGTATATTGTGTCCAAATTATGTGTCAATTTGTCCAGTGGTTTTTGAGTTACCGTATATACTCGAGTATAAGCCGACCCAAATATAAGCCGAGGCACCTAATTCTACACAAAAAACTGGGAAAATGAGGATGCTTGCCATAGATGCAGGTGAAACGTCAGGAGAGAATGCCTCTAGAACATGGCCATATAGCCTGAAAAAACCTACAACAACCCAATCATTCTGGCCATGAAAGCCTTCGACAATACATTTTTAAACTTTGTGTTTTAAAATATGTTACAACTTACCTAGTTAACTTCTGATACGATAAATAAATACCAGAGTGAAAAATTCACCCCACATGGATAGCATGATTTTTGCATGAATATGTCACCACCAAGGGCAAGATGGATGGATGGCATCCTTGAAGTGACTGGAATGACCTTGAAGGAGCTGGGGGTGGTGACGGCCAACAGGGAGCTCTGGCGTGGGCTGGTCCATGAGGTCACGAAGAGTCGGAGACGACTGAACGAATGAACAACAACAACAATGTCACCAACAGGTTGCCAGCCTGTGTATTCAAATATAAATGTTTTGAAGGCAACCTTGTAGTCTTTAGTGAAGTGAAAATCCAAGGAACATTTTTTAAAAAATAAAATGCACAAAACCTTATTTGTAGCAGAGCATGTATCCATCCACATCAAAAGCACACGTAGTTCGAACCAGGGATGTAAATCATAAACTCCCTTCTTGAAGAGAAGAAACAATAACTTTCTCATTTTTCTCCTTCCTACAAAAATGTCATTAAAAAGTACATCGTTTCATAGTTGGAACTTATTCCGTGCCAAAAAGAGGAGTTGGAGGAGGATGTAGTACAATTAGTCCGCCATATTTGCGGGTTTAACATTTGTGGTTTTGATTATTCATGGTTTTATGTAATATGAGAACTTGTGCTGGAACTTGCCTATTGGGTTGCCCTTGGAGGTCTTGGAGTTATTCTGCCTAGTAAATTAATGCAGTTGGACAATACTTTAACTGCCATGGCGCAATGCTCAGGAATCCTAGGATTTGGAGTTTGGTGAGGCATTGGCATTTTTGGGCAGAGACAGCTACAGACCTTATAAAACTGCAACTCCTATAATTCTGTAGTATGGAGCCAAGACAGTTTAAATGGTGCCAGACTGCATTGATTCTACAGTGTAGATCAGGCATGGGCAAACGGATGGTAGGCTCCCCTACAAATGCACTTTTATCCCTATCTCACCCAGGGTTTTAACTTTTTAACATTTTACCTCATACATTTGGGGTAAATGGAGCTATGACAAGCAGGATCAACACATACAAAGGGGTAAGACAAGGGTGTATTTTAGCACCAATATTATTTAATCTTTATATCAATGACCTACCTGGAGTAATGAAAGACCCTGTATAGCAAAGTTAAAGGCTGTCTGGGCAGGGTGGACAAACAATCAATCCCACCGCTGCCACCAATATAGCAAAATTTAAGGATATCTCTGGGCAGGGGGGACAAGCAATCCCACCGCTGCCACCAATATAGCGAAATTTGGACTGACCCTAAGTTGAATGTGTTAATGACCGAATGTTCTTGTTGGGTATTACTGCCACCACCTCAGCTTCTATTGGCCTGAGGAACCAAAGGTGTGAATGTGTTTTAAGTAAGGGGTGTTTGTGCCCTTGTTCTTCTATGGCTTCCTCACTGACTGACTAGATTTTAAAATGGTTTGACAGAGTGAGTTCTGAGGCGATTAATAGACTGAGGCATACACCAGTTAAAAGTAAACTAAGAATGGTTTATTGAACTTTATATTAACAACAACTCATAGAAATGAGTGGTACAGAAGCGTGATTCAGTTGCGGAAACTTGGTTACTTAAACAAATAGTTCCCCTGACAGAAAAGCTTTTAAAATTGTGAGTTCCCTAAAACACACTGCTCTATCCTTAGAAACAGTGTCAACTGGAGAACAGACTCCTATCTGTCTCCACCACAGGGCAGTAAGCTCCCTTATACTATCCCAAGTATAAGGAGACAAATCTTTCTTTTACTGGCTCTCAGAACACAGTAAAATCCTAGCCTTTGTCTCAGCCTATTCCCTAAACTTAAGGCTCACTAAAAGCTCTTCCTTTTCTGTCAGATCCCTGCTCTATCTAGCTTCCTCTCCTAAAAAAATCCCTTCCTTCTCTCTCCCTTGTCAAAACACTTCTCTCTCTGTCAAAAGCTGACAGCTTATTTCCCTCTCTCAACCGACTCCTCCCCCAATTGCTATACCCAATCAGGAGTCGGCTTGACTCCTCCTCCTGTCCTGCCTGCCTTCCAAGATGACAGCCACTGTCATGCAGGTTTCGGCCTAGTCGACTGAAAGGTAGATTTCATCACACCCTGTAACTCATATGCCTAAAGTCCTAAACATATATTTTAATACTCTGCTGTATGCTGATGATATGATATTACCATCACACTCGCAAGTTGGACTTCGTAGGTTGTTAAGAAGACTCAGTTCCTATTGCTAGAATAACTCTCTAATCATCAACAAGACAAAATCAAAAATAATGGTATTTGGAAAAAGGCAGCAGAGACACAGATGGCAATTGGATGGTGAGGTAATAGAACAAGTAAACACCTTCCCTTACCTTGAAGTAACGTTCTCTGAGACTGGTTCTTGGACTTCTCATCACCAAAGGAGTGTCCTCAGGGCAAAGGCTAGCCTGAATCTAATACTTAAGCTAAAAACACATAGCTACCCAGGTACCAACGGAAAAATTTGTTTCTAAAATCGATTCGTTTTTGGGGGGTTTTTGCGTTTCGATATTTAAAAGAATTCCGAAATTTTTCTTTTAAAAAGTTCGATATTTACGAAATTTCGTAAATGTTAAAAAAAATTACGAAACATTAACGAAACAAATACGAAACAATAACGAATCGATTCGTTAATGGCGGACGCGACCGCACAATACGCTAAAAAACCTCCAAATGGGACAGGGGGAACTTCTGAAGCTTCCCTCTCCCTCTGTTGTTGACTGTTGGTGTGATATTATAATTTTTTTTCACTAATTAAACAAAAAACAACTATAAAACTTGCCCCAGACATGCGGAAATAATAACGAAACGACCTCAAACCGATAACAAACGAATACATAACGAATCCGAAGCATTTACGAAACGAATAAAAATTCGTTTCATTTTTAAGTTGCTCCAGAATGGTTCGTTATCGCTTCGTTATAAAAAAAATAACAAATTTTTAACGAATTACGAATTAACAAAACGAAACCGCCCAGCCCTAATAGCTACCCAGGTACCCTAATCCCAATAATTAAAGTGTATAAAGCTAAGGTTACACCTATGCTTTTATATGCAGCAGAAGTATGGGGTTTAAGTTCCATCTCAGTAATAGAACAAGCACAATCTCAGCACTTGAGAAGTATACTGGGAGTAGATAAAAGGACCTCTGCTGCTGCAGTGAGAGCAGAACTGGAAATCTACACAATCAATGCACAGTCTAATCTTAGAGCATACAATTACTGGTGTAAAATCAATGTAATGGAGCCTGATAGACTCCCAGAATTGTGCCTACTAGAACAGATAAAATCCCAACTACCAACCTCCTGGATTACACAACTGACAAATTATATAAGAAGTTGTGGGCTTCCTGACTCCTGCGCCTCAAATGGCCAAGTAAGAAAGGGTGCTATACAAAGAATTTTGGATATAGAAGCACAAAAAGATATAGCCACCTTCAGTAAGACTGCTAACCTAAAATGGCTGAGTCAATATAAACGTACCTTTCAAACTGCTAACTACCTAAAAATGCAAATACCAAAACATCTCAGGGAGGTATTCACTCGAGCCAGATTTGACCAGCTCGAGACAATGGTTAGATACAGGAGATTGAACAGCACCCCTTATAATGAACGGAGTTGTATCTGCGGGGCACCTGAAATTAAGGATATAGCACACATATCGTTTGATTGCAAATTGTATCAAAAGGTGAGAGACTTCCACCTTGGTCCATATATCAAACGGACAATGCATTGGGATTCTTACATCAGAACAACATATTTTATGTGTGGCCAAGACTCAAAAATAACGTATAAAACAGCTCTGTACTTAAGCAAAACAATACGTCTGAGAACCACATATGTAGGGCTGATTGGGGTAAATTGTAGGGGTGATAATGAAATATGATGTATATACTCAGCTTGATCAGTTTATCAGTTTTATCATGTCTTATCATATGTATTTACTGTATTATTATAAGTGTCTTATTTTAACTTTCTACGTGGAGTGTGATCAGGTCTTGTCAGGCCTTGTTGTTCTGTTTCTTACTGTGATATGGCCTAAGGGCTAATCAATAAAATTACTACTACTACCTCATACATGAGCGAAGGAAGATCGATGCTTTTGAGCTGTGGTGTTGGAGGAAAGTGCTGAGAGTGCCTTGGACTGCGAGAAGATCCAACCAGTCCATCCTCCAGGAAATAAAGCCCGATTGCTCACTGGAGGGAAAGATACTAGAGACAAAGTTGAAGTACTTTGGCCACATCATGAGGAGACAGGAAAGCCTAGAGAAGACAATTATGCTGGGGAAAGTGGAAGGCAAAAGGAAGAGGGGCCGACCAAGGGCAAGATGGATGGATGGCATCCTTGAAGTGACTGGACTGACCTTGAGGGAGCTGGGGGTGGTAACGGCCGACAGGGAGCTCTGGCGTAGGCTGGTCTATGAGGTCACGAAGAGTCGGAGACGACTGAACGAATGAACAACAACAACAACAACCTCATACATTTGGCCCGCCCTCTGTGTCTGGTTTTACTATGCTTTTATATTGTTGATTTTGTTATTTCATCTTTTGTTATGATGTATTTTGTTATTGTGTGTTTATTATGTTGTATTATTTTGGGCTTGGCCTCATGTTAGCCGCCTCGAGTCCCCTTTGAGGAAATGGTGGCGGGTTATAAATAAAGTGTATTATTATTATTATTATTATTATTATTATTATTATTATTATTAGAAACACAACAAGATGAGTCCACAGCAGACACTCTGCTGGCTGTTGAATTGGATCACACGTCAGACACTTCCCAAGTGTCTAGGACTGTGTGATGTATTGGCGAATAATGCGTGCAGATCCCAGTAAGGTGGCCTTTTGCAGTTGGCAGATGGTAATTTTGTCTGCGCCGATTGTGTTTAAGTGCAGGCCAAGGTCTTTAGGCACTGCACCCAGTGTGACGATCACCACTGGGACCACCTTTACTGGTTTGTGCCAGAGTCTTTGCAGTTCGATTTTTAAATCCTCATATTGTGTCAGCTTTTCCAGTTGTTTCTCTGCAATCCTGCCGTCACCTGGGATTGCGACATCAATGATCCATACTTTGTTTTTAAACACGATTGTGAGGTCAGGAGTATTATGCTCCAAAACTCTGACTGTCTGAATCCAAAAGTCCCAGAGGAGTTTGGCGTGTTCATTCTCTGTAACTTTTTCCGGCTTGTGATTCCACCAGTTCTTTGTCACAGGCAGATGGTATTTGTGGCAGAAGTTCCAATGAATCATCTGAGCAACGGTGTTGTGCCTCTGCTTGTAGTCTGTCTGCGCGATCTTCTTGCAGCAGCTGAGGATGGGATCTATTGTTTCATCTGCTTATTATTATTATTATTATTATTAGGAATTGTGGGAGTTTAAGTCCAAAACACCCAGAGAGCCAAAGTTTGCCCATGCCTGGTATAGATGCAACCCAAACAATTCTTCTTAAATATTAGGAAGAACCTCTTTCCTGTTAGAATAGGATGGCGAACTCTGCTTCTTTGGTTGTCTTTGACTAGAGATTTGATGGACATTTTTCAGAAGTGTTTTGGTTATATGACAGGTTTTGGACGAAATAGTAGACCCTTCAAACTCGAAGACCCAGTGGCTCTTTGGTTCTATATACATCAGTTCTACTTGGAGAAATGAAGAGGTTAATCCCCTCCATCCAACAAAAACTGTGGGAGAAACACGAGGGCATGAAAGCAAAGGGTGTGTGAGCAACTTTGGCTCAGTTAGCAAAGCCAATAAATTGGAGGAGAAGCAACGCCAAACCTCAACGCCCTTCTTGCCCCAAAGGGGAATAAAAGGATGAGAAGGGAAAAAAGAAGGCGAACGTGGTCCCCATCCCATGCCTTGCAGCAGAACAAACAGGCTGGGCTAGACAACAAAAAGGAGCTTCTTTCATCCAGGGCTTTGAGTTAATGACAGCATTCCAGCATCGGCTGAAAACGGGGTCTGTTAGTTTTCCTGTGTCAGCATCTAGAGTGAGAAGACGTTGGCTTACAGGGAGACATGTGTCAAACCCAAGGCCTGCAGGCTAAATTTGGCCCGTCACATCCTTTTATGTGGCCCTGATGGGAATTGAGATACTGTAACATACTGGAAGGCTGCAGTTCTGTTTATTCAGGAGAGTGGGTTTGAATTTAGATACAAGGCTCTTGGATATGATCTCTGACATTAAAATGTCCTTTAACCTGTCTCCAACCTCAAAACCACAACTATTGTTGGAGTTCAATTCTCATTATCCCCAGTCCTATCAAGAGTGATTATTTACTTCCCCCTCGATGGACTGTCACTGGGTCGTGGTGAGAGGGCTTGCGTGTTCCAATGAAGTATTGGAACATGCGAGGTATCTCCCTTCTAACCTCAGCTGGGAAAATCCTCACAAGAATCCTTGCAAACCACCTTCTACCCCTCTCAGAAGACACCCTCCCAGAATCCCAGAATGGCTTCCGCCCCTCCAGAGGAACAGTGGACATGATCTTCACGGCCCGACAGCTCCAAGAAAAATGCAGGGAACAAAATCAACCATTGTACATGGCATTCATTGACCTTGCAAAGGCATTTGACAAAGTGAATCGCAGCGCTCTCTGGACCATCCTCCAAAAAATCGGGTGCCCTAACAGATTTGTGAACATCCTGTGGCTCCTCCATGATGACATAATGGCAACAGTCTTGGACAGCAATGGCTCCCAAAGTGACCCATTTAAGGTGTAATCAGGTGTCAAACAGGGATGTGTTATTGCCCCAACTTTATTCTCCATCCTCATCGCTATGATACCTCATTTTGTTGATGGGAAGCTTCCCAACGGAGTGGAAATTATCTATCAGACAGATGGCAAGCTATTTAACCTCAGCAGACTGAAAGCCAAAACCAAAGTTACAACAACATCTGTTATGGAACTCCACTATGCTGATGACAACATCATCTCTGTGCATTCAGAAGAAGATCTACAAGCCACTCTAAACACCTTCGCAGAAGCATACGAGAAGCTCGGCCTGTCATTGAATATCGAGAAAACCAAAGTGCTGTTCCAGCAGTCACCACCCAACCCCTCTCCAATGCCAGAGATACAGCTTAATGGTGTAACATTAGAAAATGTTGACCATTTCCACTACCTTGGCAGCCACCTCTCCACCAAAGTCAACATCGACACCGAAATACAACACCGCCTGAGCTCTGCGAGTGCAGCATTTTTCCGAATGAAGCAGAGAGTGTTTGAGGACCAGGATATTCGTAGGGATACAAGGTGCTTGTCTTTTGTCCTCCCAACCCTGCTATATGCCTGTGAGACATGGAGTGTCTACAGACGTCACATGCAACTCCTGGAATGATTCCATCAGCGCTGCCTTCAGAAAATCCTGCAAATCTCTTGGGAAGACAAGTGGACAAAAGTCAGCGTTCTGGAAGAAGCAAAGACCACCAGCATTGAAGTGATGGTCCTTCACCATCAACTCCGCTGGACCGCCACGTTGTCCGGATGCCTGACCACCATCTCCCAAAGCAGTTGCTCTACTCCGAACTCAAGAACGGAAAACGGAATGTCACATGCAACTCCTGGAATGATTCCATCAGCGCTGCCTTCAGAAAATCCTGCAAATCTCTTGGGAAGACAAGTGGACAAAAGTCAGCGTTCTGGAAGAAGCAAAGACCACTAGCATTGAAGCGATGGTCCTCCACCATCAACTCCGCTGGACCAGCCACGTTGTCCAGATGCCCGACCACCATCTCCCAAAGCAGTTGCTCTACTCCGAACTCAAGAACGGAAAACGGAATGTTGGTGGACAGGAAAAGAGATTTAAAGATGGGCTCAAAGCCAACCTTAAAATCTCTGGCATAAACACTGAGAACTGGGAAGCCCTGGCCCTTGAGCGCTCCAGTTGGAGGTCAGCTATGACCAGCAGTGCTGCAGAATTTGAAGAGGCACGAATGGAGGGCGAAAGGGAGAAACGTAGCAAGAGGAAGGCACATCAAGCCAACCCTGACTGGGACCGCCTTCCTCCTGGAAACCAATGCCCTCACTGTGGGAGAAGATGCAGGTCAAGAATAGGGCTCCACAGCCACCTACATATCCACAAGAATACTGATCCTGGAAGACTATCCAACTTGTCCAACGAGGGGATCACCTAAGTAAGTAAAGTAAGTAAGTAAGTAGTCAAAGTAGTCGCCTGGGTGCTTGTGTGGGTTTTTACAAAAGTGGTTTGCTCTCTGGGTTAGAGTAGATTAGCTTATAGTGGACTCTGCTTAGAGTGTAGCTAATTGCTCTAGGGACAACCTGTTTAGGTTAGTCTGGGGAACTCACTGCTACTGTGTTATTGTAGAGTGAGGAGTTTTACTTGTATCTCAGTCAAAGAACCTGTTTAACGTAACCATCAAGAATATTGTACTTCAGTAACCATTCAAGCTTTTGCGCCTTATTAAAGAAGATAGTTGTTTGTTCGATATTTTAAATAAACATTTTCTCTAGTTCAGCTTTTAAAGAAGCCTCAGTAGTGATTCATTTCTGTGACAATATTTCTTATCTGTTTTAACATCTTTACATCACAGTCATCTTAAGGAGCTAAGGGAGAGCTGGTGGGCAGGAAGAAGTTTACCTCAGGGGAAATATCTCTAATATCCTAAGTAATTTAGGTGGTGGCAGCAACTCTACCCAAGTACATACACGTTACCTCATATACATATAAACGCTCCATGCCAAGAATCATATTCATTATAGTGGTGTCCAGTTATGGGATTAGCAATTAAGATCCTCTAAACTGATGACCAGCGGCGTGATTTATTAGGAGATATATATACAAGATCCTTTAAACACCCCAACTAAATGAAGTGAAGAACTTTTGTGTTGCATGAGTGGTGTGCGGACGCGTATTGTCATGAAGGAGACCGACTCCTGCCGTCAGCATCCAATAACGTTTGTTTTGGATGGCTCTGCAAAGTTTCTTCATAGTTTCCCAATATATTCCGTACCCATTTTGTCACATTCTGTCTTGACATTACGTCCTCTCCCTAAACTGAAATGATTTTGAGATGAATCCCAGGGGCGTTCATGCCCTTAGCATTTAGGTAGTGTATTACAGTGTGAACTTCGCATTTGGAAGGAAACATAATGAGGACGCTCATCTTGAACCTTCACCACAACGCCAGTCGATGAGCTACTGACAACTGGCACTGCTCGTTCATTTCCGTTGGCTTCCCGCTACATGGCAGTGATCCCAACTTCTCCCGAGAAAATTCCCCGCAAGAGCTACGTGCCTTGTAACCTTACTTTCCGGATAACCGTCATACATTGCATCCTATATGTAATATACACAATTATATATTACATATTATATTTGCAAGGTATTCAGATATGTGGCATTGTTTTGTATGTGTCTTTTGATTGTATCCTGCCCTTACCAATATTTAAATAAATGAATGAATGAATATGCATATTCTTTGTGTGCACCTTCTTTGTGGCTGATGCAATCTACAAATTTTGCAAATTCAGATCTATTTTCTATTGGACCACTGCCCCGATCCTGTGTTCTCAAACTCAATTGGAACTGCTGGTTTTAGAAACAAAATGGAATAAGGGATTTGGGGACTAGGAGTCCCATTATGCCCCCCCCCCCACCCCCAGACAACATGACCACCAGAGAAGAACAAGTAGCCCGCTGCAAATGCATTGAATAGGTTTCTTGCGTTAAAGCAAATTAGAGCATGTTAGAGATACGTCAATGAGGAACTGGAATGCATATTGTTTGTGTCTGTATTCACTCCATATTTTCTTCAGAGAATGTGCTTCAGAGTAACTTTTTCAAATTCTCCTCTATTTTTCCTGTTGCTTGGCTGCCCGGTCTTGTATTTTTAAGCACAACTTGACCTGTAGGAGTTGACATGTTTGTCATGTTTATCTCCTTGAGATCAAGAGCTTCACCTCCCAGTTTCTGCTGATCAGGCCATAGTTATAAACACAGGAATTTCTGCTGATCGTGGGTGCTGTTAAATACACATGAGCAGACTCAGCTAGTTAATCCTTTTTTGTGGTCAGTTGACAACCCTCCTAGGGCAGGGCCTATAGGTCAGGCCCATATTTATGGGCATCATCGTTTTGCTGCCTCCAAACCAGTTCCGTTGAGTTCCACGTGGATTACAAATGTCTTTTTAAAGGAAATATCTCGGCGGATATCCAAAGCTATGGAAAGTTCCCTTTTTTGGACGATAATTCTGAAATCGCCCAGCTGGCATGGTTACTGGGAGCAGTTAATGATACTCCAGTTGCCTCCTATGCTGAATCTCCTGCACTGAGCAGGAGGTTGGATTAGATGCCTAAGTACCTACTTCAGTACTAGAACCTAGGTGTGTGCAAAATGGGACCTGATGGGCCCCTTTGTTTGTTCCTATACTGGGACCTGATAATCCATTTAGAACTCATTTCAGCACCTTTGTCTTCTGGACTGATCGGCCCTTCATCAGCCATTGGAGAGTGGAAATCTGCACTGGAAGCAGGGAATGCTCTCTGATTGGCTGGTGGGTGTTGCACTCCCAACTCACAGAGGGAACCCCTTCCAACTGGACGTCAGAGCGGCTTCGCCAATCAGCACAGAGATGGCTCCAGATAGGGCGGGAGTGGGAAAGACAAAAAAAATTGACTGTATAAAGAAGGCATGCGTTGTATTATATGGTACTTCAGCTTACTTTGGTGGATTACTGCGAGCTGGCATCACTTTCAGCTGATTGAATAAACTACCTCGGTGGCTTATTCTTCAACTGGGTGAGATTTATCTGGGAACATTGGATTAGCTTCTTTGTCTCACCAGGCGTATGTATCCACAGGCGACCTGCATCTTACTATCCATGGCTGCTTTAAATTGCTCTATTTCAACAGTTCAATTGGATTGATGCAGTCCCAGGATGTCTAAGGTACATTCTGGATTTGGGGCAGCTCCTGGCCAGATTTGCACTGGACAAACTTGCTGGGTATGTTGTTCATTCGTTCAGTCGTCTCCGACTCTTCGTGACCTCATGGACCAGCCCACGCCAGAGCTCCCTGTCGGCTGTTACCACCCCCAGCTCCCTCAAGGTCAATCCAGTCACTTCAAGGATGCCATCCATCCATCTTGCCCTTGGTCGGCCCCTCTTCCTTTTGCCTTCCACTTTCCCCAGCATAATTGTCTTCTGTAGGCTTTCCTGTCTCCTCATGATGTGGCCAAAGTACTTCAACTTTGTCTCTAGTATCTTTCCCTCCAGTGAGCAGTCGGGCTTTATTTCCTGGAGGATGGACTGGTTGGATCTTCTCGCAGTCCAAGGCACTCTCAGAACTTTCCTCCAACACCACAGCTTGCATTTTGAGCTGCTGGGTATAGACTAGCCTTAAATCTGAGGCTTGCACAACTAAGATGCAAACTAACTGCCCCGTGGTTTCATTTTAACTTGGAAAATGGGCACCACAAACATCTTACATCAATGGTTCTTAACCTGTGGGCCATGAGTATGAAAATCTGGGTTACGAGCCCCCTTCTTCTTTATTTATTTATTTATTTATTGTATCTTATTTATTTTATTTCCGCTCCTTTTGTGCCACCTGCCACTCCTTCTATGTCACTGACCAGCCCTGTCCCCTTGGATAAACCACATCAGCTCTAGATTATTAAAAATGGTTTTCTGTGGGTGAGCAGATGGTGACTACTGGATGGCATATGTTCTGTATCAGAAACTAGAGCTGATGTGGTCTTTCCAATGCAATTTTCTGAATCAGCACCCCAAATAACCAAACCAAATCTAAAGTTGACCAAAAACAGATTATTGACCTTTTGGCACTAATTTTGGAGAGTGGTCCCTGGTCAAAGTGGTCTCTGGTCAAAAAAAGGTTGGAAACCACTGTCTTACATTAATCTTGCATCTGACCCAGGGACCTTCCAGCCATTTTCCATTAGACACAAAGACACAGAGTAATTCTTGAATCTCTGTAATCCTCGTTTTGTGGTGCAGCAGTTTTGTAAGCTTCTGTACAATCTCAGCATATTCTCGCTGGGTTATCTGTATGAAGGGAGACTTTGAAAATTTTGACTTTGCTTGCATTACTTGGTCATGCAAGATTTGGGGCACAGACAATGACAATTATAGAGAGAAATATGTTCTGGAACACTATTAACCCAAGACAAGATCACAACAAATCGAGCCATGTAAAACTCAATTGTGATAATCTCTGATCATTTCAACATGCAGTTTAAAATCTGGGCTGTTTACGTGTAATACTTTAAAACAAACAAACAAAGAAACAAAACTATACATTCTGAAGATGGGCAAGGGTTTTCTTTCCAATTTCTTTTTTTTAACGGAAATTATCCAATGAACTACATGACATATTGGAATGGAGTACATTTGCATCATTCTGTTTTTGCTTTACATAATGCATTGGGCCAATGTGTAGCTTCATAGATATTAATTTTGCATGTTTATTTTTATATGATTTTTTCTTCAGCTGTGAAATTAGGGGAATAATATGATATGATGACAGCACAACATTTGAAATGTTTCAGTTCTAAAATACTGCTCTCTAATGCATATCCCAATGCTTTGAATACAAATCTGTCTCCAAAATGATCCTTTCCAGTCCATTAAGAACAGGCTTTTACTCACAAGCATTGCGAAAGCCCTAACTACCTTGTTAAATGGAACCTGGCTTTTTTCTGGATGTCTAATAAAAATATATAACATTACTGCAACAAACCAGCCATGAAATTTGTGGGATCTTGACTACTAATCACATCATTTTATCCTGTTATGTTGCAGCCCTCTTCCTTCACTGAAAGATCTCTATTGCCAAAAGCTTTGAGAAAGAGATGTCAGCTAGACTTCCAGGAAATGCTATACTTTCTTCCACATTTATGACATTGATCCAGGAAATTGTATTGTATTGAAGTTCAACAGGGACAAATGCAAGATACTCCACTTAGGCAGAAAAAACGAAATGCAAAGACACAGAATGGGGGACAATGCCTGGCTTGAGAGCAGTACGGGTGAAAAAGATCTTGGAGTCCTCATGGACAACAAGTTAAACATGAGCCAACAATGTGATGTGGCGGCAAAAAAAGCCAATGGGATTTTGGCCTGCATCAATAGGAGCATAGTGTCTAGATCTAGGGAAGTCATGCTACCTCTATTCTGCTTTGGTTAGACCACACCTGGAATATTGTGTCCAATTCTGGGCACCACAATTCAAGAGAGATATTGACAAGCTGGAATGTGTCCAGAGGCAACTAAAATGATCAAGGGTCTGGAGAACAAGCCCTATGAGGAGCGGCTTAAGGAGCTGGGCATGTTTAGCCTGAAGAAGAGAAGGCTGAGAGGAGATATGATAGCCATGTATAAATATGTGAGGAGGAAGCCACAGGGAGGAGGGAGCAAGCTTGTTTTCTGCTTCCCTGGAGACTAGGACGCAATGGAACAATGGCTTCAAACTACAAGAAGGAGATTCCATCTGAACATGAGGAAGAACTTCCTGACTGTGAGAGCCATTCATCAGTGGAACTCTCTGCCCCGGAGTGTGGTGGAGGCTCCTTCTTTGGAAGCTTTTAAACAGAGGCTGGATGGCCATCTGTCAGGGTGATTTGAATGCAATATTCCTGCTTCTTGGCAGGGGGTTGGACTGGATGGCCCATGAGGTCTCTTCCAACTCTTTGATTCTATGATTCTATGATTGAGCAGTAGTTCTCAACCTTTTTTGACCAGAGACCATTGACCAGGGACCACCTTGTCCAGAGATCACATCGCCCAGGGACCACTCTCAAACTTTAGTATCAAAAGGGTTACGAATAGGTTTTTGGCCAACTTTAGATTTGGTTTGGTTATTTGGGGTGCTGATTCAGAAAATTGCATTGCGGAAAATTGCCACTGGTGAGTCTTCCCTGCCCTGCTCTGGGAAGCTTCCCAAGGCCAAGATAACACTGGCATGGGTGAGGGCAACGCACTGGCGTCTCTTTCCTTCCTTCTCTCTCTCTCCTTCTCTCTCTCGCTCCCCTCCAATGGCGACACACATCCCCGGAACCAATTTTCCTCACATATGTCACTGCTCTTATTTTAGGTCTTGCAGCTCACCAGTGGGCCATGGCCCACAGGTTAGGAACCACTGGTATTGAGAGACAATGGGCTGCTAAATCAATGACTCCTACACTTCTGCTCTGGTCCAATGTATCTTGGCCACTATCAGTGCTAAGTATGAGACTTCATGCATTGGCTTGACAAACACAAAGGCTTTGGGGGTTTCTTCCAACACCAACAAACAGAGGAATTTTGCCCATAACTTCATGCCCACAGGGTCTAAAGACTTGCTCTTAAAATATAAATAAATATGGATCCAGGTCACTTGAGCACTGGATGCCATGCCTAGACACTGAATTGAACCAAGCCAACATTTGGAGTTCAGCCATATGTTGTGTTATTCTGTTTTTATTCATTTGTTTTATTGGTTTGCTTTATTGGTTTCCTTTATTGCTCCCTGGGATTGCTATAAATCACTTTGGCATTTGTGCAGAGTGAGTGTACTGCTATTAATTACTAAGTACCGCTACTGCTATCACCATAATAATCTTTTCAAGCTACTTGCAGCCATTGCCACATCCTATAGCCAAATCATTAATTACATGAAGCAATCCTATCTTTTGTCCATCTTGATTTCTATAACAATTAATTTCAGTGTGTGTGTGGTGTGTGTATGTGGTGGGGGGGTGTGTGGTTCATACGGCCACTTTGGAACATGCATCCATGTAAACCTCTGCCACACTCTTCTTTAGCAATCTTCTTTCTAAACTGAAAACCCCCAAATCCTCTAGGCCAGTGGTTCTCAACCTGGGGTCCCCAGATGTTTTTTGGCCTTCAACTCCCAGAAATCCTAACAGCTGATAAACTTGCTGGGATTTCTGGAAGTTGTAGGCCAAAAACATCTGGGGACCCCAGACTGAGAGCCACTGCTCTAGGCTTTCCTTGTGGTCAAGAATTTGGCCTTACTGCTTGTAGACTTCTTCACACAAGTATAGTGCTATGTAGTACAACCTCCATATCCATGGGATATATGTTTCAGGGCATTGTGTAGAAGTGCAAACCCTATTGAATGAATGAATGACTTGTAATGAGTCCCCCCTCGGAGGTTGAGAAGGGCAGGGTAAAAATGCTGTAAATAAATAAATAAATAAAAATGCTGTAAATAAATAATGGAAGTAGAGCAAATAGATGTATCTAGGAAACATATCAGTAGACTTCAGTCATCACAAGGTCCTCCAATGCAATTCTGTGGGTCAACCTCCAGCCAAATAATACAATAGAATGGCCTGGAGGATCAAGAACAATGGTTCTGTACCTGTGGGTCCCCAGATGTTTTGGCCTTCAACTCCCAGAAATCCTAACAGCTGGTAAACTGGCTGCGATTTCTGGGAGTTGTAGGCCAAAACACCCGGGGACCCACAGGTTCAGAACCACTGATCTAGAAAATGCTTAGGGAGAACATATTTTGTCAGACACAGGTAAATGAAACTCTGTCCCCATCTACACTGCCATGTAATGCAGTTTGAATTGCATTATATCAGGGGTCCTCAAACTAAGGCCCGGGGGCCAGATACAGCCCTCCAAGGTCATTTACCCAGCCCTCACTCAGGGTCAACCGAAGTCTGAAACAACTTGAAAGCACACAACAACAATCCTATTTCATCAGCCAAACGCAGGCCCACACTTCCCATTGAAATACTAAGTTTATATTTGTTAAAATTGTTATTCACTGTAGTTATTGTATTGTTTAAAAGTGTTTTTTTGCACTACAAATAAGATACATGCGGTGTGCATAGAAATTCATTCATGATTTTTTCATATTATAATCCGGCTCTTCAACAGCTTGAGGGACTGTGACCTGGCCCTCTGTTTAAAAAGTTTGTGGACCCCTGCATTATATGGTGAGTGTAGACTCATATAATGCAGTTCGAATTACATTGAGCTGGATTATATGAGTCTATACCAGGGGTCCTCAAACTAAGGCCCGGGGGCCGGATGTGGCCCTCCAAGGTCATTTACCCGGCCCTCACTCAGGGTCAACCTAAGTCTGAAATGACTTGAAAGCACACAACAACAGCAACAACAATCCTATCTCATGAGCCAAAAGCAGGCCCACACTTCCCATTGAGATACTAATAAGTTTATATTTGTTAAATTGTTCTTCATTTTAATTATTGTATTGTTTTAAAGTGATTTTTGCACTACAAATAAGATATGTGCAGTGTGCATAGGAATTCATTCATGTTTTTTTCAAGTTATAATCCGGCCCTCCAACAGTTTGAGGGATTGTGACCTGGCCCTCTGTTTAAAAAGTTTGTGGACCCCTGGTCTATACTGTCATATAATCCAGTTCAATGCAGTTCTCTTCATTCTGAAACTGTATTATGTGGCCTCTGGGTACTGGTCCTGCATGTACAGGGGTTGTACTTTACTCTACTTTAATTGCAATTGTATTTGGCAATTCTATTATAATGAGGTACTCCTGCACAGTGACTATGAGACCTAATTACCCGTCCACAAATCTCAGGCTCCATGGGCAGTTAAGGTGAAATATAGTGCTGCAACACTGTGAAAACCACCCTTGTTTACTTCCCCCCCCCCCCACCCCCGGTCACCTCTCCAGCCCCTCTGCACCACTGCCAGGTCCTGATGTGGCAATTGCCGTGGGATAGGGTGTTTCCAGCGGGGTTAGGAACTTACGTAAAACTTTTCCATAAATATTTACATACAACAGGAGCATGATACTGGCATTCTTGATTCCCAGCCACTTGCCTCATAAAACCGAAGGGCAAACTTTGCCACAGTGGTTTCTGCTGTTCTTCCAAATGCCATCTTACGTAACACACCCGGGGGCCTGCTGAGCAAATCCTCTCCTCTCAGCCCAACACATGTTTGAACAGATGCAGGGGAGGATGAGTCTGCAGGAAGCTTTCCAGGGTGTTGTTTTTTCTTTCCACAAGATCCAACAATTGCCTTAGAAGCAACATGCACCAGGCATGCGGTGTGTCTCTTTCTTTTCTCGAATGATGAAGCATCCTTTTTATTAGCATCTTGTTTTCTGCTTGGAAACACTGTTTGTTATTGTTCTCCGTCTCCTGCATGCCCTTCCAACATGCTTCTGCCTGTCGTCAAAGGAGATCCCTCCACTCTTGCTTCAAGGGATCTTCCTGGAACTGTGGGATTTCCTTTCTTCAGAGATTTCACATTCCATGTTGTTTTCCTCTTGGTGTTTCCTTCTCAGCCAACTTTTTCTCAACTTGTGGCACATGTTTCCACCATGGATGATACACCCTAAGCATTTTCATCCCTCTTTGTCTTAGCTCCATCCTGTAGAATCCTGAAGAATTTGTTAGAATTCTTTGCTGGATTGCTGGTAATATTCTTCCAGAGAGTTTTAAGTTCCTCACCAAACTACAAACTCCAGGATTCATAGGATGGAGATATAGCAGTCATCTCAAAGTATGAATGTGATGTGTGCTCGACTTGTGCATTTTGGCTGAACCTTGATCCATTTCTGCTGGCTAAATTCTGGGAGACCCCTAGATCTGTTTTCACACACTGAAAAATGGGTGGGTAGCTGGGCAGCAGTTTTTGGTCCGCAGCCGAAAAATGTGGCCAGATTTGGCCTATTGGCGGCAATGGGAAGAGTCCCTGGGATCCCTTTCCCTTCATTTTTAGGGCTATCAAAATGAAAATGACCACACTTGGAGGACATATAAACCACTGTTAGCTCACCAAGTTTCATAATGTTTGGGTCATCCCCTGATTTTTGAGAGAGAGAGAGAGAGAGAGAGAGAGAATTGGTTCTGTTGACTTCACAAATGGCAAAGTTTCTCCATAGATTGAAACCCAAAACTAAGTTATTCTTACTACTGGCAAGTGCCAATAGCAAAATGATTATTACTAATATTACTGTAACAATTTATTACTTGAAATTCAGAAGGCAGAGAGCACCCACAGAGAAAAATATAAACAGAAAAAAACTTGTTTGCATAGGAATGAAATTATAGGTAGGTAGGTAGGTAGGTAGTACTTTTCTGAGAATGAGGCTTTTCTGTGTGTTTATTGGGATGACTATTAATTATTATTATTAGCAATTATTATCTTTTAGAACAGTGTTTCTCAACCTTCGTAATGCCGCGACCCCTTATTACAGTTCCTCCTGTTGTGGTGACCCCCAACCATAAAATTATTTTTGTTATAACTGTCATTTTGCTACAGTTATGAATTGTAATGTAAATATCTGATATGCAGGATGTACTTTCATTCACTGGACCAAATACCTATTAAGCTCTAATTTGAATACTGGTGGGTTAGAGGGGCATTGATTTTGCCACTTGGGAGTTGTAGTTGCTGAGCACTCTGAACTGTCATTTTGCTATTGTTATGAATCATCATGTCAATATCTGATATGGGGGATGGATTTTCATTCACTGGACCAAATTTGGCACAAATACCCAAGACACCCACATTTAAATACTGGTGGGGTTGGGGGGATTGATTTTGTCATTTGGGAGTTGTAGTTGCTGGGATTTATAGTTCACTTACAATCAAAGTGCTTTCTCAACTCCACTAATGATGGAATTGAACCAAACTTAGCACACAGAACTCCCACGACCAACAGAAAATACTGGAAGGGTTTGCTGAGCATTGACCTTGAGTTTGGAAGTTGTAGTTCACCTACATCCAGACAGCGCTATGGACTCAAACAATGATGGATATGGGCTAAACTTGGCATGAATATCCAATATGCCCAAATGCGAACATTGGTGGAGTTTGGATAAAATAGACCTTGACATTTGGGAGTTGTAGTTGCTGGGATTTATAGTTCACCTCCAATCAAAGAGCTTTCTGAACTCCACCAACGATGGAATGGAACCAAACTTGGCACACAGAACTCCCATGACCAACAGAAAATATTGGAAGGGTTTGCTGAGCATTAACCTTGAGTTTAGGAGTTGTAGTTTACCTACATCCAGAGAGCACTGCGGACACAGAACTCCATGACTAACAGAAAATACTGAGTTTTCTGACGGTCTTTGGTGAGCCCTCTGAAACCCCCTCGCGACCCCCCAGGTGTCCTGACCCCCAGGTTGAGAAATACTGTTTTAGAAGTATTTTCTGAAGGAAAGGGGAGGAGAAAAAGAAGCTGAAAACCGACTCTCCCAAGCCCCCAAATGCGTGCGTGCACCTACCCACCCATCCTGCACATTTCCAACTCCCAGTCAGTCCCACTAAATGAGAAGAATCAAGAAAATAAAGGAAAATCAAAAAGATTCAAGACAGAGGCCAAGAGCCAAGCCAAAAAATAAAGCTGAGAGCAAGTGGCAAGGAAATTGGACTGGAGTCAGGATGTAACTGAGGGCCATGGAGGTGGTCACCCCATTAAATAGACACAGCTTGTGTAAGACACTTCACAACGTTCTTCTATTCTGATTGGCCCAACAGACAGGGCTCACATTAGGTGCTTGTGGGTTTTTTCGGGCTATATGGCCATGTTCTAGAGGCATTTCTCCTGACGTTTCGCCTGCATCTATGGCAACTTGCGAGCAGCACACTTTGTGTTGCCAGATGGGGGAGAAGGAGCCGTGATTGGCTGTCACATGGTCCCATTATGGATGAAAATATGTGATGGCTGAGCCCTTGTCATTATGGCCATCTGACCAAGCCAAACAAGCTAGATTGGCCAAAGGGAACTAACAACCATGAATTTGTGCACAAACCTATTGTGCACCATATCTTGTCTGCTCAGTGTGATGCTTTAGCACCTCTAGAATACTCAGAGAATCAAAGACTTGTAAGATATCCCAATGACCATCCAGTCCAACCTCCTGCCAGTCAATCTGATAGATTGCCATTAAGGAGATTCCATCACATGCCATAGAAACAGCATATTTTGCCATGGAGCAACTATCAGGACGTTCTTCTTGATGTTTAGGTAGAATCTCTCTCTTCATACTTTGAATCAATTTCTTCATGTCCTAGTTTTTGGATCAGCAAAACAAAAGCTTGTTACATTTTTTAATAGAATATCCTTTCCAATTTTTTCTAACTTGGCTATTATGCTACATCTTAACCTTCTCTTTTCCACATTAAACACATCTAGCTCCCTCAGAGAGTGTTCATGGGGATTCGTGGTTTCCAAATCTTTGGCCATTTTGGTTGCCTATCTTTGGGCACATTCTGGCTTGTCAATATCCTTTTCGAATAGTCATGTCCAGAAATGGATACAGTATTCCAGGTGAAATCTCACCAAAGCAGAATAGATTGGACTCTAGATTAGACTCCTAATGATGCAGTGTAGAATTGTATTAATCAGTTTTGATAATTTAAACTGTTTTTATTACCATTAATTGTTGTTCATTCGTTCAGTCGTCTCCGACTCTTCGTGACCTCATGGACCAGCCCACGCCAGAGCTCCCTGTCAGCCGTCACCACCCCCAGCTCCTTCAAGGTCATTCCAGTCACTTCAAGGATGCTATCCATCCATCTTGCCCTTGGTCGGCCCCTCTTCTTTTTGCCTTCCACTTTCCCTAGCACAATTGTCTTCTCTAGGCTTTGCTGTCTCCTCATGATGTGGTCAAAGTACTTCAACTTTGTCTCTAGTACCCTTCCCTCCAATGAGCAGTCGGGCTTTATTTCCTGGAGGATGGACTGGTTGGATCTTTTCACATTCCAAGGCACTCTCAGAACTTTCCTCCAACACCACAGCTCAAAAGCATCGATCTTCCTTTGCTCAGCCTTCCTAAGGTCCAGCTCTCACATCCTAGGTTACTACAGGGAATACCATTGCTTTACTATGCGGATCTTTGCCAGTGTGATGTCTCTACTCTTACTATTTTATCGAGATGGACATTGCTCTCCTCCCAAGAAGTAAGCGTCTTCTGATTTCCTGGCACAGTCTGCATCTGCAGTAATCTTTGCACCTAGAAATACATAGTCTGTCACGGCCTCCATGTTTTCTCCCTCTATTTGCCAGTTATCAATCAGTCTTTGTTGCCATAATCTTGGTTTTTTTGATGTTTAGCTGCAACCCAGCTTTTGCGCTTTCTTCTTTCACCTTGATTAGAAGGCTCCTCAGCTCCTCCTCGCTTTCGGCCATCAGAGTGGTGTCATCTGCATATCTGAGGTTGTTAATGTTTCTTCCAGCAATTTCCACCCCAGCTTTGCATTCATCAAGCCCCGCACATCGCATGATGTGTTCTGCATACAAGTTAAAAAGGTTGGGTGAGAGTATGCAGCCTTGCCATACTCCTTTCCCAATCTTGAACCAGTCTGTTGTTCCGTGGTCAGTTCTTACTGTTGCTACTTGGTCCTTGTACAGATTCCTCAGGAATTTCCATTAATATTTAATTCTATTTTAATGCTTGTAAATTTATTTAATTCTATTATATTAATTCTATTTTCATGTTTGTTAATTTATTTACAAGTTTTACATTGTATTGCACTGGTTTTCTTGTAAGCCTCTTTAAATCTCTGTTGGAAAGAGAAAAGTGGGATATAATAAACATAAACATAAACATAATAATAATAATAATAATAATAATAATAATAATAATAATAATAATGGGTCTTGAGTTGGTGCATCACTCTGTTCACTCGTCTTCAGGACGAGATCTTACTGCTCAAGCAGGGAGCTTTGAGATGGTTGAACAGATGCTCTCCAAAGCTCTAGGTGCTCTTACTTCCTATTACAGGGGAAACCAACTGATCCCTAATCCATCTAAAACACAAGCATGTGCCGTTCACCTTAAGAACAGACAAGCATCCCGAGCTCTGAGGATTACCTGGGAAGGAATCCCACTGGAGCATTGCAGCACACCCAAGTACCTGGGAGTCACTCTGGACCGTGCTCTGACCTACAAGAAGCACTGCCTGAACATCAAGCAAAAAGTGGATGCTAGAAACAATATCATATGAAAGCTGACTGGCACAACCTGGGGAACACAACCAGACACAGTGACGACATCTGCCCTTGCTCTATGCTACTCTGCTGCTGAGTACGCATGCCCAGTGTGGAACACATCTCACCACACTAAAATAGGAGATGTGGCTCTTAATGAGACATGCCACATTATCACGGGGTGTCTGCGCCCTACACCACTGGAGAAATTATACTGTCTAGCCGGTATCGCACCACCTGACATACGCTGGGAAGTAGCAGCCAATAGTGAAAGGATCAAGGCAGTGACATCTCCAGCCCATCCTTTGTTTGGGTATCAGCCAGCACGTCAACGACTTAAATCGAGAAATAGTTTTTTAAGATCTACAGAGACACTCACTGGAACACCTCAGCAAGCGAGAGTCCAAAAGTGGCAGGCTCAAACCCAGAACCTCAATCAATGGCTGATACCAAATGAGAGACTCAGACAGAAAACTGGGCGACTTGGAAGGCGCTGAACAGACTGCGCTCTGGCACCACGAGATGCAGAGCCAATCTTAAGAAATGGGGCTACAAAGTGGAATCCACGACATGCGAGTGTGGGGAAGAGCAAACCACTGACCACCTGCTGCAATGCAACCTGAGCCCTGCTACATGCACAATGGAGGACCTCCTTGCAGCAACACCAGAGGCACTCCAAATGGTAGCTATTGGTCAAAGGACATTTAATCAACTACCAAGCTTGCAGATTCTGTATTTTGTCTGTTTGGTTGTTTGTTTTTGTTAAAAATGTAATACAAATGTCTAGTTGCTGATGACACGATAAATAAGGACCAGATCTAGCCTTATCTGCAGAACAGGTAAGAATCACTTTGAGATGTGTTTGCTACCTCATTCCCACTCTTAATCTCACAAATATATTCTTACTGGAAATCCAAACTCATCTCTCTGAGAGGATGGGCTGTCAAGGGAAGGCAGTAAAGCTCTTCTTCAGAAGAATGTGGATTCTTTTAGGGTTCTCCAAAACCACAAGGAATGTTGGCAATTCGCAGAAGGTTGGTACAGCAACGTTCTGCAAAGCAAGAGGAATTAAGTGCAGAGATTAGATAAATAAACACTTTTGACTTTAGGATGAAGGAGTTGGCACGAAGGAGAGAAGCTCAGCTGGAGCTATGTGAGAAGGGGCAATGGATCCCTGGGCCCTCAGTTGGAATTCTTTTCCCAAGAAAAGTTTTCCTTTAGTTTTCATACTTAGAAACAGCATTTAAGCATCCAAAGAAAAGGGTCTGGCAAAGTGATCAAGGGAATGCAAAGGCATCAAGTATGAAAGTCTTGGTGTGAGTGGTTTCTAATGTCTCACTCCCTGAATTGATGGAAATTTGGGGATGAAAGGAAGAACAAAGAAAATTACATCTTTCTCGTGAATTTCCAGATTTGCTTAGCACAGACTGCATTTTGCCTAAAGCTTGATCAGTTAGTGGTCATCTCAACATTACATGGCAGTTTGAATTATAGACTTGTAGGGCCCTTCTACATTGCCATATAATCCAGATTGTCAAAGAAGGAATGCACAACTAAAGGATTCTTGGAAGATTTCAATTGAATCTCTGTTTAAGGACCTCCGAAGAAGAAGTGTTCATTATCATGCAGTCTATTTTACTGTTGCGCAATTGTTCCAGTATCCCCCCCCCCCCTAAAGTTTATGCAATGGGCTTGGATCTGGCATGAATGTGCTCGATCTGGGGCTGCTCTGGAGCAGATCTGGACTAAACTAGCAAGAGTTGTTGTTTATTCATTCTGTGCTGTCGCACGCTGGGCCTGTAGACAGGACATAAATTCTGTGTGCCCAACGGGACGCCGGGGCTGCCTCAGATTAAACGCCTTTGGATTTCCTTAAAACAGAGTCTTTAGATTGCTTAAAGGTTCAACAAAGTTCTTTATTAGTGAAAACAAACAGGTACTTTAAGGCTTTCTTAACAGTCTATTGCAGGGGTCCTCAAACTTTTTAAACGGGGGGCCGGATTACTGTCCCCCAGACCGTTGGAGGGCCGGACTATAGTTTTTTTTTTAAAAAAAAACGATGACCAAATTCCTATGCACACTGCACATGTCCTATTTTGCTACTGTTATGCATCGTAATGTAAATATCTGATATGCAGGATGTATTTTTATTGTTACAGTCTGAACATAAAGCATAGTTTTAGCATTTCTGAAGATAAAATAGTTCCAATTAAAATGAGGAAAGCATTCTATTTTCTGTCTTTTTGAAAGTGGTTTTTGGAATATGTAAGCATGAGTCCCCTTTCAGGGGGAGAAGGGCAGGGTATAAATATAGGAAATAAATCTATATAAATAAAAATGTAATGTTCGTTTGTTTGTGGGATTAACAGAACTCAAAAACCACTGGACACCTAACAACCCAATGTATGTCCTTCACTAAAAAAAAATTGATTTTGTCATTTGGGAGTGACAAAAGGTCAATGCCCACCAAACCCTTCCAGTATTTTCTGTTGGTCATGGGAGAACTGTGTGCCAAGTTTGGTTCAATGCCATCGTTGGTGGGGTTCAGAATGTTCTTTGATTATAGGTAAACTATAAATTCCAGCAACTACAACTCCCAAATGACAAAAATCAATTTTTTTGAGTGAAGAGAGCGAAGCAGAGCGGATACCATTGCTTTACCACAGAAGATCCCTGGTGGTGAGAATGGTGGAGGCGGCGCCAGGTGGGCGTGGCCAAGCGATGCTGGCTTCCCTGGCCCGGAAGCCTGGCCACGCCCACCCGGGCCGCCTCCACCATTTGCGGACGCCTTCCTCGTCACCAGGGATTTTCTGTTACAGAGGAATGGCGTCCGCTCTGCTTCTCTCTCTGTTCTCCGCGGGAGAGCAGAGAGCGCTTCTCCCTCCACAGGCTTCTCCATCCTGTGTGGAGGGAGAAGCCTATGGAGGGAGAAGTGCAGCAGAGCAGACGCCATTGGTGGCGGCGAGGGGCTTTGGTTAGGCCAGGCCAGGCCGCGCGGGCCAGATAAAGGCCCTTGGCGGGCCGCATGCGGCCCGTGGGCCGTAGTTTGGGGACCCCTGGTCTATTGGCTCTCTCTCAATCTTGTCCACAGGGAACAGGCACTATCTTCTTAACTGTAACTAATGGAGAAATCCTTAAGTTCTAATCTGGGCAGTCTGTCTTTGCCTCTGTTGGCGTGGAGCCCCTGCACCCGGTACTAACTGCTTCTGGCTTCCGCGAGTGACCCTTACCAAGCAGAGCTTTGTAGACTTCCAGGGAAAAGAGTTCAGGTTTCAGTGATGGCTGACTGAAGTCCTTCAGCAAAGGAGCTGTAAGGCTGTATAACCCTGGCCAAGCTGTGGGCTGTATATCTCCTCGGCCAAGCTGTAGAAGACGAAGCTTTCTACAGGAGCTCTTGGTATTATGTCCTGCATGAAAGGCTTCTCTGTGTGGACTGACCCAAAATGGCTCCTATTCCCTCCAAAACCCAAAAAAAGGGCGGGACCAGGGAACCTAACGATAATTGACAGGTGGCTTGCCCTATGATTGCAGCCAAAAGAAGCCACCTATTTGCAGAGTCCCTGAAACTTAGGACTACAACAAATATTCAATGCAAAGCAAATAAAATTGGAGCTCCTGGTACAGTTATACCTGCACACATTCAGTCAATTCTGACTCTTTGTAACTGCCTGGACCAGCCCACGCCAGAGCTCCCTGTCCATCGTGGCCACCCCTAGCTCCTTCAAGGTCAATCCAGTCACTAAGGATACCATCCATCCATCTTGGCCTTGGTTGGCCCCTTTTTCCTTCCATTTTCCCCAGCATCATTATCTTCTTCAAGTTTTCCTGTCTTCTCATTATGTGGCCAAAGTACTTCAACTTTGCCTCTAATATTCTTCCCTCCAGTGAGCAGTCGGGCTTTATTTCCTGGAGTATGGAATGGTTTGATCTTCTTGTGATCCAAGGCGTTCCCCAAACACCACAGTTCAAAAGCGTCCATCTTCCTTAGCTCAGGCTTCCTTATGGTCCAGCTCTCGTGTCCATAGGTTATTACAGGGAATACCATTGCTTTAAGTATGCAGATCTTCATTGCCAGTGTGATATTTCTACTCTTCACTATTTTATCAAGATTGTTCATTGCTCTCCTCCCAAGAAGTAAACGTCTTCTGATTTCCCGACTGTAGTCTGCATCTGCAGTCATCTTTGCACCTAGAAATACAAAGTCTGTCACTGCCTCCATGTTTTCTCCCACTATTTGCCAGTTATCCACCAATCTGGTTGTCACAATCTTGGTTTTTTTTTTATGTTCAACTGCAACTCAGCTTTTGCACTTTCTTCTTTCACCTTGGTTAGACGGCTCCTCAGCTCCTCCTCGCTTTCAGCCATCAAAGTGGTATCATCTGCATATCTAAAGTTGTTAATGTTTCTTCCAGCATTTTTAACTCCAGCTTTTAATTCATCAAGACCCGCACATCATATTTTATTTATTTATTTATTTATTTATTTATTTTTATTTATAATTCACATTTATATGCCGCCACTCCCCTGGGGCTCGGAGCGGCTTACAAGAACAGGCTAAAATCTAACACAATTTTAAAAAAAATTAAAAACAACAATATCAGAGATCAAAGGCCTGTCGAAACAGATATGTCTCACATGCCCTGTGGAAAGCTGATAGGTCCCGCAAGGCATGGACTTCAGGTGGCAGAGTATTCCAGAGTGATGGTGCCACTGCTGTAAAGGCTCTGCGTCTGGTTGCTGTTAGACGCAAGGTCTTGACACTGGGAATTTCCAACAAATCTTGGTCCTCAGAATGGAGGGATCTCTGGGGTTGTTAGGGGGTGAGGCGGTCCCTCAGGTACATCGGCCCCAGACCATGCAAGGCCTTAAAGGTGAGTACACAGCCCTACTACCAAGAGTAGATGAGACCAAGGTCAGGAATATGTAACTGCAATATAAAATGGCAGCCCTTCTTTCTAAAAGAAACTAAACAAACCCTTGTTTTTATGGGCTGGAGGCTTTAAGGAATGTGATAATCTCCAGCAACTCAACAGGGCTGGAGCCAACTTGACTCTTTCAGGGAGGGATCTACAAAACCCAAGCAGTGTTTTAGAGAAAGCCTGTCTCCTTTTTTGCTTAAAATTTGCATTAATTAGAAAAAGTGGTCAGGTGCAATTACAGTTCATTGGGAGATTTGCCTGGCAACAGCAAGAAATAGCCAAGGGTTTACCTTTGAAATAGATCATAGTTTAATTATGCTGGGATTGCCTCGATGCATGTCTAGGGTGATAGAACTCCAGGGCAGCTCATAAATAGTCATGTATTTCAGATTACTGTTGTTATTTATTTATTAGATGTCCAATAGGTATCATGCTTTGGGCAACATACATAATGCATATCAATCAAGCCAGTGTGGTGTAGTTGTTAAAAATAAAGTAAATGTGATGGTCCCAGAGTAGAAACCAGTCCCTAATCAGAACACAGGAAGTTTTATCACGTGGTCCATCTCTCTGGAAAGAAGTGACGAGCGGAGTGCCGCAGGGTTCCGTCCTGGGCCCGGTCCTGTTCAACATTTATTAATGACTTAGATGAAGGGTTAGAAGGCATGATCATCAAGTTTGCAGACGACACCAAATTGGGAGGGATAGCCAATAGTCCAGAGGACAGGAGCAGGATTCAAAACGATCTTGACAGATTAGAGAGATGGGCCAAAACTAACAAAATGAAGTTCAACAGGGACAAATGCAAGATACTCCACTTTGGCAGAAAAAACGAAATGCAAAGCTACAGAATGGGGGACAATGCCTGGCTCGAGAACAGTACGTGTGAAAAAGATCTTGGAGTCCTTGTGGACAACAAGTTAAACATGAGCCAACAATGTGATGTGGCAGCAAAAAAAGCCAATGGGATTTTGGCCTGCATCAATAGGAGCATAGGGTCTAGATCTAGGGAAGTAATGCTACCCGTCTATTCTTGGTTAGATGACACCTGGAATATTGTGTCCAATTTGGGCACCACAATTCAAGAGAGATATTGACAAGCTGGAATGTGTCCAGAGGAGGGCGACTAAAATGATCAAGGGTCTGGAGAACTTGCCCTATGAGGAGTGGCTTAAAGAGCTGGGCATGTTTAGCCTGAAGAAGAGAAGGCTGAGAGGAGATATGACAGCCATGTATAAATATGTGAGAGGAAGCCACAGGGAGGAGGGAGCAAGCTTGTTTTCTGCTTCCTTGGAGACTAGGATGCAGAACAATGGCTTCAAACTACAAGAAAGGAGAATACATCTGAACATGAGGAAGAACTTCCTTATTGTGAGAGCCATTCAGCAGTGGAACTCTCTGCCCCGGAGTGTGGTGGAGGCTCCTTCTTTGGAAGCTTTTAAACAGAGGCTGGATGGCCATCTGTCAGGGGTAATTTGAATGCAATATTCCTGCTTCTTGGCAGGGGGTTGGACTGGATGGCCCATGAGGTCTCTTCCAACTCTTTGATTCTATGATTCTATGATGTCTGGACAACTGTACATAGATAGAGGTATATATAGGTTTCTAAGATGCCTAAGATGAGGAAGCCTATATATACCTCTATCTATCTATGTACAGTTGTCCATCTTGTCAGTATATAACAGCATTGAATGTTTGTCATATATGTTTTCTGTGATCTGCTCAGAGTCCCCCTTGGAATGAGAAGGGCAGAATATAAATACGGTAAATAAATAGAAGTTTGGCAATCAGATTGAGGTACTCATCTAATGTTTCCCAAAAGTTACAAAAGTTTTACTTTTAAACAGAGGCTGGATGGCCATCTGTTGGGGGTGCTTTGAATGCAATATTCCTGCTTCTTGGCAGGGGGTTGGACTGGATGGCCCATGAGGTCTCTTCCAACTCTTTTTTTTAGTCGAGTCAGGAGCGACTTGAGAAACTGCACTTATGAGAGTATTGGCTGTCTGCAAGGACGTTTCGCAGGGGACGCCCGGATGATTTGATGTTTTTATCATCCTTGTGGGAGGCTTCTCTCATGTCCCTGCATGAGGAGCTGGAGTTGATAGAGGGAGCTCATCCGCCTCTCCCCGGATTCGAACCTGCGACCTGTCGGTTTAACCCACACCACCGGGGGCTCCAACAGTATGATTCTATGATTCCTGTATTGTCCACTCTGATAGGAAATGGTTTTCCAGGGTTTCAGACTGGCTTTAATTGTAGCCTGATCTCGGTGCTTCTTGTGTTTGCTCTGCTTAGGCTTCATGGTGAGAAAGTGGGAAAGGGAGTGATGTGTTGATACTGTTGGGAAGACCTCAGTGGAGAGGTGGAAGGGCAGTAGAAAGATTGGAGCAAGGCGATGGAACTAATGAAGCAGCAACTACCACTGGCATAAAGTAAGAATTAAAGATTCAGCCGTTCTCTTATAATTAGCCTGATTAGCTCCATTTTGATAATAGTTGACATATCACCCGTGGCCTTTATGGTTTTGCTGAACTTTGCCAGTTGTGCTATGCTAGATGTGCTGTGAGTGCAGTATCATGTGCCCTGGGCCACCCCATCTGATATTATGGCCAAGTGCCAGACCATGAGAACATCCTCGTAAACTACAAACAGTTTCTGTCTCAATTCTGAGCAGGTCACACAGACCTTAGATACTAATAACCATGTATGCATTAGCCATTGCTCATGCACACTGTCTTTTTCTTTGTAGCTCTGAAGTTATGAAAAATATACTGATACCTTAAATAAAATCTGCCTGTGACTAGGTTGGGCTGAAAGCAGTACTGTGCTTCGTAGTTTCTTTGGCCAAAGTTATTGATGGTTGTCGTCTTGTCTTCCTGCTCACAAGGCTCATCCTAGCTTTGTGTTTCACCTGTAGGAATGTGATAGGGCTGATTATTTATCTGGTTAGGAGTGAACCAAGTCTGCAAACTTTGAACCAAAGTTTGTTTGCATTAAAAACAAACAAACAAACAAAATACAAAGTTTGCTGACTTGGTATTCTATTAAATGTCCTTTGACCAGTAGCTGGCCACTTGGAGTGCCTCTGGTGTTGCTGCAAGAAGGTCCTCCATTGTGCATGTGGCAGGGCTCAGGCTGCATTGCAGTAGGTGGACTTGAGCCCGAGCGCAGCAGGGAGCCCCGCCTTCACGTTGGTGTGAACCACAGCGGAGAGTTCCGCAGTTCCTGGATCAAATTTGGGGACCAACAGATGAAATGTGCCCCCGCAGCCAGCTCAAAACCAGGAATGCCTGCAACTTTCCTCTTGCTTTCCCTTCTCCTTACTTTGTATCATTCCCCTAATAAAGGTACTTGAAACTTGCAACTTTTAATCTCTCCGCTTGATACTTTTGTATCTTTCCTTGACTCTAACCAAAGCAACACTGAAATAAACCTTTCTCCAGGCTCCGGAGAGCCGTGAGCCTGCGGGAGGCGCCTCCGGGCGCCCCCCGGACCCTGAATCTGCGTCCGCCCAAACCGCGGATACGGAAACCGCCATTTTGGACCCCCCTATCCTCGAAAATTCATAAAATGGCGGATCGCCGCTGTTCCAATTTTATATTTTTCTGCTACTAATCCTAAGACTAACTGCTATCTCCCTTTTCTCATTTTGGACTCCGACACCCGAGAATAAATTGTTTTTGTTCAAGTATTTTATTTGACAGAAATCAGCTGTTTGTCAATTTGGCCGGTTTTCTTCCAAGATAGCCCGTTTCTCCTCAGCGCTGTTCGCTCCTGCCTGGATCCAGCAACCGGGGACCCACTGTGGTCACCCATAGGAGACCCTGGGAAGGCAGCCAGGCGTGGGTCCCAGTCTCCAGTGAGAGAGACATAGTTTCCCGGAGAACGGATAAGGGACGCTGGCACCACTTCAACCCGGAAATCATCCTTGGACTCTTTTTGCCCTCTCCTATTGACTTTCTGCTCCACACTTCGGACTGTTTATTATCTTTGGACACAACCCTCCCGATGGGGTCTGCCTTGAAGTACAGGCAGCCTCCGTCTCCGCGCACCTTCATCGAGGGATCATGAAATATCCGTTTTGCTTAAATAATAATAATAAAAAATCAATTATTTTAATAAACTTTGCTTGGGGTGGGGATGGGATTGCCTTATGAAATGTATGTAATGATGTATCATATGAAGTATACTGTGTTCCCCCTTCCCGCCTTTCCTGCTGACCCTTGCCCCATAAAGATGTGACCTGGGGATTATTGTCTTGGGGAGAAGTTCCTTTGTTCTCCCAAAACCCTTCCTGATTGATTCATTTGCATGGACCATACTGTTGATCCCCCAACCCTGGCCCTCGGAGCAGACCAGCGAGGGGAGGGGGTCAACAGAAACTCGGAAAGAAAAGATTGATTAAATCACCCAGGTATTGTTGATCCCCCTGAGGTCCGATATTGAAAAAGCCTTTTCATATTTCCTCCAAATCCCATCACAGACCAGGAAACTCATTGTTCCCCTATCTGACACCCCGCCTGTGAGGACAAAAGCCTCACATTCCAGCTGGCGGATGCCCCTAGGCTCATTATTTCCTCAGTCTTTGTCAAGCTTCATCCCGCCTCCTAGCTGCCGATTGGTCCATCTTCAGAGGCGCTAGGAAGGCACTGATTGGCCTCCCAGAGGCGGCGGAGCCCGCTGATTGGTCTAGAGGCGGGGCGTGCCGCCAAGCCTCCTCCCAGCTGTTCCGCGGCCAGCCAATCAGCGCGAAGCCGGCCGCAGAGGGCAGGCGGGAATTTTGAAACTGTTTTCCTTTGTCTGCACTCTATAAAAATGCTTGGAAATTCTGTAAAATTATGCTTGTATGTGAATGATCACTACAATCGCATCCTTTTCAGCTGAATCGCAAAATAAACGCCTCGGTCACTGAACTTCTTCCGCCTCCGGTGAGATTAATTTTAAATATTTTTATATTCTTTGGATTGGCTTCCGCTGGCCTCAACGAGGTTCAAGGATCCTTTGAGAGGTCCTAAGGGATCCCTCCCGCTGGGAGACCCCCCAAAAGAGCTCGATATCAGTCTGTGGTTTGCTCTTCTCCACACTCGCGGATTCCACTTTGTGGCCCCATTTCTTAAGGTTGGCTCTGCATCTCATGGTGCCAGAGCGCAGTCTGTTCAGCGCCTTTCAAGTTGCTCAGTTTTCTGTGTGCCCAGGGGAAAGTCTCTCATTTGGTACCAGCTGTTGATTGAGGTTCTGGGTTTGAGCCTGCCAGTTTTGGACTCCCGCTTGCTGAAGTGTTCTGGCGAGTGTCTCTGTAGATCTTAGAAAACTATTTCTCGATTTAAGTCATTGGCGTGCTGGCTGATACCCAAACAGGGAGTGGGCTGGAGATGTCACTGCCTTGGTCCTTTCACTATTGGTTGCTACTCCCCGGCGGATGTCAGGTGGTGCAATACTGGCTAAACAGTGTAATTTCTCCAGTGGTGTAGAGTGCAGACACCCCATGATAATGCGGCATGTCTCATTGCAGAGCCACATCCACTGTTTTAGCATAGTGAGATGATACAGTAAGATGAGAACTCTCCTATTTTAGTGTGGTGAGATGTGTTCCACACTGGGCATGCGTACTCAGCAGCAGAGTAGCATAGCGCAAGGGCAGATATCTTCACTGTATTTGGTTGCAATCCCCAGGTTGTGCCAGTCAGCTTTTGTATGATTTTGTTTCTAGCACCCACTTTTTGCTTGATATTCAGGCAGTGCTTCTTGTAGGTCAGAGCACGGTCCAGAGTGACTCCCAGGTATTTGGGTATACTGCAATGCTCCAGTGGGATTCCTTCCCAGGTGATCCTCAGAGCTCGGGATGCTTGTCTGTTCTTAAGGTGAAAGGCACATGTCTGTGTTTTAGATGGATTAGGAATCAGCTGGTTTTCCCTGTAATAGGCAGTAAGAGCACCTAGAGCTTCAGGGAGCTTCTGTTCAACCATTTCAAAGCTCTCTGCTTGAGTGGTAAAGCCATGATCATCAGCATAGATGACACTCTCTGTCGCTTCTGGCAATTGCTAGTCATTTGTGTAAATGTTGAACACTGATGGAGCAAGCACGCTCCCCTGAGGCAGGCCATTCTTCTGTTTTCGCCATCTGCTTCTTTGGCCCTGGAAAGACTTATAGAATCATGGAATACTAGAACTGTAAGACGACATGGGCTGTCCAGTCCAAGTTTTTCACAGTTGATATGCAGAAAAAAGCACAATCAAACACCTCTGACAGCCTCACTTCCGGTCAGCTTCACGTCGATACCAGGCAAGATTCTAGAAAAGATTGTTAAGGAAGTGGTCTGCAAACACTTAGAAGCAAATGCGGTCATTGCTAATAGTCAACATGGATTTATCACAAACAAGTCATGCCAGACTAATCCGATCCTTTCTTTTTGATAGAGTTGCAAGCTGGGTAGATGTGGGGAATGCCGTGGATGTAGCGTACCTGGATTTCAGTAAGGCCTTCGACGAGGTCCCCCATGACCTTCTGGCAAGGAAACTAGTCCAATGTGGGCTAGGCAAAACTACGGTGAGGTGGATCTGTACTTGGTTAAGTGGACGAACCCAGAGGGTGCTCACCAATGCTTCCTCTTCATCCTGGAAAGAAGTGACGAGCAGAGTACCGCAGGGTCCTGGGCCCGGTCTTGTTCAATATCTTTATTAATTACTTAGATGAAGGGCTAGAAGGCATGATCATCAAGTTTGCAGACGACATCAAATTGGGAGGGATAGCCAATACTCCAGAGGACAGGAGCAGGATTCAAAACTATCTTGACAGATTAGAGAGATGATGGGCCAAAACTAACATAATGAAGTTCAACAGGGACAAAAGCAAGATACTCCACTTTGGCAGGAAAAACAAAATGCAAAGATACAGAATGGGGGACAATGCCTGGCTTGAGAGCAGTATGTGTGAAGAAGATCTTGGAGTCCTCGTGGACAACAAGTTAAACATTAGCTAACAATGTGATGTGGCGGCAAAAAAAGCCAATGGGATTTTGGCCTGCATCAATAGGAGCATAGTGTCTAGATCTAGGGAAGTCATGCTACCCCTCTATTCTCTTTGGTTAGACCACACCTGGAATATTGTGTCCAATTCTGGGCACCACAATTCAAGAGAGATATTGACAAGCTGGAATGTGTCCAGAGGAGGGCGACTAAAATGATCAAGGGTCTGGAGAACAAGCCCTATGAGGAGCGGCTTAAGGAGCTGGGCATGTTTAGCCTGAAGAAGAGAGGCTGAGAGGAGATATGATAGCCATGTAATATATTAGGGCTGGGCGGTTTCGTTTCGTTCATTCGTAATTCGTTAATAATTCGTTAATTTTTTCAATTACAAAACGATAACGAACCATTCTGGAGCAATTATTAAAAAAAACGAATTTTCAAAAACGTTTTGTAAATGCTTCGTATTTCAATATTGTATTCGTTTCGTTATTGTTTTGAGGTCGTTTCGTTATTATTTCCGCATGTCTGGGCCAGTTTTATGGTTTAATTAGTGAAAAAAAAATTATAATATCACACCAACAGTCAACAACAGAGGGAGAGGGAAGCTTCAGAAGGTTTTGGAGGTTTTTTAGCGTATTTCGCGGTCGCGTCCACCATTAACGAATCAATTCGTTATTGTTTCGGAAATTGATTCGTTAATTTTTTACCATTTACGAAATTTCGTAAATATCGAACTTTTTAAAAGGAAAATTTTGTAATTATTTTAAATATCGAAACAAAAAAAACCCCCAAATACAAATCGATTTTAGAAACAAATTTTTCCGTTGTTACCCAGGCCTAATATGAGAGAAGCCACAGGGAGGAGGGAGCAAGCTTGTTTCCTGCTTCCCTGGAGACTAGGACGCGGAACTATGGCTTCAAACTACAAGAAAGGAGATTCCATCTGAACACGGGGAAGAACTTCCTGACTGTGAGAGCCGTTCAGCAGTGGAACTCTCTGCCCCGGAGTGTGGTGGAGGCTCCTTCTTTGGAAGCTTTTAAACAGAGGCTGGATGGCCATCTGTCAGGGGTGCTTTGAATGCAATATTCCTGCTTCTTGGCAGGGGGTTGAACTGGATGTCCCATGAGGTCTCTTCAAACTCTTTGATTCTATGATTCTATGATGGACATTCAGGCTCTGTTTAAAAGCCTCGAAAGGAGGAGACTCCACTGGACTCTGAGGCAGTGAGTTCTACTGTTGAACCGCTCTTACCACTAGGAGATTCTTGCTAATGTTTAGGTGGAATCCCCTAATAGTTCAACCTAACTCTACCCTACAAACCCAAGGATATGAAAAAGAAACTCAGCCAACTGGAAATATTTAAAAATGAAAAACATGTTTTGGCTGGAGAGAAAAAAAAATTATGAATTTAAATATACATTAAAAATAAAACTTTTATTTTTATTTTGGGGAGTTTAAAAATATATTTTATTATTGGTATGGAAATGAAATGGAGCAGAATGAGGGGTGAAAGCAAAGAAAGTGACACCAGCTAAAAATAGTTCCCTCGTC
Organism: Anolis sagrei ordinatus; assembly: GCF_025583915.1. Lineage (NCBI taxonomy): Eukaryota > Metazoa > Chordata > Lepidosauria > Squamata > Anolidae > Anolis > Anolis sagrei. The sequence goes on from NW_026847771.1 coordinate 41,125,522, forward strand.
TCTATTCATGATTTCTCCAGGCCTAGTGACTCGCCTTCCTTACAGAAGCTTGTCTGCTGCTGATTCAGAGGCTGAGCCAGACAGGGGAGAGAGTACATCTGATTATTTAGCAAAATTGGGATGTTACTCACCAACACATCTTGCATGCAGATTTACAGGTAATCGTTGGTGCTGCAAGGTTTCTTAAATGATGCAATGAGCCTGAACTGTATTTAATCTTGTAAAACTCTTTGGGCACCTGAAATCACATGAACGGATGCCCTGGATTCAGAGTAGAAAGAATATTCATAAGTATTAATTCCCAGCACGAAAAACAAGTTTCTCAGCTGTTGGGAAAACACCATCAGGAAGAATAATAGACCCGAGAGAATTCTGTACAATTTTCTCCTAATGCCCAAACACCCCACTGTGTGGACAATAAGTTTTTCTTTGGGGAAAACCAGTGACAATTTTTTCTTGAAAAAAAACACACCTGTTTTCTCTGCAGAAAACCTGTTTTCTGTACAGAAATGGGGTCATTTTGAGGTTTTGTTTGCACATATACATGCATTTCATCATAGAATAATTCCAACACAACTTTAGCACATTTAAATACAATATTGCATATGAATACTCATTTTTACTGGCAACGGAAGAGAAAACTACTGTACTTATTCATCTTTGAATACAAGGATGAACTAGAGTTACATCCTTATTTCGTCTTTGGATTTCCTGTTAGCATTTCTCAGAACTGCCACCTTCTACATGCTTCCTTGAGAAATAGCTTGATTCCTGCCATAATTATGGGTCATGACTTGCAAATGGGGTGAAATCATTTATGGTTAAAGTGTCTTCCTGCAGACTTTGTCCTGAGTTACAGGCAGATGATTGCAGGTTGTACAAAGGTAAAGTTGATTTGCCTATTCGACAGACCAGAATTTTCTGGAATTATTAATATTAATTTATTCATATATTTAATTCCTACCCTGCTTTACTCCTACATGGAAGCCAAAGTGTCTTGAATCATAGAATCATAAAATCAAACAGTTGGAAGAGACCTCATGGGCCATCCAGTCCAACCCCCTGCCAAGAATATTGCATTCAAATCATCCCTGACAGATGGCCATCCAGTCTCTGTTTAAAAGCTTCCAAAGAAGGAGCCTCCACCACACTCTGGGGCAGAGAATTCCACTGCTGAACGGCTCTCACAGTCAGGAAGTTCTTCCTCATGTTCAGATCGAATCTCCTCTCTTGTAGTTTGAAGCCATTGTTTCGCATCCTAGTCTCCAGGGAAGCAGAAAACAAGCTTGCTCCCTCCTTCCTGTGGCTTCCTCTCACATATTTATACATGGCTATCATATCTCCTCTCAGCCTTCTCTTCTTCAGGCTAAACATGCCCAGCTCCTTAAGCCGCTCCTCATAGGGCTTGTTCTCCAGACCCTTGATCATTTAGTCGCCCTCCTCTGGACACATTCCAGCTTGTCAATATCTCTCTTCAATTGTGGTGCCCAGAATTGGACACAATATTCCAGGTGTCGTCTAACCGAAGCGGAATAGAAGGGTAGCATGACTTCCCTAGATCTAGACACTATGCTCCTATTGATGCAGACCAAAATCCCATTGGCTTTTTCTGCCGCCACATCACATTGTTGGCTCATGTTTAACTTGTTGTCCACGAGGACGCCAAGATCTTTTTCACACGTACTGCTCTCGAGCCAGGCATTGTTCCCATTCTGTATCTTTGCATTTCGTTTTTTCTGCCTAAGTGGAGTATCTTGCATTTGTCCCTGTTGAACTTCATTTTGTTAGTTTTGGCCCATCTCTCTAATCTGTCAAGATCGTTTTGAATTCTGCTCCTGTCCTCTGGAGTATTGGCTTTCCCTCCCAATTTGGTGTCGTCTGCAAAGTTGATGATCATGTCTTCTAGCCCTTCATGTACAGCTTGAACTGTACATGAAACACAAAACATCTAAAACAATCTGTAATGAAAATTTAAAAAGTTTCAAACAACACTTAAAACTGTCTAAAAAGGTAAAGGTAGTCCCCTGACATTAAGTCCAGTCATATCTGACTCTGGGGTGTGGTGCTCATCTCCATTTCTAAGCCGAAGAGCCGGCGTTGTCCGTAGACACCTCCAAGGTCATGTGGCCGGCATGACTGCATGGAGCGCCGTTACCTTCCCGCTGGAGCGGTACCTATTGATCTACCCACATTTGCATGTTTTCGAACTGCTAGGTTAGCAGAAGCTAGGGCTGACAGCGGAAGCTCATGCCGCTCCCCGGAATTGAACCTGTGACCTTTCGATCAACAAGCTCAGCAGCTCAGTGCTTTAACCCACTGCGCCACCGGGGGCTCCATTAAAACTGTGTAGAACAGTTAAAAGCACATCACAACTGCATAGTAAGAAGCATAACTTTTTTGCAATGTCAAAATAGTTTTTCAGCACACAATCAAGCTTCAAGCAAAACTACTCCAAACTGCTGCAAATATTTTTGACAAGTATGAAAAGAAATGTCTCCCATTTTTCGCAATTTTTGGAGTACACCTTGCATTATTGTTTTATTTTGACATCATCACTTAGACTGCTCTGATTGGATGTGACTTCATTAAAAGCCCCATGATGATATTGTAGTCCTATGACATCCTCTCATTTACTGCATAATTTCCGATTGGTGGAAACAACCTTGTGACTAATTTAGAAAAGAGGAATATGGAGCTATCAGAATGAAAATGTCACAATGACATCAAATCTCTCTATTTCCCTTTCAATCTCTTTCTCGATATTCATACAAAATGATTCCAAGGCTGAAAGTACATCATAAAATTCATGCAGTTTGACATGACCTGAAGTGCCATTGCTCGATACTATGCGATCATCGAATTTGTCATTTGGTGAGCCATCAGCACTCTTTGGTAGAGACCTTGTAAAACTACAACATTGAGCTATGGCAGTTAAAATGTTGTCAAACTCAATTAATTCTACAATGTAGGTGCACCCATATAACATTTGTACCTTTGCAGTTCAGTCAAAACTGCAAAATATTCTATTCTGTTTCATGTCATGGTGAGTTTCTTTTAGCAGCCTGCTATCCATTCAAGGCAAATTGTATGCAAGATTTCTCTATATGAAACTGCCTATAGAGATTGAGATAAAAAAAATGATTCCCTCAGATGTCCAAGCAGTCTTCAGGAAAAAACTCATCCACAATGGACCATAGTTCAGTTCTTCCTCATTTAACAGAGAAATACAGCAAAATCCAGAAAGGTAATTTTTTTTTTGTGGCCTTCGTGGATTGAAAAGCTGTGTTTGATTCAGTGGCCAGGCTCAAACTATGGGCCAAACTAGATATGAATCTAACTGACAAAAGATTACTCTTTCTCATTGAAGAACAGTATAGAAATAGCAACTTATAGGTTAGATGTGGGGCCCACGGCTAAATCTCAGGGCTACTTCAAATTACCAGAGGGGTAAGGCAGGGCTGTATCTTAGCTCCCACTCTGTTCAACTGATTCTTGAATGACCATGAGGAAGTCATGACGGATCCACAAGGTCATTTACCCAGATTGGGTATAAGGAGAGTTCTCATCTTACTGTATCATCTCACCATGCTAAAACAGTGGATGTGGCTCTTAATGAGACATGCCGCATTATCACGGGGTGTCTGCGCCCTACACCACTGGAGAAATTACACTGCTTAGCAGGTATTGCACCACCTGACATCCGCCGGGAAGTAGCAGCCAATAGTGAAAGGACCAAGGCAGAGACATCTCCAGCTCATCCCCTGTTTGGTATCAGCCAGCACGTCAACGACTTAAATCTAGACATAGTTTTCTAAGATCTACAGAGACACTCGCTGGAACACCTCAGCAAGCGAGAGTCCAAAAGTGGCAGGCTCAAACCCAGCACCTCAACCAATGGCTGATACCAAATGAGAGACTCCCTCCTGGGCACACAGAAGACTGGGCGACTTGGAAGGCATTGAACAGACTGCGCTCTGGCACCACGAGATGCAGAGCCAACCTTCAGAAATGGGGCTACAAAGTAGAATCCTCGACATGCGAGTGCGGAGAAGAGCAAACCACTGACCACCTGCTGCAATGCAACCTGAGCCCTGCCACATGCACAATGGAGGACCTTCTTGCAGCAACACCGGAAGCACTCCAAGTGGCCAGATACTGGTCAAAGGACATTTAATCAACTACCAAACTCACAATTTTTGTATTTTCTGTTTGTTTGCTTTGTTCTGTTAGAAATGTAATATAATGGACTGGCTGCTCTGACACGACAAAAAAATAAATAAATAAATATCTTACTGTATGCAGATAATACAGCCATCCTCTCCAGGTCTAGAGCAAGGCTCACACACCAACTCAGAAAAATTACAAAATATTGCAAAACAAATGAGCTAAAAATAAATGTCAACAAACAAGACCGTCACGAAATTCCAACATTGGCGAGACTGAGCTAACTCTATCCTTTGTATCAATATATAGCTGTTCCTGAGCCCAGAACTGAAAGGAAATTCATTTATTTATTTATTTAGAACTTTTATATACCAATCTTCTCAACCTCCGCAGAGGGAGTCAGGCTGGTTCACAACAAAAGATTCATAAACAATAGTTTAAAATATCACATAACATAATGCACTTATACATAAAATACATTAAAATACAATCATATAATTACATAAGGCCAAGTCATCAGAGTGAAATCACAATTCATCACCATTTGTCTGTGTGGCCAAGAGTTATTGACTTACTCAATAACCAAGTTTTCAGCAGCTTTCTAAAAGTCAGGAGAGAAGGGGCAGTTCTAATCTCCAGTGGGAGAGAGTTCCACAGCCGAGGGGCCACCACCGAGAAGGCCCTGTCCCTCGTCACCACCAGACGCAATTACGAGGGTGGCGGGACCGAGAGTAGGGCCCCTCCAGAAGATCTTAATAACCTTGATGGTTCATAGGGGAGAATCCGTTCGGACAGGTAAATTGGGCCAGAGTAGTTTAGGGCTTTATAGGTCAACACCAGCACTTTGAATTGTGCCTGGAAACAGTGGAGCTGACATAACAGAGGAGTAGTATGCTCCCTGTACCCCGCTCCTGTTAGTAGTCTGGCTGCTGCTCGTTGGACTAGTTGTAGCTTCCGGGCAGTCTTCAAAGGCAACTCCACGTAGAGGGCGTTGCAGTAGTCTATACGGGATGTAACCAGAGCGTGGACCACCGTGGCCAGATCAGACTTTCCAAGGTACGGGCGCAGCTGGCGCACAAGTTTTAATTGTGCAAAGGCTCCCCTGACCACCGCTGAGACCTGGGAAAAGGAAAGCATTTCTCTTGCCCTTACAACTAGATAAGGATTTCTTATCTCTCTTTCCTGCAGACAAAAATACCTTTGTTGTGCCTGAGAACTTTGTCTCCGTTTTGTATTCGCTTCGTTATCGTTTTAAAATCATTTCGTTATTATTTCCGCATGTCTGGGGCAAGTTTTATAGTTGTTGTTTGTTTAATCAGTGAAAAAAAATTATAAATATCACACCAACAGTCAACAACAGAGGGAGAGGGAAGCTTCAGAAGTTCCCCCTGTCCCATTTGGAGGTTTTTTAGCATATTGCGCGGTCGCGTCCGCCATTAACGAATCGATTCGTAATTGTTTCGTAATTGTTTTGTATTGTTTTGTAATTTACGAAATTTCGTAAATATCGAACTTTTTAAAAGAAAAATTTCGGAATTCTTTTAAAAATCGAAACGCAAAAACCCCCAAAAAACGAATCGATTTTAGAAACAAATTTTTCTATGGTTGCCCAGCCCTACTTTCTATCTTTACTCTCATTAAATTCTGCATCTGACAAATCATCCTCAGAAGACAGTTGTTTCTCAGAGAAAGATTGTTGAGAGCCTCTCCCAGGAATGTGACCTTGTGAATCTGCAGGAGAAACACTCTATTCATGAGACACCTCGGGCCTCTCGCCTGGGCTTAACGCAGGCCCAGAAAAACTATCACCCCCAGTTCCAACAGACCCAGGCCCAGAAAACCCTTCAACCCCATTACCATCATGAACATCAGACACAGTCACAAGCTGGACTACAACATCTCCTTCCACTTGAGAATTTTTTTACGTAACCCCAGGTATATAGAACAGGTATCAAAATCAAACATTTTCTGTAAGTAAACCAACATTTGTAAAACTTGCAAAGGCAGATTGTCCTTTTTGTGGTGTCCAACTGAAGCAGTGTCCGCTGTAAACATTACAAATTGTTGCTAACCAATTTGTGTTAAGGGGTGGCATTCAGAGACTTTTTAATGTTGCCAATTTTGTCATGACCCCAACAGTTTGCTCAGGGGACCCAATTTGCAGTCAAGATCCACAGTTTAGGAAGTATTGGCTAAGAGGACGATAATATCGTTCACTTAACAATGCCAGAAACAGAATTTCTTAAACTTCTACCTTGAATGCAGGCCAGTTTTATCTGTAGCATTTGAAAAGGGCAGAAGCCTAACTATCTTACTCATGTCATGTTTCCAGTTCTGTTTATTAATAATCGCAAACATATGTGGGAGAGAGGTCTCTAATCACTTGTTTCCAACGTTCTGTATTGCAGGCTCTCAGAGGCGGGGACAGACTGAAACCTTGGACTTAATCCTGAGAACAGGTTTATCCAGGGCAGCTGAGAAAGAGCAGAGACAGCCAATTAGCTCTTTATACAACCTGCACACGTTCCGGTAATCCAGCGTGTCTTAACATGACTTAAATACACTGCAGCAATGAACAGGAGTTTCATTAAGAAGATGGCAGGCCGTGGAGCTTTTCATGAGCCAAATCCATCTCAGTTTTGTCACGTCCAATCAATTCATGAATACAGAAAGCAAGATTTCAGGTGGCCAGCAAAATTCTAAAGAGGTCTCATCACTCATGGGTAGTGAGCCTTGCCAATGATTGTATTGTTTTCCTGTCTGGTCAAAGCTGACTTAGCGTCTTCTTTGGGTGAGGTTGGACAGGTGTCCAATAGAGCAAATTGGTGCTGTTGACTTTCAGCCCCAAGGCAACCAGCCTGCTTCCCAGCATTTAGGAAAATAGGGTAAAAGGGAGTGATTGCTTCTGAGCAGTTGCAGGAAGGAAAGCTCACAGTTCTAATAAGCACACTGTTTCGGGGCAAAGGTTTGGAAAGAATGCTTGCATCATATCAGGGGTCCTCAAACTAAGGCCCAGGGGCCGGATACGGCCCTCCAAGGTCATTTACCCGGCCCTCGCTCAGGGTCAACCTAAGTCTGAAACGACTTGACAGCACACAACAACAACAACAATCCTATCACATCAGCCAAAAGCAGGCCATTGAAATACTAATATGCAATATGCAAAGTTTATTGATTAGTCCATTGACCGTATCAACATTAAAAAACAAAAACAGAAATGTGCACAAATAGACAATAATCACTATCCTAAGACTTCCATAATAGTGAACTAACACACATTCAAACTTGATTAAAAATATCATCATTAAAATGCCAAGGTAAAATTTCACACCACAAAAATTAAAAACGAAGGTTAAAACGAAGGTTAAAATAGACCAGCTATTACACAATCCCAAGCCACTTCAGATATCTGCGTCACCCCTACAGTTTACCCCAATCGCCTCCAAATACGCAGTTCTGAGCTGCGTTGCTTTATGAATGAAAAGGGCTGTTTGGTGTGTTATCTTAGCGTTCTGGCCAGACATTAAGATTTAGTTTTGATATGGGGATCCCAGTGAGTCTTCTGTATGGTGAATGGTCTGAGGTATTGATTTCTCTCTTTGTTGTACAAAATACAATTAAACAGTACATGTGTAATATCCTCTACCTCTGTCGCCCCACAGATACAGAAACGTTCATTATATGGAACTTTGCTAAACTTTCCATGTTTAACCATTATATCTGTCTGTTCAAATCGAGTTCTAGTGAATACCCTCCTTAGATGTTTAGGCATTTCTGTCTTTAGGTATTCGGCTGTTTGAAAACTATGTTTATTTATTTATTTATTTATTTACTTTGCTTATATACCGCTGTTCTCAGCCCGGGGGCGACACACAGCGGTGTACAACATAGAAAGAACAAGGTTCAAAATTCAAGACACAATCTAAAATATCAATCTAGCAATAACCAAAAACATCATCATCAAAAACATCAACAATATCAATAATACAAAAAGTCATTCATGTCGTCTCATCATTTAAACCACAATCCAGTATCATTTTCCGTTGTCCCATTCCTGTCATCATTACCAATTATTGCACTTCTTGTTCGAACGCCTTCTTGAACAGCCAAGTCTTTAATTTCCTGCAGAATATCATCAGGGAGGGAGCCAGTCTGATGTCCACGGGAAGGGTGTTCCACAGCCGAGGAGCCACCACCGAGAAGGCCCTGTCTCTCGTCCCCGCCAGGCATGCCTGTGAGGCAGGCGGGGTCGAGAACAGGGCCTCCCCGGACGATCTCAAAGTCCTGGTGGGCTCGTAGGCCGAGATGCGGTCAGATAGGTATCTTGGGCCAGAACCGTTTAGGGCTTTATAGGCCAATGCCAGCACCTTGAATTGATCCCGGTAGCAAATCGGCAGCCAGTGGAGCTGGTACAACAAGGGCGTTGTATGCTCCCTGCATCCCGCTCCTGTTAGTAACATGGCTGCCGCACGTTGGACCAATTGAAGCTTCCGGGCCGTCTTCAAGGGCAACCCCACATAGAGAGCGTTGCAGTAGTCTAAATGGGATGTAACCAGAGCGTGGACTACCGTGGCCAAGTCAGACTTCCCGAGGTACGGGCGCAGCTGGCGCACGAGCCTAAGCTGTGCAAATGCTCCCCTGGTCACCGCCGAGACCTGGGGCTCCAGGCTTAGCGATGAGTCCAGGATTACACCCAAGCTGCGAACCTGCGCCTTCAAGGGGAGTGCGACCCCATCCAGCACAGGCTGTAACCCTATACCCTGTTTGGCCTGTTTGAAGCGACTTAACCATTTACCAAGGGTGGCAATGTCTTTCTGAGCCTCTATATCCTGTATTCGTTGTGCCACTATTTTTGTATCTAATTCTTTTAGGAGATTTGGGTATAGAATTGGAAGTCCACAGCTCCTGATGTATTTTGTCAGTTCCACTAGCCAAGAGGACTGATGTTGGTTTTTGGTCTGCTCTAACAGGCACCATTTTGGTAGCCCATCATTTGCCATGGCGTTTAGTTTTATCCAATATTTATATGCCCTAATTTTGGATAAACCATCGACTGTATGTACTCCTGTTTCTGCTCTCACTGCTGCAGCTGGGGTCCTTTTACCCACTCCTAGAAAGTGACGCAAGTGCTGTGCTTGAGATTACTCTAATAATGACACCTGGTTTAGGCCCCAGACTTCAGCTCCATGCAGGAGCATGGGGGTAACCTTGGCCTTATATACTTTAAGAAGTGGATCCAAGGAACCTGGTTGGCCATGGTTTGTTAATTTTAGCAGTTGGTTTGCCTGTGCTCTTGCTCTGGCTGAGCTCCTTTGATGATGTGGGAGCCAAGAACCAGTCTCGGAAAAAACGACACCTAGGTATGTAAAAGTGCAAACTTGCTCTATTGGTTCACCATCCAGAAGCCATCTATGTCTATTTGGTCGTTTGCCAAATACCATTATTTTTGACTTCGATTTGTTGATAATTAGGGAGTTCTCATGACAATAGGAATTAAATCTCAGCAACCTACGTAGCCCAACTTGCGAATATGACAGTAATATCATGTCATCAGCATATAACAGGATGTTAATAGGGGTTTTGAACACCTGAGGCATATGTACCTCTGGATCCTTCAACTGTTCAGGTAGGTCATTTACATATAAGCTACATAACAGTGGTGCTAATATGCAGCCTTGTCTGACCCCCTTATGTGTCTCAACACTGTTTGTCATGGCTCCTTGCAACCCAAATCGCACTTTCAGGTGGGTGTTTGTGCAAAGTGCTTTGATCAGTGCCAGCAGTCTGGGTTCCATATTGAGATCAGTTAATTTCATCCATAACATCTCTCTATTTACAGTATCGAATGCTGCACTAAGATCTATAAAGGCAGCATACAGTTGTTTCCCTTTGTTAGCATAGTTTTCAATTATGTGTTTTAACACAAAGCAATTGTCAATAGTTGATCTACTCTGCCTGAAGCCGGCCTGTTCTTCAACAAGTATGTGTGAAATACTAATAAGTATTTCCCATTGAAATACTAATAAGTTTATATTTGTTAATATTGTTCTTTATTTTAATTATTGTATTGTTTTAAAGTTAATTTTGCACTACAAATAAGATATGTGCAGTGTGCATAGGAATTCATTCATGCTTTTTTTCCAATTATAATCCGGCCCTCCAACAATTTGAGGGACTGTGACTTGGCCCTCTGTTTAAAAAGTTTGAGGACCCCTGCATCATATGGAAAGATCAAGGGAAAGATGAAATCAGTCCAAACAGGAGTTTTTCTGGAAATTGATTGGTGAAAGGACTAGTGTGAAATGCATGAGAAAAAAAAAGATAAAATTGAAAAGTTACTTTTTTTGGAATCCAATTCCCACAATCCTCAAGTTGTGATCCAAAAATATATGTCCAAGGAGAGATGGAATGTGACTCATCAGACACAGGATCCACTCCTCCTCATTTCTAATTGTTCTATTTTTTTTTTTACTTTTGAACATTCCCACCACATATGGATATATCAACCTTTGCTTGTACCACAGTGCCAACACATTGGACTTATCACTTTTATCATATACTAGCTGTCCCCTGCTACACGTTGCTGTGGCCCAGTCTGGTGATCTGAAAAATAAAGTAATGAGAAAGTGTTGGTTTCTAATATATGGAATTTATTTATGATTGTGGGTAAACAGTATTTCTTGGTGTTTCTTTGTCAGTGTTGATGTAGAGATTGTCTGGTTTGCCTACAATGGAACAGGCAACATATCATTGTCCTTCTTTAGGGGTCCCTTTCAAATCTATGATACCATATTTCTGTGTGTGTGAATCATATCTATCTATATCTATGGCTGGATGGCTCTTTGTCAGGAGGACTTTGATTACTTTTTCATGCCGTGGTGAAGGGAGTTGGACTGGATGGCCTAAAGTATTTTCTGGTGGTTATGGGGGTTCTGTGTGGGACGTTTGCCCCAATTCGGTCATTGGCGGGGTTCAGAATGCTCTTTGATTGCAGGTGAACTATAAATCCCAGTAACTACAAATCCCAAATGTCAAGGTCTATTTTCCCCAAACTCCATCTGTGTGCATATTTGGGCTTATGGAATATCCATGCAAATTTGGTCCAGATCCACCATTGTTTGAGTCCACAGTGCTCTCTGGATGTAAATGAACTACAATTCCCAAACTCAAGGTCAATGCCCACCAAACCCTTCTAGTGTTTTCTGTTGGTCATGGGAGTTCTGTGTGCCAAATTGGTTCAATTCCATCGTTGGTGGAGTTCAGAATGCTCTTTGATTGTAGGTGAACTATAAATCCCAGCAACTACAACTCCCAAATAACAAACTCAATTTTTTGAGTGATGGTCACTCCTTGGGTTAGTAGGTGCTGTGGCCAACCTTCCCTCCCACTTTCTCTCTCACCTTCCTTCCTTCTCTCCCTCTTTCCTTTGTTCCTTCCTTTTTTCGTTTCCTTATCTCTTTCCTCCCTCCCTTCCTCCTCCCTTTTATTTTCCTTCTCTCTCTTCTTTCTTCCTTCTCTCCCTCTTTCTTTCTTTCCTTCCTTCCTTTGCTATTCGCTTCCATCCCTCCTCCTCTCTTTCCTGCTGTCTTTCCCTCTTTATTTCCATTTCTGTATATTTTTCCATTTTAATTCTTTTATCCTGTTCATTAAACTCTCTGTGACTTGTCTCATCTGTGGCCCTTCTTTCTGTCATTTAGTTTGCATTGTGTTTATCATATATTCACTGTCCTTGACCACCAGTTCGTCTATTAGTCCTGACAATCCTTTCTCTAGTTTCCATGTTTTTAGAAATATCTCTTCCATCTTTTCTTCCTCTATTTTCCTTCCATATCTCCCTTGTAAGTTTATTATGTAGTCCTAATACTTCTAGCCAGTTTCTGTTTCCAATCTTTCCCATTATTCTATGCAACGGTATTCATTGGCCATTCACATCATACATGTTTTTAATTCTGTATAAACCTTTATTCCTCATTTCTTTCCACCACTTTTGGTTCATCCTTATCTCGTATAGACATTCTAGAGATGTTCATTTAGATCAGTGTTTCCCAATCTTTTTTTTTTAACCAGGGACCACTTTGACCACGAATCAGCTGAACAGGGACTCCTTTGACTAGGGACCGCTCTCCAATATTAGTACCAAAAGGATTATGAATTGGTTTTTGATCAACTTTAGATTTGGTTTGGTTATTTGGGGTGCTGATTCAGAAAATTGCATTGGATAGACCACATCAGCTCTAGTTTCTGATACAGAACATATGCCATCCAATAGTCGCTATCTGCTTGCCTACAGAAAACCATATTTAATAATCTGATGTGGTCTATCCAAGGGGCCAGGCTGGTCAGCGACAGAGAAGGAGTGGCAGGCGGCACGGAAATAAAAAAAAAAATAAAGAGGAAGGAGCGGATTTTAAAATATACATATTCGGTAGCCCTCAAAGAGAGCTGGCTGAAAATTTTCCACAGATGGTACATGACACCTCAAAAGCTAAGTCTGATGTATGAAAAATATCAAAATCTATGCTGGAAATGCAGAAAACATGTAGGAAGCTATTACCATATGTGGTGGACCTGCCCAGAATCCAACAAATATTGGCGGGCTGTACAAGAAGAGACTCAAAAAATCTTTTAAAAAAAATTCTTTGGAACCCGGAATATTTTTTGTTAGGTCTTATGGACAAAGACTTAAATTTAAATAGTAACGAAGACGTCCTCTTTACTTATATCTCTACAGCGGCAATGATAACTTTTGCGAAACACTGGAAGGACGAGCAAATTCCAACAACCGAGCAATGGCTCAATAAACTACTAGATATAAGAGATATGGACAAACTAACGTTCTTCCTGAGAAATAGTTCTGGAAGATCAATGAAACAAATGGATTGAACAGCCTTTGAGGAATATGAGAAAAGCAAATATTAATATAAAGTTATTTAGATCAGAAATAGAGAGGCATAAAACGCAAGAAGTCAAGATGGTTGGGTTAAAATTAAAATAGGATATCTCCCCGAATAAATAAAGGGAGACCAGGAGACATAAGTGTATGAACTGTTTGGAAACAGAATGGAAGTCACATTTTAATTTGTCTTTTTTTCTCTTTTCTCTTTCTTCTTTTTCTCTTCCTCTCTATCCCAGAGTTAAATGTTTTAGATCACATCCCCGAACCCCCAATAGGCACCACCCAAATCCAAATCCCTCCCCCATACTTTTTCTTTCCCGTCTTCCATATTCTTGAAAAATTCAATAAAGATTATTTTTTTTAAAAAAGAACATATGCCATCCAATAGTCGCTATCTGCTTGCCCACAGAAAACCATTTTTAATAATCTAGAGCTGATGTGGTTTATCCAAGGGGGCGAGGCTGGTCAGCGACAGGGGAGTGGCAGGCGGCACGGATAAAAAAATAAATAAAGAGGAAGGAGCGGATTTTCGTCCCTGTGGCTCACCGGTGGTCTGCGGCTCACATATTAAGAACTACCGATTTTGATGTTACTGGCATCCACCCCCACCCTCAATTTCTACACAGTTTGAAAACAGTTTAAAGATAGAGTCCCACAGAGCAAAACTACTTCCAGCCATTCCCCACAGGACTCTGACTTAAAATGTATTGAAAATGTGTAGCGACAGCTCTTGATTTGTGCAGAAATTGGTAAATGCACTTATTAACACCCTTGTGTTAGATCACTTTAGTGGTGTTTGAGAGAGGGTGTTGGTGTGGGTGGTCTTCAAATGAGCCCCGATGCTCCTTTTCTCACCAGTAATCCTGAAATTGCACGATACTTCTAGGTTAACTTTTAAAAATAATGTCTTCTTCAGGAATTTTGCAATGTTGATCTTGCTGCTGTTGCTATATTTCCCCCCTTTTTAAACCTAGATTTCAAAAATCTGTTATTGCGCAGTTTCCCTTTAAAAAAATAAATAAATAAGAAGAGGAATGTGGAATGGGCAGGGACTATACTTGCATGTGTGATAGTATAGAACATGGAGGATTACAATAGAAATAGACAAAAGTACATCGCATGCGATAGGGGACAAATATATTCGTCTGCCGATCCAGTTCCGAGCACAATTCAAAGTGCTGGTTTTGACCTACAAAACCCTATACGGCTCTGGTCCAGCATATCTGTCCAAACGCATCTCCCTCTACATCCCACCTCGGAGTTTGAGATCTTCTGAGGAGGCCCTGCTCTCGACCCCACCTCTATCACAAGTGAGGTTGGTGGGGACGAGGAGCAGGGCCTTCTCAGTGGTGGCCCCTCACCTGTGGAATTCACTCCCCGGGGAAATTAGGTCATCGACATCCCTCCTCTCTTTCAGAAGGAAATTAAAAACATGGTTGTGGGACCAGGCTTTTGGGCAATCTGGCAGATAGACAAAGGATAATGACGACCAGAATCGATAGTATTTGACAATGTGGAATGAATTACGGACTCTGAGATGGTGAACGCTGAGTATTAGATTGTTTTTATTGATGTATAAACTGACTGTCTTAATTGTTATAATTGCTGTTTACATGTTTTATCCATTGTTATGTTTATGCTGGCATAGAATTGTGCCTTTGTAAGCCGCCCTGAGTCCCCCCTCGGGGGTTGAGAAGGGCGGGGTAGAAATACGTGAAATAAATAAATAAATGAAATTATAAACAGAACTGAACAAAATGTGATGGCAAGAAGAACCCCCCCCCCCCAAGCTTCCTCCTCTCATGAGATGAGGTCCCAGTCCTGGATTTATGTGTCAGTTGTATTTTAGTGAATTGTGTGTATTTCATGTCTTTACCAATCCACACACTGTCTTGCTACATAAAAGATATGCCACACAGATGATCAGTAAAGAATAAGGTGTTATATCTTTGTTATGCAGAGAACCATATGTGCTGTCACGCACTGGGCCTGTGTAAAGGTATGTAGACAGGACGTGCTCTGTATGCCCAACAGGATGCCGGGGATGCCTCAGATTAGAAGCCCTATAGATTTCCCTAAACAAAGTCTTTAGAAACTTGGAAAGTTTACCAAAGTTCTTTATTAGTGCTTAGGTCTTCAATAAATCAAAAAAATACTTCAAGGCTTTGAATCAACTGGTGGCTTCCTTAATCTTGTCCACAAGGGACAGGCAACTATCTTCATGAACTGTTTCTTCTCTATCAGGGAAATCCTTGACCTCTACCTGGGCAATCTGTCTTAGGCTCTGCTGGCATGGGCCCCTACACCCGGTCCAAATTGTGTTATGGCTGCCGTGAGTGGTCCTTACCAAACAGAGTCCTTTTGTAGATTTCCAAAAGGAAAGAAGGTCTTCAATTCCCAGCGAAGGTTGGCTGTAAAGCTGTGGGACTGGATTCCCCCAGCAAAAGCTATGCTTCTCTATAGAGCTGTGGGACTGAATTCCCCCAGCAAAAGCTATGCTTCTCTATAGAGCTGTGGGACTGGATTCCCCCAGCAAAAGCTATGCTTCTCTGTAGAGCTGTGGGACTGAATTCCCCCAGCAAAAGCTATGCTTCTCTGTAGAGCTGTGGGACTGAATTTCCCCAGCAAAAGCTATGAAAGACGAAGCTTTCTACAGGTGGAACTGACTCACACCCTGTATGAAAGGCTTCTCTGTGTGACCTGAACTAGAGGTCCCCTTTTTCCCTCCTAAACCCAGAAAAAGGGGCGGAACTAAAGAACCTAATGATGGTTGATGGGTCATTGGCCCTATAATTGCAAACCAAGGGAAGCCACCTTATTGCAAAATGCATGGAACTTTGAAATACATGCAAACACTCAAAGAAAGAAAAAGAAGCTGGAGCTCCTGGTACAGCCGTACCAGAACACCATATATGAACAGTTGTATTGACTCACACAATGTCCTTTGAAAGAGATTCAAATGGTTCTTAGGTGTCCGTGTGAGAGATCTTCTTCCAGCAGCCAAGAAGCAAAAATACTGTCTTGGCGAGCTCCTGCACAGAAAACTTAAACATGTAACTGTTGCCAAAACTCCCAGGCTCAGCTAGCTTCTGAGCGACACCCAACCAATAGGTTTGTGCTTTGCATTTTTCAGCTAACAAACTCACCAACTGGTTTTTACATGCCCCAACAAATTGCACCAATGTGAACCATTTGTGCCCTAATACTTTCTTCCAAGGTTTATAAATATTACATTTTTGAACAACGAGTCCCAAGAACCACCATGGCCAAAACCTGGGCTATTTTTTCCTAGTCTACTTCTTAATTCATTTCTTCTATCTTACAGCTTTATTTCTGTATATCAAGGAGAGCCCTATCGATTCAAATTGCTTTGCTCCTGGTGTTTATGGATCTTGGGTTAACTAAAAGGAGATGTGAGAGTCCATTTCAAAAATGTCCTTTGGCTTCTTGGAGACTGCAAGCTTGGTGCATTTCTTGACTACTACATAGCCCACCTCACAGATATTGAGAAGGACACAGAGCATGGCAGTAGCTGCCATGAAATACGAGAAGATATTCTTTTCTGTTGTCTTGGCAAGGAAGCAGGTGACTACATTAGGACAGGGGAATGCAGCACAAGTCACCATTTTTGGAAGGTTGAAGTTTGGGTAGAGGCAGTGAAAGATGTAGAGGAAGGTGAGATCTACGGCCACTTTGATGAGGATGCTGAGGAGGTAGGTCCACCAGAGACCTCCATGATTCTTACTGAAGTTGGAGTAGAGCAAATGGCAGTGTTTTCCTGCTTCCTCAGTGTGCTTCTGTTGCTGGGCTTCCTGATAGGCCACATGCAGGAGAACGAGAAGAGAAGGGCAGGTCACAAGGATAAGCTGGAGGGCCCAGAGACGGATGTGAGAGATAGGGAAGAACTGGTTGTAGCAGCTCTTGGTGCAGCCAAGTTGACCTGTGTTACACACAAAGTCCTGTTGGTCGTCAGACCAGACGTCTTCAGCTGCCACCACGTAGACAAGCAAACGGAAGATGAAGACCACAGTCAGCCACACACGACCCAAAATTGTGGAGTACTTGTTCACGCCACTCAAGAGTTCTCGGTATGAGGACCAGTTCATCCCCTCAGCTTTGAGGTTATTCCAGGAAAAGCTGGGCACAGGGTTGGGGTTGAAGGAGAGGAAAAATGAAAATGACATTGCATGAGCTAATCGCAGAAACAGAAAGGATATCCTTATAACAATGAGTAAAGTATGTTGGTTTGCTTAAGTACAGGAGGGGGCATAGCGCTGTATGCTAGATTAATCACTCAGGCTTCCTAATAGCTCAACTCATGGGAAGTTGTAATTTTAGAAGGTGTTATGCGTTCTTTGTCAAAGAAGGTTGACGCCTTACCAAAGTATGACTGCCAGAATTCCATAACATTGATAATGGCAGTTCAAACCTCCATGTAAAATAATAATATTAGCACTACTACTACTACTACTACTACTAATAATAATAATAATAAATCCAGAATTTAAAAAAAGTCCCAAGTGTAGACTCTGCAAGGAAGCAGATGAAACAATAGATCATATCCTCAGCTGCTGCAAGAAGTTTGCGCAGACAGACTACAAGCAGAGGCACAACACCATTGCTCAGATGATTCATTGGAACTTGTGCCACAGATACCATCTGCCTGCAACAAAGAACTGGTGGGATCACAAGCCGGAAAAAGTTACAGAAAATGAACATGTCAAACTACTCTGGGACTTCCAAATTCAGACAGACAGAGTTTCCTGACCTCACGATCATGTTAAAAAACAAAGTATGGATCGTTGATGTTGCAATACCAGGGGACAGCAGGACTGCAGAGAAACAACTGGAAAAGCTGACACGATATGAAGATTTAAAGATTGCACTGCAAAGACTTTGGCACAAGCCAGTCAAAGTGGTCCCAGTGGTGATCGGCACACTGGGTGCAGTGCCTAAAGACCTTGGCCTGTATTTAAACACAATTGGCGCTGACAAAAATATCACCTGCCAGCTGCAAAAGGCCACCTTACTGGGATCTGCACACATTATTCACCGATACACCACACAGTCCTAGACACTTGGAAAGTGTGATCCAATACAACAGCCAGCAGAGTGTCTGCTGTGGACTCATCTTTCAAATAATAATAATAATAACTCCTCAGACATTATCAGGACCTCAAAATCGAACTGTAAAGGCTCTGGCATAAATCAATACAGGTGTTCCCAGTGGTAATCGGCACACTGGGTGCCATGCCAAAAGATCTCAGCCAGCATTTGAAAACAATAAACATTGACAAAATCACAATCTGTCAACTGCAAAAGGCCACCTTACTTGGATCTGCACAAATCATTTAAAAATACATCACACAGTCCTAAACGCTTGGGAAGTGTTCGACTTGTGATTTTGGAATACGAAATCCAACATATTTATCTCGTTTGCTGTGTCATACTGTGTTTTTGTGTCAGTAAAATAATAATAATCATCATCATCATCATCATCACCATCACACAGTCTTAGACACTTGGGAAGTGTCCTACATGTGATCGGATACAAAAGCCAGCAAAGTGATCTTGTTTGCTGTGTACTAATCTTGTCAAGGAGCTCTGGTGTGGCCTGATCCATGAGGTCACAAAAAGTCAGTAACGACTGAATGAATAAACAACAACAACACAAAATCTTGTTATGTATCAAATAATAATAATAATAATAATAATAATAATAATAATAATAATAGCCAGCAGAGTGATCTTGTTTGCTGTGGACTGATCTTGTTGTGTTTCTGATTATTATTATTATTATTATTATTATTATTATTATTATTATTATTATTATCAGACAGAGTTCTGGAGCACAACACTCCTGACCTCACAATCGTGTTAAAAAACAAAGTATGGATCATCGATGTTGCAATCATAGGTGACAGCAGGATTGCAGAGAAACAATAGGAAAAGCTGACACGATATGAGGATTTAAAGACTGAACTGCAAAGACTCTGGCACAAACCAGTCAAGGTGGTCCCAGTGGTGATCGGCACACTGGGTGCAGTGCCTAAAGACCTTGGCCTGCACTTAAACACAACCAGCGCTGACAAAATTACCATCTGCCAGCTGCAGAAGGCCACCTTACTGGGATCTGCACGCATTATTCGCCAATATATCACACAGTCCTAGACACTTGGGAATGTGTATGATGTCTGATCCAATTCAACAGCCAGCAGAGTGTCTGCTGTGGATTCATCTTGTTGTGTTTCAAATAATAATAATAATAATAATAATAATAATAATAATAATAATAATGAAAACATTTTGTTCACTTTTATGGGACCCTGCAGGTCTTTGTACAGCTTTTTGTGCTCAGCAAATTGGGTGTAGCATTTTGGTCAAAGATGACTGTGAATCACCAGCTGCTTTGCCTACAGGTATGATGGGAAAGATACACCCAAGTGGCTTGATCTGGCTTGACAGTCACACTGTTGGGTGTGAAAAAGAGCCACCTGCAAAACTTCAGTAGGATAGAAAGATAACATCTAGGGGCAAAATCATTTCCTGCAGCATGTTGACAGACTGGATAGTTCAGGGCTCATTATCATTGCAGCTCCGATACAATCCTCTAAACTGGAATATGTGTCTTGAACAAAACCAGGGCCGCCAATTTATATTACAGTTATATTTTCCAATAAGCTTAATTTTATTGGATGTATCCCTCACTTAACGCGTGAAATGCAAGGCAACTAAGACAGCTAGCATGGTGGAAAGGACTGATCATTAGACTACAACTCTGGAGGTCGGGGTTCAAATCCCAGATCAGCCATGCAACTCTCTGTGTGGCAAGTCACACAATCGCAATCTCAGAGCAAGACAACAGCAAAGCTCTTCTGAACAAATCCTGCCAAGAAAACCCTGTGATAGGATCACTATAGTTCAGAAATTCTTTGAAGGCACATAACAACAGTAACAAAAAAAAAAAGAGTACAATGAAAACAAGAAAGAGATTTTCTTTTTCTAGAGGCCATCAACTAAACAAAGCGCAGAAAGGGAAGTCTGAGAAAATTCCTTCTTCGGACTTTAATTCCCAGAAATAATAATAATAATAATAATAATAATAATAATAATAATAATAATAAAATCCTCGAGGGCAGTACGTGTGGAAAAGATCTTGGGGTCCTCATGGACAACAAGTTAAACATGAGCCAACAATGGAAGCTTTTGGAAGCTTTTAAGCAAAGGCTGGATGGCCATTTGTTGGGGGTGCTTTGAATCCAATTTTCCTGCTTCTTGGCAGGGGTTGGACTGGATGGCCCATGAGGTCTCTTCCAACTCTATGATTCTATGATTCTAATAATAACAATAATAGCTATTTTTATATCCCGCCTCAATCTCCCAAAAGGACTCGGAGCGGCTTACATGGGGACAAGCCCGATCAACATAGTTAAAACATCAACATAATTAAAATAGATAACATCATAAAACAATATAAAACAACAACATAACACAGTATAAAAACAACCACCGAGCAATCAGCCAATGGCCTGAAATGGTAAATAGTTTCTGGGCTCGGGTGGCAGGCTGGTGCAAATCAGTTGTGAGAACAGGCTGATGAATAAAGTGAAAAAGGTAGATGACGGAATTAGGGATAGAGGGCAATATGGCAAAGAACACTATATCTCTGGGTTGGGAACAGTAAAAAGGTAAAGGTAGTCCCCTGACATTAAGTCCAGTCATGTCTGACTCTGGGGTGTGGTGCTCATCTCCATTTCTAAGCCGAAGAGCCAGCGTTGTCCGTAGACACCTCCAAGGTCATGTGGCCAGCATGACTGCATGGAGTGCTGTTACTTTCCCGCCGGAGCGGTACCTGTTGATCTACTCACATTTGCATGTTTTCGAACTGCTAGGTTGGCAGAAGCTAGGGCTGACAGCGGAAGCTCACGCCGCTCCCCGGAATCGAACCTGCGACCTTTCGATCAACAAGCTCAGCAGCTCAGTGCTTTAACCCACTGCGCCACCGGGGGAACAGTAGTAAAGTGCAAAAATTAAATTTTGGATCATAGCTGGGGCCAAAATTATCTGGGGTCCTGTCTAATCAAAAGCACGTTCCCAAAATGTTCAATAAAAATGTATTTTTAAAAAAAGCACAGTGGAACATCCACGTTTTTAGAAATGCACTCTACGTAGGGCTGCCCTTGAAGACGGTTCGGAAACTACAGCTGGTGTAAAGATCGGCAGCCAGATTGTTAACTGGAGCAAGTTACAGAAAGCGGTCAACCCTCCTGTTTCAACAGCTCCACTGGCTGCCGATAAGTTTCCGGTCCCAATACACGGTGCAGGTTATCACCTATAAAGCTCTAAACGGTTCAGGAACTGCCTGTTTGCGCGACCGCCTCCTCCCTTACGAACCCACGTGGTCCTTAAGATCTTCCGGGGATGCCCTTCTCTCGCTCCCACCCCCGTCTCAAGCACGGTTGGTGGGGACGAGAGAGAGGGCATTCTCAGTGGTGGCCCCCCCGTCTCTGGAACTCCCTCCCCAGGGAGATTAGGCTGGCACCCTCCCTAGCCACATTCCATAAGGAATTAAAGATGTGGATGTTTTGTCGTGCTTTCGATTGATGACTCCTATGACAAATGGTCTGTATCATGACTTGAATTGTCATCCAATCTAATGTCCTATATTATATTAACTAATCCTGTTAATTTGCTCTGTTTCCATGATATTTCCTATGCTGTTATACATTGTTATCCACCTTACTAAACCACTTTATCCTTTAACTAGTTCACGTAGTGTAGTTGCTGCCTGGGCTTGGGCTGCCCCGAGTCCCTTCGGGAGATGGAGGTGGGGTAGAAAAATAAAGTTCTTCTTGTCAGAACAGCCGCCTCCCTGGAGCAGTCTGGGACTTGTGATCCACAATAGTCACTTTACCAATTTCTGAATAAAACCCCTTCCTTAGCTGCTCAGTTCACTTGCCCAAGGCCAACTGAATTAAAAGGTTGCAAGGGGAGAGGAAGTAAACTATGCACATTTTGGTGGATAAATTCTGCATCCTGGGAGTAGCTACCATGACACCCATTTAGCAATGGTCACACCTGGCATGGAAATGAGAACAGGAACTGGGCTGCTGGTTTGCTGGGAAGGTGACGTCCGCCTACTTTGACATTAGTAGAACATTCTGCAATCTTTTGGAGTGAAGAAGGTGGATGCTCCAGGCACAGTGTGATGCATGCACATTAAAAAACCCCACAGATATGTGACAACTGCTAGTTACTTGACTACTGCAATGTCCATGGATTACGAGCTGAGCTGTGGCAATACATCTGAACTTTGCAAGAATTCATTGCAGTTACGTGCTTTCAAATTGACCTTGATTCATCAGAGGGTGTTTTCCTCACAATATTTCTTTAGAGGAGCTTTGCCATTACTTTCCTTATTGGTTGAGAAAGCATGATTTGCCCGGAATCACTCAATGAGTTTGCATGCTTGAAAGGAAATGGGGTTCCTGAAATCCTTGGCCAACATTCGAATCACTATGCCATACTATATTTGCAAATTATGCTATTCCAGCTCACTTTGCAAATACAGGAAGACCTTGATAACCTTGGAATCCATAATTGCAGCTTCACTTACCCGTGCCCAAGGGAAATCATATCTCTAGATATTTCTCAGTCTTCCAGGTGATTTTATGGTATGCCCCCTGCCCATAAGGCTCGACAGCTCAATAGCGGTACATGTGAAAAAGATCAATGTCATGCAGTGGCAAAAATGCCAATGAGATTTTGGCCTATATAAATAGGAGTCTAGTGTCTAGATCCAGGGAAGTCATGCTACCCATCTATTCTGCCTTGGTCAGACCACACCTGGAATCACACTGTGTCCAATTCTGGGCACCACAATTGAAAGGAGATGTTGACAAGCTGGAATGTGTCCAGAGGAGGGTGACTAAAATGATCAAGGGTCTGGAGAACAAGACCTACAAGGAGTGGCTTAAAGAGCTGGGAATGTTTCACCTGCAGAAGATAACGCTGAGAGGAGACATGATGTGGGCCATGGATAAATGTGAGGGACAGTCGTAGGGAGGAGGGAGCAGGCTTGTTTTCTGCTGCCCTGGAAACTATGATGCAGAATGATGGCTTCAAACTACAAGAAAGGAGATTCCACCTGAACATGAGGAAGAACTTCCTAACTGTAAGAGCTATTCAGCAGTGGAACTCTCTGCCCTGGAGTGTGGTGGAACCTCCTTCTTTGGGGGCTTTTAAGCAGAGGCTGAATGGCCATCTGTCAGGGATGCTTTGAATGCGATTGGACTGGATAGGGGGTTGGACTGGATGGCTTCCAACTCTATGATTCTGATTCTATGCCTTGCGATAATACCACTCTAGAAATCTCTGGGTCTTTCAGTACTATAGTATGCTGGGACCAGAAGTCAGCAAACGTAATGCTGTTCGGATTGTGTCCATAATTTCAGGAAACTGTGGTCTGACTGGAACCACATCCCCAGTGAATACAAATGTCTTTCATTCATCAAGGGAAAAAAGCATGACCCAAACAATTACCGTCCGGTCAGCCTCACATAGATACCAGGCAAGATTCTGGAAAAGATTGTTAAGGAAGTGGTCCGCAAACACTTAGAAGCAAATGCGGTCATCACTCATAGTCAACATGGATTTATCAAAAACAAGTCATGCCAGACTATCCGATCTCTTTTTTTGATAGAGTTACAAGCTGGGTAGATGCGGGGAATGCCGTGAATGTAGCGTACCTGGATTTCAGTAAGACTTTCGACAAGGTCCCCCATGACCTTCTGGTAAGGAAACTAGTCCAATGTGGGCTAGGCAAAACTACAGTGAGGTGGATCTGTAATTGGTTAAGCGGACGAACCCAGAGGGTGCTCACCAATGCTTCCTCTTCATCCTGGAAAGAAGTGACGAGTGGAGTGCCGCAGGGTTCTGTCCTGGGCCCGGTCCTGTTCAACATCTTTATTAATGACTTAGGTGAAGGGCTAGAAGGCATGATCATCAAGTTTGCAGACGACACCAAATTGGGAGGGATAGCCAATACTCCAGAGGACAGAAGCAGGATTCAAAGCAATCTTGACAGATAAGAGAGATGGGCCAAAACTAACAAAATGAAGTTCAACAGGGACAAATGCAAGATACTCCACTTAGGCAGAAAAAACGAAATGCAAAGATACAGAATGGGGACACCTGGCTCAAGAACAGTACATGTGAAAAAGATCTTGGGGTGCTCGTGGAGCCAACAATGTGATGTGGCGGCAAAAAAAGCCAATGGGATTTTGGCCTGATTCAACCCCTCTATTCCGCTTTGGTTAGACCACACCTGGAATATTGTGTCCAATTCTGGGCACCACAATTGAAGAGAGATATTGACAAGCAGGAATGTGTCCAGAGAAGGGCGACTAAAATGATCAAGGGTCTGGAGAACAAGTCCTATGAGGAGTGGCTTAAAGAGCTGGGCATGTCTAGCCTGAAGACGAGAAGGCTGAGAGGAGATATGATAGCCATGTATAAATATGTGAGAGGAAGTCACAGGGATGAGGGAGCAAGCTTGTTTTCTGCTTCCCTGGAGACTAAGACACAAAACAATGGCTTCAAACTACAAGAAAGGAGATTCCATTTGAACATTAGGAAGAACTTCCTGACTGTGAGAGCCGTTCATCAGTGGAACTCTCTGCCCCGGAGTGTGGTGGAGGCTCCTTCTTTGGAAGCTTTTAAACAGAGGCTGAATGGCCATCTGTCAGGGGTGCTTTGAATGCAATATTCCTGCTTCTTGGCAGGGAGTTGGACTGGATGGCCCATGAGGTCTCTTCCAACTCTATGATTCTATGATTCTATCATGGAAGATGAGACAGGCTTCTTCCCTGATCATCAATGCAGGAGGATTGACTTTAATCTTCAATGACACTCCAATTAGTTCATGGCTTTTGACACCCTAAATCTTTATCTAATGGAAATGTGTCCCTAATTCACTGATTCCAAACAAACCATTGGGAGGAGAGCAATGTCCAGTCTCGATAAAATAGTAAAGAGTAGAGACATCACACTGGCAACAAAGATCCGCCTAGTCAAAGCCATGGTATTCCCTGTAGTAACCTACGGATGTGAGAGCTGGACCTTAGGGAAGGCTGAGCGAAGGAAGATCGATGCTTTTGAACTGTGGTGTTGGAGGAAAGTCCTGAGAGTGCCTTGGACTGCGAGAAGATCCAACCAGTCCATCCTCCAGGAAATAAAGCCCGACTGCTCATTGGAGGGAAGGATACTAGAGACAAAGTTGAAGTACGTTGGCCACATCATGAGGAGACAGCAAAGCCTAGAGAAGACAATTATGCTGGGGAAAGTGGAAGGCAAAAGGAAGAGGGGCCGACCAAGGGCAAGATGGATGGATGGCATCCTTGAAGTGACTGGACTGACCTTGAAGGAGCTGGGGGTGGTGACGGCCGACAGGGAGCTCTGGCGTGGGCTGGTCCACGAGGTCACGAAGAGTCGGAGACGACTGAACGAATGAACAACAACAACAAAACAAACCATAAATGGTTCACCAGAACCAGAGCTTCAAAAGGATTGAAGATATGGCACTGTAGCAGTCCAGACTTATTTGTCAATCCAACTTGGAACTCTGTGTACTGATTCACCAGGGTAGAGTTCACAAAAATTACTTTTTGGCCAACAGCTCCCAGAATTTCTGAATCAGCATGGTAGCGGGCCAAATTTTCTCTCTTCCCAAAAAGGAACTTTGCAAAGCATAGGCACACCATTTGGATACAATAACTCAACGGATTAATCTCCTAGGTTTTCTATTGCTTTTGCAGATGGGCTGTGCTTGACTTGTTAGATCTTGACCAGGCGCGAGCTGATCTTAAAACCCAAACTATGTAGAATCCACTGCAGTAGTTGTGATTGCAAGTTATGTGGAGCTGTCAGGGCAATACACAACCCTCCACAGCATACTTCTCAGGCAGAAGCAAATCCCCTTGACACAAATTATCTCAGATCATTCCAAAATGCCATTTTTCAGTATACAAAAACAACCCCTATTTTTGGGGTAGGCACTTTGTATTTTCCGTCAAGTCTACAGCTGAAGACATACTGATTTTAGGAGAAGGAAAAGAAAGCAATCTCAGCTCTTACCTGGAGACATAGCATTTCACTGGCAAGGGTTTGTTGTCCTTTGGGTAGAATGATCCCCAAATCTACTCTGGTTCAACAATGGAGCACTGAGTCTTGATGCTGGGTGTGCCGCTGGCTTTTGCCGGTGGCTGAACATGAATAGCCCATTGTAATATTCATAATTTTAAATTAGAGACACTAAATTGAAATGACATTTATTTATTTATTGAGCGAAGAAGGGTTGACCCACACCCATCCTTTGATGACAGACTTAGGTCAGGGGTGCAAATAGTGTGGCCCTCCTATTGTTCTTGGACTGCAGCTCTCATCAGCCCCAGCAAGCATAGCCAATGGGGAGGAATGCTAATGGTTGCAGTGAAGTTGAACATGACACCCCCATAAGAGATAGTAACTTATAGTTTTGCTAAGGGCAAGGACGCCAGGCTGGATAATAAGGGTTAAGCCTTGGTCAGTTTCATGTGTATCATTTAATCAAGGCTTTATGCTCTATTTTCATATGTTTATAGCAGAAAGTAACCAATTTATTACTGAAAATCATGCCACAAAAGTATTTGAATTTTTCCATCTGAGGCACACCTGGGCTCCTGATGGTCCCCATCTCACAAACAAGGGACTCTCTTTCCCCCTCATGAACTTTTCCCTTTATGGACTATGGACTTATGATATATTTTCATGATTTTCCTTGTGGCTGAGGTTTCCTCCTTGACCTTTTTCTCCCCTTTCCCTTTGATGAAATCCCACCAGGAAGTGGGATTTCTGCCCCCGATACGGAAAGGGTGCAGAGCCTAAATCAATCACAAAGAACTCTTATCAACAAATCTTTTGCATGGACAGAAACAAAGGCGACATCCTTGCCCTCAGAGCAGGGAGGTCGCCCCTTGGCAGACTTTTGATTACTTTTCTAATTGGAGATGGGGGGCACCTTCGAAAAGCATCCCCCTTTCTGCCCTGTTGCCCCATTCAATCATTCATCATAAACTTCACCCAGTATTGCCCCTTTTGTCCTTCTGTTTTACCGCCACAGAAAGCCTGGATTTTCCTGTTTGTATTCAATTATCACCATTCATGAATCAATAGAACTGCTTGATTATTAAGGCCCTTCCTGGGACTCATTAAGCCGCTGGCATTTCCTTACTTCATAATCCATTCAAGCATCTATTGTTTTTCCCTCGCCCCGCCTCCCTCCCTCCTGATCCGTTGAGACACCAGAGCGGTAGAAGCATTTTCATTGGCCCTTACACACTGCAGTGGCTCCCTGATTGGTCCAGATGCGCCGGGGGTGGACGAGCCCCCTCCCAGCTGTTGGCACGTCAGCCAATCACGACGAAGATCGGCCGGGGGTAGGCGTGGGAGATTTGAACCATACAACTTTGTATTTCTATAAAAATAGCATTTATTTTTGTAACCACATGCTCTGCTTGGCGAATGATTGCTGCATTGCATCCTTTTCAGCTGAATCGCAAATAAAACATCTCGGTGGCACTTCCTTCAATTTGGTGAGACCTTTTATTGGGAAAAATCAGGGATTGGGTGCTTTTCTCTGTCTTGCCAGGGTAACAAACTCTTTAAGGAGTCTGATTGATCTCTGCCTCCTGGCAAAGACCCCTAAATTCCAGTTCTATACCAGCAGTAGAACAGCATTTGGATGGCTGCACAGTTCCTTTATTTGTCCTAAATTTAATTGCTAAAGGAAACTCATTGAATCAATGGGATTCACATAAGTATAGGCTACCATTAGATGGTTTAACATTTTTTCATATGTGGTGGACTTCTGGTAAAGTAAAACAGTTCTGATGGGGAATACATTGTTCAATGCGGTATGAAATTTGCATTGAACTGGATTATATGGCAGTGTGGATTCAGTCCGAAGTGGATACTGTGGATTATCTGCCTTGATATTCTGGGTTATATGGCTGTGTGGAAGGGCCCAATGAAGTTGCAAATGAAACTCTAGCAATAGTTGTTGGAACTATTAGCATCATCCACATGGAAAGAAACATGGAAGAACTCTCAATATATGATAATAGTAGCAAGACTTTTGTATGCACCAAAGTTAAAAATAGAGGAAATTCCATCAACAGGTTAGTTGTAGAAGATGGATGACTGAGCTGAAATGGAGACTGACCATTTGGTAATGGCAACCAATGGTGATTTACTTGAGAAAAGCAAATAATCTGTTATAGTGTTTCAAAAGTAGTAGAAATCATATTAAGTAGAAGCACATATATCTTATTTAGTGTAATAAATCACAAGGCATTGGAAGAAATAGTTATTTATTTATTTATTTGCAGTACCGTATATTCTGGTGTATAAGACTACTTTTTAACCCAAGAAAATCTTCTCAAAAGTCAGGGGTCGTCTTATACACGGGAGTGGTCTTATACACGGGAGTAGTCTTATACGCGGGAGTAGTCTTATACACGGGAGTAGTCTTATACATGGGGGTAGTCTTATATGCAGGAGTAGTCTTATAGAGCCGGGAGCTGAAACTTCCAATCGGATTGGAGAAT
This sequence comes from Anolis sagrei ordinatus, assembly GCF_025583915.1. NCBI lineage: Eukaryota > Metazoa > Chordata > Lepidosauria > Squamata > Anolidae > Anolis > Anolis sagrei. The sequence continues at coordinate 41,154,226 of NW_026847771.1, forward strand.
CTGTGGTTGCTGCATATCATGGGGGAAACTCAAAAATGGCAGTGGCCGCGTCCCTGCCGTATGCAGCGACTGTATGAAAGCATTAAGGGCAACGCTGTACAAGTACGGTAGAAGAAAATCCATTCATCGGGATTCGTGGACTTAATGCGGTCCCGATGGTGAGGTGAAGGGGCGCCTCACCGGGAAGGTGTAAGTGAAGGGCGGAGGAAGCTGCAGGCTTCTGGTGTGTCCGGGGTATGGAAAAAAGAGATAGAGTGGCTCTGGTCCCAGACAAACACACCTCTTTTACTTGTCTGGCCTGCCCTTGTATCCTGAAGACTGCAGTGAAGTGGTGCAGGTTCGCATGTGCGACATCTGAGAGGCAGAGAAGGAGGTACAGTAATAGGAAAATTACCTTATTGAAATCAAATCTGATGCTTTTTAAATTTTTATTTGGTGTATGTTGGAAGAAGGGTAGTCTTATACGGCGAATATATCCCAAAATCTATATTTTTTTGAACTGGAAAAGTTGGGGGTCGTCTTATACGCCCAGATGTTTTATATGCCAGAATATACGGTATTTATATTCTGCCCTTCTCATCTTGAATAGGACTCAGGATGGATCACAGAACACATATACAGCAAACATTCAATGCTGTTATACACTGACAAGACAGACAACTGTACATAGATAGAGTTATATATAGGGTTTTCCATCTTCGGCATCTTGGAGGCTTGTGCTCGGTTCTGGCCATGGGGGTGTGTGTGTGGGATGCTGTTGCTCCATCATCTCTACTGAATAGCTTTGTTCATAAGCTTCCTCCTTGATTGAATCACCGACATTTTTCTCGTATTACCTTATCAGTCTGATCCACAATAGGTGTTTGAAATTACTAATTTATTTGTGGTTTGCGTATTTTTTAAAAAGTTGTTTCGTATTAGATGGAGTACATTGTTCTAGTTGGAACAAGAAACTGGATTTTGGCTGATCTGAAACAAATCAGCCAAAATCCTGGTGTTGCCTTTGAAGACGGACCAGAAGTCCAACTAGTCCAATGGGAGGCAGCTAGACTTCTAACTGGAGTGGCGTACAAGGAGCACACAAATCCTCTGTTGTGTCAGCTCCACTGGTTGCCGATATGCTACTGGGCTCAATTTAAATTGCTGGTCTTGGCCTATAAAGCCCTTAACCAGTGGTTCTCAACCTTCCAAATGCCACGACCCCTTAATACAGTTCCTCATGTTGTGGTGATCCCCAACCATAAAATTATTTTGTTGCTACTTCATAGATGTAATTTTGCTACTGTTATGAATTGTAATGTACATATCTGATATGCAGGATGTAATTTCATTTGATTTTCAATTGATTTTGCCATTTAGGAACTGTAGTTGCTGGAATTTATAATTTACCTACAATCAAAGAGCATTCTGAACTCCTCCAACAATGGAATTGAACCAAACTTGGCACACAGAACTCCCATAACCAACAGAAAATACTGGAAGAGTTTGGTATGCATTGACCTTGAGTTTTGGAGTTGTAGTTTACCTACATCCAGAGAGCACTGTGGACTCAAACAATGATAGATCTGGACCAAACTTGGCATGTATACTCAATATGTCAAAATGTGAACACTGGTGGAGTTTGGGGAAAATAGACCTTGATGTTTGGGAGTTGTAGTTGCTGGGATTTATAGTTCTCTGTTCTGTCGCACGCTGGGCCTGTAAAGAATTTCCTTTAGAACAGGACATGCAACCTTTGCCCAGCGGGAAGCCAGGGGCCCCAAGGAGAAGTTCTCAGAAGTTTTCCACCACAAATGATCTTTAGATGGCTTGTGAAGTATAACAAAGTCTTTTATTAATGAACAATCAAACAGAAACTTCTCTTGTCTTCAATAAAGCTAAACAAATGCTTCCAGGCTTTATGCAACTGGTGGCTTCCTAATCTTGCCCACGAAGGACAGGTAACTGTCTTCAATAACTTCTTCTTTACTTTAAAGGAAAATCCCCTTTTTAACTTCTCCCTAGCTGACTGTAATCTAACCCTTACTGATGTGGGCTCCGCTACCGGGTTGAACTGCGTCTTGAAGCACCGAGTGGACCTACCAGTAAAGGCTTAGATATTCTCCAGCTGGAGTTCTTTGGTCTTCCAAACTGTTACCCTCTGAAAATCTTCAAAGCTTTAGGGCTGTTTCCCTGGAAATCTTTGGATGCTCTTAAGACTGTTCTCCCCAGAAAGTCTTAAAGGTTGAAGGTTTTGTACAGGGGAAGCTTGCACAAGTCCTGTACATTAGCTTTCCTTGCTGAGACTAACTAAAAATGGCTCCCTTCCCTTCCCAATTGCCCTGAGCAAGGGGCGGAACCAAAACTGAACGATGATGGACAGGTGACTTGCCCTATGATTGCAACCAAAGGAAGCCACCTTTCTGCAGACTTCTTGAAACCTTGGACTGCAAGCAAACATTGAACACAAAGCAAATAAAGTTGGAGCTCCTGGTACAGCCGTACCAGCACATTCACCTACAATCAAAGAGCCCCTTGAACTCCACCAACGATAGAGTTGGGCCAAACTTCCCATACAGAACATGCATGAACAACAGAAAAAACTGTGTTTTCTGATGGTTTTTGGCAACCCCTCTGACACCCCCTCTCGCGACCACCCCTGGGGTCCCGACTGCAGGTTGAGAAACACTGCCCTAAACAGTTCTGGTCCAACTTATCTGTCCAAATAAATTTCCTCTTATGAGCCTACTAGAACTTTAAGATCATATGGGGAGGCCCTGCTCTCGGTCCCACCCTCCTCATAAGTGCGATTGGTAGGGACAAGAGACAGGACCTTCTCAGTGGTGGCTCCTCGGCTGTAGAACTCCCTCCCCAGCAACATCAGACAGGCTCTAGCCCTTCTGGCTTGAAAAGAAAGCTAAAGATTTGGCTTTGCACACAAGTGTTTGAAAAATAAGTTGCTGCAGATTTTGTCATGGTCTGAATTAAGGATTTGAGCAAGGTTGTCGGATGAATGGAACTATACACCTTATATGTTTTTAATTTGCATACTGTTTTATGTGTTTTATTGAGTATCTGTTAATCATTTTAAATGTGGGATATGTATTGTTTATTGTTGGTTTTTACTGTTTTTACTGTTTATTGTTGTTTTTTTACCGGCATTGAATTCTTGCTGGAGCTGTAAGCCCCCTTGAGTCCCCTTGGGTGAGAAAGGCAGGGTAAAAATGAAGTCAACAAAGACATAAAATAAATAGATAAGTTAATTCTCCTTTTCTATAATACAGTGAATACTTAGTAGAGATGAGGTATGACTTATATAATTGCTTGCATGCTGGTCGCTTCTGTGGCAAGAGAATCAGCCGTCTACGAAGACGTTGCCCAGGGGACGCCTGGATGTCTTGCAATCCTGCGAGGAGGCTTCTCTCATGTCCCCCTCATGTGCTCTTACCTACAAGAAGCACTGCCTGAACATCAAGCAAAAGGTGGGTGCTAGAAACAATATCATACGAAAGCTGACTGGCACAACCTGGGGATCACAACCAGATACAGTGAAGACATCTGCCCTTGCGCTGTGCTACTCTGCTGCTGAGTATGCATGCCCAGTGTGGAACACATCTCACCACACTAAAACAGTAGATGTGGCTCTTAATGAGACATGCCGCATTATCACGGGGTGTCTGCGCCCTACACCACTGGAGAAATTACACTGCTTAGCCGGTATTGCACCACCTGACATCTGCCGGGAAGTAGCAGCCAATAGTGAAAGGACCAAGGCAGAGACATCTCCAGCTCATCCCCTGTTTGGGTATCAGCCAGCACGTCAATGCTTAAATCTAGAAATAGTTTTCTAAGATCTACAGAGACACTCGCTGGAACACCCCAGCAAGCGAGAATCCAAAAGTGGCAGGCTCAAACCCAGAACCTCAATCAATGGCTGATACCAAATGAGAGACTCCCCCTGGGCACACAGAAAACTGGGCGACTTGGAAGGCGCTGAACAGACTGCGCTCTGGCACCACGAGATGCAGAGCCAACCTTCAGAAATGGGGCTACAAAGTGGAATCCTCGACATGTGAGTGTGGAGAAGAGCAAACCACTGACCACCTGCTGCAATGCAACCTGAGCCCTGCCACATGCACAATGGAGGACCTTCTTGCAGCAACACCAGAAGCACTCCTAGTGGCCAGATACTGGTCAAAGGACATTTAATCAACTACCAAACTTGCAAATTTTGTGTTTTGCCTGTTTGTTTTGTTCTGTTAGAAATGTAATACAATTGACTGGTTGCCCCTGACATAAATAAATAATAAATACGCTGTGCCCTGCCACGCGTTGCTGTGGCCTATAGTAAAACTTATCAAAGTTGAGGTAGATATCTGGACTATTATGAAAGAGAGGTACCTACCTATTCCTCCCCCTTTTTCCTCCCCCTTTCTCTCCTTTCTTCCTTCTCTACCTCTTTTTTTCTTTCACTACTTGGTTTCATCCTTCTCTCTTTCCTTCATTCCCTCCCCCTTTCTTCCTTTGCCTTTCTTCCCTCCCTGTTTGCTTCCTTCTTTCACTTTTTATTTCCTTTTATTTTACCACCATCATAACAATAACAATAATGCAATGCATTGCCTCTGGGACCTGACACCTCTCCCATTCCCCCTAAAAGGGTCTCATAGGAACAATAGCATAATAATAATAATAAATAATAATAATAATAATAATAATAATAATAATAATAATAGAAATAACAACCTTTACCCGCCACGTGTTGCTGTGGCCAATCTTCCCCTTTCTCTCCTTCTTTCCCTCCTTCCTTCTCTTCCCTTCCCCTTTCTCTTCTCTCTTCTTTCCTCTTCTCTTTCTCTTCCTTCCCTTTTTCGCTGTCTCTCTTTTCTTCCTTCCATCTTTCCTTTTCTTTCCTTTTCTTCTTCCTTCTTTCTCTAACTTTCCTTCCTTCCCCCCTTTTTCTTTACCTCCCTTTCTCTTTCTTCCTTCTTTCCTTCCTTCCTGTCTTTCTTAGAGGGCGGGAAGGGGCGGGGTGGGGGTTGGAGGTGGCGTGAAGTAAAAGGAGGTAAGATTGGGGTGGGGGAGTGATGGAGCGTGGGGTTGTGTGTGTGTGTGCGGGGGGGGGAGTGATGGAGCGTGGGGTTGTGTGTGTGTGTGCGGCGGCAGGGGAGTGGGGTTGCGTGTGTGCGTGCGGCGGCGGGGGGAGTGATGGAGCGTGGGGTTGCGTGTGTGTGTGCGGCGGCGGGGGGAGTGGGGTTGCGTGTGTGCGTGCGGCAGCGGGGGGAGTGATGGAGCATGGGGTTGTGTATGTGTGTGCGCGGCGGGGGAGTGATGGAGTGTGGTGTGTGCGGCGGCGGGGGGAGTGATGGAGTGTGGGGTTGTGTGTGTGTGTGCGGCAGGGTGTGTGTGTGTGCGGGAAGCGGCGCGGCGGGGCTTGGAGTGGGCATGGTTTCCGCAGAGGGAACGTTGGCCGGAAGGGCATGTGCGCGCGCCAGGGAACTTGCGGCTGGCCGCCAATGCGCATGCTCAGTTGTTGAGCTTCTCTTTCTTTTTTTTTTTTTTTTAATTTATCACTTTATTACATACTATTACATTTTGTACATCAACCTCTTTAACATGTTATTTTATTATTTTACTCTGACATTTCTCCCCCTTTTTCTCATTTTTTCCCCCTTTTTTTCACCACAGTGCTCCCCTCCACCCATTTCAAGCCACCCTTCTTACATTTCATCTGTCCAAAATTTCATTTCTTCTTGTGACGGTAATTTTCCTTCCTTATTTTTTAATCCATTTACCACAAATCTTCCCCATACAGCATCAAAATCGCTTTGTTTCCATATACCTTTTTAACCTTTAATATACATGTCAATTTATCGTTTATTGCTATTTTCCATGCTTCTTTATACCACTCCTCTATTTGTATATTCATTTCTTTTTTCCAATTCCTTGCTATAAGCAGTCTTGCTATAGTTAGTAGGTTTGTTATCGCTTCTTTATCCTCCTTTTTCAATTGCTTATCGTTATATAGTGATAGTAATGCTATACTAGGACTTTTATATTTTATATTCATTATAATTTCTATTTCTCTAAATACTTTCTCCCAAAAATTATTTACACATTTACATTGCCACCACATGTGTATATATGTTCCTGGTTCTTGACACCCTCTCCAACAATTTATTGAGTTATTTTTATTCATATATGCTATTCTTACCGGTGTCAAGTACCACTTCCATATTAACTTGTAATAATTTTCTTTAACTCGTATCGATAAATTTTTTAAATGTCTTTGTCCCCATAATTGTTGCCACTCTATTTCGCTTATTTTTATCCCTAAATCTTCTTCCCAAATCTCTTTAAGGGTGCACTTTTTTGTTTTTTCATCTTCATTTCAATTAATATCTTATAAATTTTGCTAATTATACCTCTCAAGTTTTCGTGTTCTTCTACAGTCCTTCCCTTCTGTATTATTTGTTCGAATTGACTGAGTTGGCTTTCACTTCTATTATTTTTTTTCCAATTTATTACCCATTGTTCTAATTGTATACAATGAAACCATGACAATTTTATTTCTTTAAACTCTTCCAACATCCTTTCCCTCTTCATTTCCACCTTCATCCAATCCCCTATCCTATCTAAATTTATTTCCCTTACCTTTTTATCCATTACTTTTTTTAAATTTTTTGGGAACTTCTTTTCCATCACTATTGGGGTTATAATTGATCCCTCCTTTATTAACCTCCCCTTATATTTATTCCATACTTTAAGTATATTGCTCAGCATTGGGTTTCTAATTTCCCTCATTTCTTTTCTAGTAAACTGTTTTAAAAATATATTCCAAGTTTCATCTTCCACTTTTCCTGAATCATTACTAAGCCAATCTATTCCCTCTTCTTTGACCATTCCTTCTATAACCAAACTTAATCTACTTGCTTCGTAATATTTTTTTATATTAGGTAACGCCAGTCCACCCTCCTTTTGCGATCTATACCATAATTGTTTATTTAGTCTGTTCCTTTTACTTCCATTACAGTACTTATTAATCATTTGTTGCCATCTAGTTCGTTCTTCTTCTGTAATTTGAAGTGGTAGCATCCTAAATATGAAATTTATTTTTGGAAGTATTTTCATTTTTACTAATGCTATTCTTCCAAACCATGATAAGCGTATTCCTTCATACTCTATTAACTTTTTCTGGACTTCTTTCCTTAATGTTACTACATTTACTTCCTCTATCTCTTTTAAATCCTTAGTTATTATTACTCCCAAGTATTTTAGTTTGTTCTTGATTCTTATTCCCCCTTTGCTCTGTTCTATAAGATCTTTTTCTTCTTCTCTTGTATAATTAAGTAGCATCATTTCTGACTTACTCCAATTAACTTGTAAGCCTGTTGCTTTCCCAAATATCTCCAAATGTTCTTTTATTCTATCCATTTTCTCCACTATATTTTCTATAAATAACAATGTATCGTCAGCGAATAAACTCACCTTCTGTTTCTCCTTTTTTCCTAACCCTTCTAGATTTTTGTCATTCCTTATGTTATTAGCAAACAGTTCTATCACCATGGCAAATAGTATCGGGGACAAAGGGCACCCTTGTCTGGTTCCTCTAGTCACTTTTATTTCGTTTGTCACTCCGTCATTTATAGTTACCACTGCCGAGTTCCTTGAATAAAATTGTTTTAATACTCCTTTTATTCTATTTCCCATTCCGAATTTATTCAATATTTCCCTTAATGTCTCCCATTCCACACAATCAAATGCTTTAAAAATATCTAATGATAATATCCCTGCTTTTTCTTTCCTCTCTTTAGCCCAATGAATTTTATTTAGTACTCTCCCTATCAAATTTGACATTTGTCTTCCTTTTATAAACCCGCACTGATCTTCTTTTATGTACTTATACATACATTTATTCATTCTATTAGCTATTATCGCGGACAATATCTTTGCATCCTGATTAATTAATGATATGGGCCTATATGACCCTGGGTCTGTTAGGTCTTTATCAGGTTTAGGTATTAATATTATTAATGATTTCCTCCATGATTCGGGTATTTTATCTCCCTTCATTATTCCATTGTACAATTCTAATAATTTTGGGGTTAAAACTTCTCTAAAGCTTTTATAATATTCTGTCCCTAGACCATCCAAGCCCGGAGCTTTGCCAACTTTTAATTTCTTAATAACTTCCTCTATTTCTTTTTTCTTAATAGGTTGTTCCAGTAATTCTTTATCTTTCTCTTCCAGCTTACTCTCCCAATTTTCCTCCACATATTTCCTAATTGCCTCTATGGGACTTGCTTTGGTTTGGTACAGTTCTTTATAAAACTCTTCAAATACTTTCAATTTTTCTTTCATAGCTCTACATAATTTACCTGTTTTATCTTTTATCATATTTATCATTCCTTCCATTTTCTTTTTCTGTGTTGATTTTGCTAGCATCTTTGAATTCCTATCACTAAACTCGAAATATTCCCTCCTTAAATAAATTAAATTTTCTTGCACTTCGTCTATTTCCATTTTATCCAATTCCTCTTTTTTTGCTCTTAGCCTAGCATAAATTCGTATATCTCTCTTTATTACATATGCTTTTTCAATCTCTTCTATTTCTCTTTCTAAATTCCTTTTCCTTTCTTCTTGCCTTCTTCTTAAGTTAATTGTCTCTTTTATGCATAACCCTCTGGTCACTGCTTTCATAGTATCCCATAGAACTCCCTTTGTCACCCCCTTTTCATTAAAACCCCAAATTTCTTGCCATTCTGCTTGCACTTTATCTACTATTTCTTTGTGATTTAGTATTCTTGTATTTAACCTCCACCTTTTCATTTTGTCATAATCACATTTCAACACAATCTCAATTGAAACCAAAGCATGATCCGAAATCTTAATCATACCTATATCAGCATTTAGTACTTTACTTGTCATATTTTTGGAGACAAAAATATAATCAATTCTTGTATACACCTTATGTACCGATGAGTAGTATGTATATCTACTTTCATTCCCTTTTACCAATCTCCATACGTCCTTTAATTGCCATTTATTCATTACTCTACTTAATTCCGTTGTTTCAATATTTCTAACTTTTGATGCTATCGTAGTTTTATCCTTCTTTAAATCCATACAGCAATTACAATCTCCTCCAAATATTACATTTTGTTGATGGTAATTCTCTATTTGCTCTAACACTTTTTCATAAAATTCTTGCTGTTTTACATTTGGTGCGTATACATTTACTAATACATATTTTTCCTCCCCTATTTCCCCATATATTATTATATATCTTCCCTCTTCATCTTTCAATACCTTGTTTATGACAAAATTACATTTCTTAGCTATTATTATTGCTACTCCTCTTGACTTTGATGACCCAAAAGATGTTTCATAGTTCCTTATCCAACTCGACTTTAGCTCGTTTGAGCCCCGCCTATTTTGATGTGTTTCCTGTAAGAAGATGAGGTCCGCTGCGTCCTTCTTCAGTAGAGATTCAATCCGCCTTCTCTTAATTACCGTCCCCAACCCTCTCGTGTTAAGTGTTGAAATTCTTAATTTATGGGACATCATTTCCATTTCCCTTTAAAAGCTTTTTTGTGGCTTGAAACAACGTGAACCCTTGCCCCTTTCCCTCCCCTACCCTTTCTCCCCATTCCCCCCTCCCCCCCAATCCCCCCACTTCCCTCATTCCCCCCTTCCTCCCCTTCCAATCTTCGGGACTACTCGTCCCAATCATGGCCCCCGGCCTTCCCAATTGGGGAGGGGGGGGCGAAGTCATCCCGTGGCCCAGAGTCTCCCTCCCCCCGAGTGCTCATTTTAATTCAACAAAAAAAACTTGATTGCAGTGTATAATTTCTTCTTACATCTCGATTCCTCCAACGGCACCAATTAATTCCTCCAATTCTCCTCCATCCGGATCCTTCACCTCCTCTTCCTTTCGATCTCTCTCTTGTCTTCTTACTATGCCAAGCTCCTCCAGTAGTTGATAGCCTTGTTCCGGTGTATCAATTCTATATCTCTTGCCTTTCCATTGAAATTTAAGAAAGATAGGGTATCCCCAGGTGTACACAATTCCAGCTTTCATTAACTGCGTCGTAATAGGCTTCATTGAATATCTCCAATTCTTAGTTTCAGAACAGTAGTCATTAAATATTTCCAATTTTGAGTCACCCATCTTTAGGAAATCTGGATTTTTCTTTAATATTTTCATCAAATCTTCTTTCTTTGCGAAATTGTGAAATCGAATTATTATGTTCCTAGGAATTATTCTATTTCTTCCAGCTGGAAGGCGATGAACTCTCTCAATATCCAGTTCTGACCAGTTTAGTGTTGGCGAGATCTTTTGCAACCATTTCAGGATCTCAGATTTCAGATCTTCTTTCTTGTTTCCTTCTGGATAGTTTTTTATTATTACGTTATTTCTTCTTTGGTTGTCTTGCATGTACACAAACTTTCTTTCCACATCTGAGAGCCTATTTTCATTTTTTTGCGTTTGTTGTTTGAGTACCAGTTGTTCCTGTGTACTTCTTTCAATTTCTGCTTTATTTTTTCGTATTTCTCCCTGTGCAATCTCCAGGGCTTCTCTTATTGTCTGAAATTTTTCGTCCGAGCTTTTTCGTTCCGCGTCCAACTCTGCTCTCATTTGTTTATTGCTGGTCAGAATTTCTTGCTTCAATGCCTGAATTTCGCCCTTCCTTATTTCTCTTTCTTTATCAAACATCAGGTTCAAATTCAAGTTCATTTCCTTTGTTTGTTTTTCAGCCGTTTCTTTAATCAATTCTGCTATTTTACTTAGCATTTGACTGTTGCCCATCCCCAGTTCTTCCCCCTCACTGCTCATTCTGCTTTCTTTTGGCTCTGTTGTTAAACATGGCAGCGAGGTAGAAATAGTTCCTCCCCCTTTTGCCCCCCCTTCCATTTGAGGGGGGGTTTGGGGGGGTGTTCGTTTTAACTGCTTTCCCTTAATTGTGGGGAGGGGAGGACTTCTCCTAACAGTGCTCATTTCCTCAGGGACCCTTTCCAGTCTTTCTAATCTTGAAAGCGATCTGTCCGAAGGTTTGGAACGCAACCAAAGAGGATTTGGTTTTGAGGTGTCCTTACTTTGTTTATTCTTTCTCATTCAACCTCAATTTCACTCCTCCTGCTTTCATCAATTTTTTAATTGCTTTGTTTTCCCGTTCTACACAGCACACAGTACAAAAAAGTCCCACTCAGTTATGCCTTGCAATGCCAGGAGGTTCGCCTTTAATGTAACGAGACTGGCTCGATCCTTCTTCAAAGGAGGAATCTGCCTCTAATATTTATTTTGCCTTCCGGATCATTAAGTCATTAAATCCAATATTTTAGTATTTTAATATTGTATTTAAATTGCAGCTGTTTATCTTCTCCAAGTCTTCTCCAAGTCAGTGCGCAGTTATAATTGGCAAGTTAGTTTCACTTTCAACAGCAGCTTCCAAGCCATTTTTCGGCAGCCGCCCTATCTTCTGCCAAAGCTCATAAATCAAAGCAAGTAATTGGTAATAAATTACCTTCTTAGGCTCTGCACGTGCACCAGACTTTCGCCTCCCCTTTGATCCAGAAAGGACAATTATCCATTCATTTTCACTGCTTTTTTGCTATATTTCCACAAGAGCTGGAGGAAAGACGTCTGTTCAACCGGCCATGGTAACTCCGCCCCCCTTGTTTTGCTGTTTTGTGAGTGTGTTGTTGTGTTGTTTTTCATTTTGAGTAGATACGTTTGTACCTTGTGGGTTGTGTTATGGGCATGGGAATTTTGGTTAAGTTTTCGTTGGGGTTTTTTTGAGTTTTGTTTTTTTGCCGTTTTGAGTGTGTTGTTGTGTTGTTTTTCATTTTGCGTAATATGTTTGTACCTTGTGGGTTGTGTTATGAGCATGGGAATTTTGGTTAAGTTTCGTTGGTTTTTTTAGAGTTTTATCCTTTTGCCGTTTTGTGAGTGTGTTGTTGTGTTGTTTTTCATTTTGAGTAGATATGTTTGTACCTTGTGGGTTGTGTTATGGGCATGGGAATTTTGGTTAAGTTTCGTTGGGGATTTTTGAGTTTTGTTGTTTTGCCGTTTTGTGAGTGTGTTGTTGTGTTTTTTTCATTTTGAGTAGATATGTTTGTACCTTGTGGGTTGTGTTATGGGCATGGGAATTTTGGTTAAGTTTCGTTGGGGTTTTTTGAGTTTTGTTGTTTTGCCGTTTTGTGAGTGTGGTGTTGTGTTGTTTTTCATTTTGAGTAGATATGTTTGTACCTTGTGGGTTGTGTTATGGGCATGGGAATTTTGGTTAAGTTTTGTTTGGGGGTTTTTGAGTTTTGTTTCCTCGTTGGATGCCCCTAACAAATTTATATATATAGATAATTTAAACATGTAATGAAATTAGGCAGCCTTAGCCTGATAGGGAGCCTTTCTACTTTGGAGAACCTTTTTAGTAACTGGGAAGGAAGCCATTTAGATCAGCAACAGATAGCTTACCAAGATACTAAATGTGCTAAAGGATCATAACATGGGTTAGTTTCAGGGAACTGGGCCATCTCATTAATTACTATTGCTCCATCAATAATAGATAATTAACTTATGGAATACGTGATGCACGGGAGTGGTAGTTTTGCTGTTCCTTGGAAGTTTCAGCCAGGGATAGAATGTGAGCTAGTTTGTGGCCCAACGAGAAGGTCAAGACTCAAACAAGGAAGGGCCAAGTTTCTCTTAAGCATCAATATTGTGCAAGGACCTTGCTGGTTATCATGCTCTCCCTTGCTCTGCTGCACATCCAGGATCCTTCCTTAAATGAAAGAGCAGAACTAGAATCAAAAGAAGACTCGAGGCTATAGCTCCATGGAAGAACATGTACTCTACAGAGGTTGATATCTTGTTAATGATATACACATGTTTAAGGATGAGTCTACACCAGGGGTCCTCAAACTTTTTAAACGGGGGGCCAGATTACTGTCCCCCAGACCGTTGGAGGGCCGGACTATAGCTTTTTTTAAAAAAACGATGACCAAATTCCTATGCACACTGCACATGTCCTATTTTGCAACTGTTATGAATTGTAATGTAAATATCTGATATGCATGATGTATTTTTATTGTTACAATCTGAACATAAAGCATCGTTTTAGCATTTCTGGAGATAAAATAGTTCCAATTAAAATGAGGAAAGCATTCTATTTTCTGTCTTTTTGAAAGTGGTTTTTGAATATGTAAGCATGAGTCCCCTTTCCCGGGGGGGGGGGGGGGGGGGGGGGGGGAGAGAAGGGCAGGGTATAAATATAGGAAATAAATCTATATAAATAAAAATGTAATGTTCGTTTGTGGGATTAACAGAACTCAAAAACCACTGGACACCTAACAACCCAATGTATGTCCTTCACTAAAAAAAAAGGGGCAATACTGGGTGTCATTTGGGAGTTGTAGTTGCTGGGTTTTATAGTTTACCTATAATTCAAAGAACATTCTGAACCCCATCAACGATGGAATTGAACCAAACTTGACATAGAGTTCTCCCATTACCAGCAGAAAATACTGGAAGGGTTTGGTGGGCAGTGTCCTTTGGTTTTAGAGTTGTAGTTCACCTACATTCAGAGATCACTGTGGACTCAAACAATGATGGATCTGGACCAAACTTGGCACTGATACTCAATCTGCCCAAATGTGAACACTGGTGGCGTTTGGGGGTTGTATTTGCTGGGATTTATAGTTCACCTGTAATCAAAGAGCATTCTAAACTCCACCAATGATGGAATTGAACCAGACTTGGTACACAGAACTCCCATGAACAACAGAAAATACTGGAAGGGTTTGGTGGGCATTGACCTTGAGTTTTGGAGTTGTAGTTCACCTGCCTCCATAAATCACTGTGGATTCAATGATCGATCAGGACCAAACTTGGCACGAATATTCCATATGCCCAAATGTGAACACTGGTGGAGTATGGGGGAAATAGAATCTTGACATTTTTGAGTTGTAGTTGGTGGGATTTGTAGTTCACCTACAATCACAGAGCATTCTGAACCCCATCAACAATAGAATTGGGCCAAATCCTTTCCAGAGCAGCGCTGCGGGGACTCCAGCAGCCACTGCTGGTCCAGATAAGTGCTGGAGGGAGAAGCCTGTGGAGGGAGAAGCGCTCTCTGCTCTCCCGTGGAGAACAGAGAGCGAAGCAGAGAGGATGCCATTCATCTGTAACAGACGATCCCTGGTGGCAAGGAAGGCGTCCGCAAATGGTGGAGGTGGCACCGGGTGGGCGTGGCCAGGCTTCCAGGCCAGGGAAGCCAGCATCGCTTGGCCACACCCACCCGGCGCCGCCTCCACCATTTGCGGATGCCTTCCTCGTCACCATGGATTTTCTGTTACAGAGGAATGGCGTCCGCTCTGCTTCTCTCTCTGTTCTCCGCAGGAGAGCAGAGAGCGCTTCTCCCTCCACAGGCTTCTCCATCCTGTGTGGAGGGAAAAGCCTGTGAAGGGAGAAGCGCAGCAGAGCAGACGCCATTGGCGGCAGCGAGGGGCTTTGGACAGGCCGCGCGGCGAGGGACTTTGGACAGGCCAGGACAGGCCGTGCGGGCCGGATAAAGGCCCTTGGCGGGCCGCATGCGGCCCACGGGCCGTAGTTTGGGGACCCCTGGTCTACACTGTAGAATTAATGCATTTTGACACCACTTGAAGTACTGTGGCTCAATGCTATGGAACTGCAGGAGTTGTGGTTTGGAAAGGTCTTTAGCCTTCTCTGCCAAAAAGTTCCTCACCAAACTATAATTCCCAGGATTCCATAGCCTTGAACTACGGCTGTTAAAGTGGTGTTAATTCCATAGTGAAAATGCATCCATATAGCACTTTAACTGCCATGGCTCAATGCTATGGATAAGACTGAAGGTATTGTAAAACTACAACTCTCTTGATTTCATAGCATTAAGCATATAGTTAAAGTGACATCAAACTGCATTAATTCTACAGTTTAAATCAGGCATGGGCAAACTTGAGCCCTCTAATAATAATAATATAATAATAACAACAACAACAACAACAACCACCCCACCACCATCTCCCCAAGTGGACTCAGGGCGGCTTCCATGAGGCCAAGCCCAGCAATACAGCAATGCAAATAAACAACATACAATGACAGTAAAATATAAAAATTAACAAATAAAATAAAATACAAGAAGCAATATAAATTTCAGTGAATTCTAGGTGTTTTTGACTTCAACTCCCACAATTCCTAACAGCTGAATAGTGGAAGTTGAAGTCCAAAACACCTAGAAGGCCCAAGTTTGTTCATGCCTGGTTTAGATGCCCCTGCACCGCCATATAATCTAGATTATCAAAGCAGATAATCCACATTATCTGCTTCGAACTGGATTATATGCGTCTACACTGCTATATAATCCAGTTCAAATCAAAGCAGGTAATCTGGATTTTATATGGCAATGTAGAAAGGGCCTAAATCACAGAAAGCAAAGCACGTTTAGTAGTGATAGCTATATTCAATTGACAGTGGTGGAAGTGAAGTTGCATACACAGCAGTGTTGTGCATTGTGGCTGCGCCTCGGAGTTCCATATTGTGTGTGTATATATTGTGCATTGTAGCTGTGCATTTTAAAAACAGCACTAAGTCATTTACATGTGTTGTGCAATGTGGCTATTTTGCATGGTGGTTGTGTAGTGCGGCATAGTCTAGCTCAGCGGTTCTCAACCTGGGGGTCGCGACCCCCCGGGGGGTCGTTTGGCCATTTTCTGGGGGTCGCCAAGCCGCATTGGCTAGCCACGCCCCCTCCAAAATGGCGGCCGACCCACAAGTCAATTGTACTGATAGGCTGCTCCTCCTGATCTTCCCAGAGATCTGTGGATAGTCAGGAGGAGAAACTTTGGATGAAGAAGACTAACCATTTGGATGAAGAAGACTCACCTCTGTTCCGGGCTAAAGGGTGAATAAACGTCGATCCGCCCAAGATGGAGGCGAGGGGCGGGCGGGAGACTCCGGTGGCGCTAGGTCACAGGCAGAGCCTCCCGCCCGCCTCCCGTCTCCTTCAGCTGGAAGATGGAGGCGAGGAGCGGGTGGATGGCTCTGCCTGCGGCCTAGTCGCCACCGGAGCATCCCGCCCGCCCCGTCTCCTTCTGCAACTTGAAGATGGAGGTGAAGGGCGGGCGGGAGGCTCCGGTGGCGCTAGGCCGCAGGCAGAGCCTCCCGCCCGCCTCCCGTCTCCTTCAGCTGGAACATGGAGGCGAGGAGCGGGCGGGAGGCTCTGCCTGCGGCCTAGTCGCCACCGGAGCATCCCGCCCGCCTCCCGTCTCCTTCTGCAGCTTGAAGATGGAGGCGAGGGGCGGGCGGGAGGCTCCGGTGGCGCTAGGCCGCAGGCAGAGCCATCCACCCGCTCCTCGCCTCCATCTTCCAGCTGAAGGAGACGGGAGGCGGGCGGGGGGCTCTGCCTGCGGCCTAGCGCCACCGGAGCCTCCCGCCCGCCTCCCGTCTCCTTCTGCAACTTGAAGATGGAGGTGAAGGGCGGGCGGGAGGCTCCGGTGGCGCTAGGCCGCAGGCAGAGCCTCCCGCCCGCCTCCCGTCTCCTTCAGCTGGAACATGGAGGCGAGGAGCGGGCGGGAGGCTCTGCCTGCGGCCTAGTCGCCACCGGAGCATCCCGCCCGCCTCCCGTCTCCTTCTGCAGCTTGAAGATGGAGGCGAGGGGCGGGCGGGAGGCTCCGGTGGCGCTAGGCCGCAGGCAGAGCCATCCCCGCTCCTCGCCTCCATCTTCCAGCTGAAGGAGACGGGAGGCGGGCGGGAGGCTCTGCCTGCGGCCTAGCGCCACCGGAGCCTCCCGCCCGCCTCCCGCCTCCTTCTGCAGCTTGAAGATGGAGGTGAAGGGCGGGCGGGAGGCTCCGGTGGCGCTAGGCCGCAGGCAGAGCCTCCCGCCCGCCTCCCGTCTCCTTCAGCTGGAAGATGGAGGCGAGGAGCGGGCGGATGGCTCTGCCTGTCAGTTATGGCCAGTCAGTTATATTACATTTCTTACAGAGCAAAGCAAATAAACAGAAAATACAAAATGTGTGAGTTTGGTAGTTTATTAAATGTCCTTTGAACATCATCTGGCCCCTTGATGTTGCCGCAAGAAGGCTCTCCATGGTGCATGTGGCTGGGCTCAGGTTGCATTGCACCAGGTGGTCAGTGGTTGGCTCTTCTACACACTCACATGTTGAGGATTCCACTTTGTAGCCCCATTTCTGAAGGTTGGCTCTGCATCTTGTGGTGCCAGAGCGCAGTCTGTTCAGTGCCTTCCAAGTCACCCAGTCCTCTGTGTGCCCAGGGGGGAGTTTCTCATTTGGTATCAGCCATTGGTTGAGGTTCTGGGTTTGAGCCTGCCACTTTTGGACTCTCACTTGCTGAGGTGTTCCAACTAGGCCACAGGCAGAGCCACCCCCCTGCACCTCGCCTTAACAGTTACAAAGTAGCAACATATATAATTTTATGGTTGGGGGTCACCACAACATGAGGAACTGTATTAAGGGGTCACGGCATTAGAAAGGTTGAGAACCACTGGTCTAGCTCCACATGCGGGTTTTGATGCTATGCCAAAGGGAAGTTAAGTTACAGTAAGTAACCTGGCCCTTGCTTTGGTACTTCAGCATTTCCAGGTATAGGTATCAAAGATTCCAGTGAAATCCTGGAGAATTCAGACTATTGGAAACCAGAACAGGCTCTGATGTTTTGGACCTTACCTTCTTGAATTCTGAAGCCAACGAGATCAGAAGGAGAATGGATGTTGAAGTCCAAGCTCTCTATTTCTCATTCAAATCAAAATTATGTTCCCCAAGTGCAACATTCTCTGTTTCCTTTTTCCAATGGACAGCCTCCTGTAATCTACTTATGGATGTTGAATCAAGAAGATTTAATGACCTGATTATTTCTTTCTCGTTCCTTTGCAAGGTGTGGGTGTCCTTCTGGACTCAGAAGTGATGCTTGATGCTCAGGTGTTGGCGGTGGCTGGGAGGGCTTTGTTTTGATATGGCCATAGTGGCCCATGCCTTAGTTACATCTAGAATGTGCTACTGCAATGCACTCTACGTGGGGCTGCCTTTGAAGACAGCTCAGAAACTGCAATTGGTGCAAAGAGTGGCAGCCAGGTTACTAACTGGGGCTAGCTATAGGGAGCGTACCACACCCCTATTGACACAGCTCCACTGACTGGTGCTGAGTTTCCGGACCCAATTCAAAGTGCAGGTTATTACCTTTAAAGCCCTATATGCTTCGGGTCCAACCAGGGCCGTAGCCAGAAAAAAATTTCGGGAGGGGTTGAAATTTTTTTGGGGGGGTTGAAAATTTCGTGTGGGGGTGGGTGGGTGTTGAAACCTGCCTCCTAGCTCACACTGAAGCAAAGAGCACAGCAGGGGGCAGAGCAGCCTTCAATAGCCTGCAGCTCCGCCCCTGTCAACCACCTCCACCAAGTCTGGCCTCCTTAATGAGAGCATTCAACACTCCCCCCCCCCCACAACTTGGTTGCTTCGCTACATCGGCTAGTGCTGCAAGTAATGACAGTGTGAATAAATTGTCAATATTTGCTTGAGATAGTGCTTGCAGTTCTGGAGGGACTCTTAATTTTTTGCATCTCATAGACTTAGCATGAGGATTTGATTAACCAGTTAAAATTCATGAGTAAACCAGGTTTTTTAAAAAAATCTGAAACATTTCGGGGGGGAGGGGTTGAACCCCTAAAACCACCCCCTCGCTACAGGCCTGGGTCCAACCTATCTTCGAGACCACATCTCCTTCTGTGAACAGCGATGGGCTTTAAGATCCACTGGGGAGGCCTTCCTCTCAGTCCCACTTCCATCTCAAGCATGGTTGGTGGAGACGAGAGAGAGGGCCTTCTCGGTGGTGCCCCCCCCCCAACAGCTTTAGAATATCCTTCTGAGGGAGAGCGGGCTAGCCCTCACCCTCCAAATCTTCTGCACACAATTAAAGGCATGGCTTTTCTGACAAACCTTCAACCCTGTTTAGACTCTCTCATAATACGAAGGGTATTTTTAAAGTAAGGTCCGTTTTGTTGTAGACACTAGTAGTTCACGCGCATACCGCAACTAGCACGTGCGTCATGTATCGGCGTGCCTCGGGAACAACTGTGCTCAGTTTCCACTCTGTAGCTAACCTGTACGGTTCTGTTCTGTGCTTTAAAAATGTTTAAGACTATCAACTCACCCGCCGCATGTGAGGTTCGCTCAGTGATACGGTTTTTGTCAGCAAGAGACTTGCTTGCTGCAGAAATTCATCGACAGATTTGTGAAGTGTACGGTGATACTGTTATGAGTGAAAGCAAAGTGCGTAAGTGGGTACGACAATTCAAAGATGGCCGTGACAACGTCCATGATGAGGACCGCTCCGTTTGCCCTTCTTTGATTACAGACGATTTGGTTATCGGAGCAGGCAACAAGTTTTTATGAAGAGGGTATTTCAAAATTGGTTCAGAGGTATGATAAGTTTTTGAACAAACTTGGCAACTATGTCGAAAAATAGAGTGAAGTATGTACTTTCTGAAAATAAATTTACTTTTTAGAAATAAACTTTCGTTGTGTACTTATGTTCCAACGGACCTTACTTAAAAAATACCCCTCGTATATATCAGGACCTTTAGATTCTTTATTAGCACTTTCAGGGGTGGCTCAATCCATTACGCAAAGTAAACATTTGCAGTATAGTTGATTTTGCCCAGGGGCACTCTTGAGGCACTCTTGGGGGAAAATAGATCTTGACATATGCGAGTTGTAGTTACTGGGATGTATAGTTCACCTAAAATAAAAGAGCATTCTGAACTCCACCAATGATGGAATTGAACCAAATATGCCACACAGAACTCCCATGACAAACAGAAAATATATATCAGTGATTGGTTGGGTGGTACCAAAATACTGTTTGCTTACAGTTGAAAATTACCTAGGGCCGACTCTGAGCACTTTATACTTCTGATATCAAATACTGTTGTTTTATCTTCAGCAGTGGTTCTCAACCTTCCTAATGCCACGACCCCTTAATACAGTTCCTCATATTGTGGTGACCCCCAACTATAACATTATTTCCGTTGCTACTTCAAAACTGTAATTTTGCTACTGTTATTAATCATACTGTAAATATCTGATATGCAGGATGTATTTTCATTCACCAGACCAAATTTGGCACAAATACCCGATATGCCCAAATTTGAATACTGATGGGGTTGGGGGATTGATTTTGTCATATGGGAGTTGTAGTTGTTGGGATTTGTAGTTCACCTACAATCAAAGAGCATTCTCAACTCCATCAACAATGGAATTGAACCACTCTTGGCACACAGGACTCCCATGACCAACAGAAAATATTGGAAGGCTTTGATGAGCATTGACCTTGATGGATCTGGACCAAACTTGGCACGAATTCTCAATATACCTAAATGTGAACACTGGTGGGGTTTGGGAAAATAGACTTGACATTTGGGAGTTGTAGAGCAGTTTTTTTTGTTTGTGTCAAGAGCGACTTGAAAAACTGCAAGTCGCTTCTGGTGTGAGATAATCCCAGAGGATGACCGGATGTTTTGATGTTTTACCATCCTTGTGGGATGCAATTGGGCCAAACGTTCCACACAGAACCCCTATGACCAACAGAAAATACTGTGTTTTCTGATGGTCTTTGGCAACCCCTTTGTCACCTCCATGCAACCTTCCCAGGGTTCCCGACCCCCAGGTTGAGAAATGCTGATTTACAGCAATTGTTGTATTTTATTGTTTTCACCAGGGAGTACTTTGAATTTATGATGTTGTGTTGATTGTTTATTGTCTGCTCATGTATTTTGTTTTGCACTTGTTATATTTCGCATGTCACACCTTGAGTGTTTTGTGAGCCACCCCGAGTCCCTCCTGGCAATGGTGGTGGGATATCTATATAAATAAAAATGTAATGTTTGTTTGTGATACCATCAGAACTCAAAAACCACTGGAGCAATTGGCACCAAATTTGGACACAATACACCTAACAACACAATGTATGTTCTCCACTCAACCCCCCCCCCCAAAAAAAACACTTCTCCCTCCCCCACTCCCCTTAGAAAGATGTTCAACTGTAAGTCTCAGGGAGGGAGGGGGAGGGAAGGAGTGCACGTGCATGGCCAGCAGCGAGTGCGCATGCCCAGCAGGCTCCCATGGAGGCCCTCCCTTCAGGAGCTGGAGGAAAAGCCCTCATCCCCGCAGGCCTGCTACCCTGTCACTATCCTTTACATCAGGGGTCCTCAAACTATGGGGTGTGGAGAAGGGTGAGTCCCCCTCCCCCCCCCCCAAGAAGTGCTTCCCCAGGCAGGCAGCTCTGCAGGTTTCCAGCCCTATGCTAACTTTAAGTTTGTGTCACATGGCTCCGGGGGTGGGGGGAGCTAAGGATTACCCCTCCCACCACTCTCCAGGTCCAGCAAGAGTGACCAAAAGCTTTATTTAATGCAGAGGAGGCTCCTGTTTAGAGGAGAAAAGGTGAGAGGCAGGAGCCCGAGATTGGGGCCTGAGGCCTGCAAGAGGAGAAATTTTGTGGGCAAAGATTCTTGGAATTGCTGGGTACCTCTGAGCATGTGCAGAGTGATTCCTTGAGCTTTCCAAAGGTGATGGATTGCAACTCGTTTCTATATATATAATACTTTATATATTACTATTATATATATTGCTGTATAATACATATATATTATATATTTTATTGTTATATATACTACTATATAATATAATGTTACTACTATATATTACTATATTAAATAGACTCATAGAATAGACTTAGACGGGACTCTACCATGGTATTGGGGGAGAACAGAGAGGAATGAAGGAGAGAAGAAAGGAGGGAGGGAAAAAGGGAAGGACTGAAAGAGGGGAAAAGGGAGGGAAGGAAGGAAAGAGAAAAGGAGAGAGGGAAAGAAGGAAGGAGAGAAGGAAGGAAAGAAGTACCAAAGGAAGGAAGAAGAAAAGTAAAAAGGAAAGAAAAAGGGAGGGAAATGCAGGAAAGAAGTGAAGTGAAGTGAAGTGAAGAAAAGGAAATAAAAAGTGAAAGAAGGAAGGAAACAGGGAGGGAAGAAAGAAGACAAAGGAAGAAGTAGAGAAAGGGGGAGAAAAGGAAGTAAAGAGAGAAGGAAGGATGAAACCAAAGAGCAAAAGAAGGAATGAAAAAAAGAGGTAGAGAAGGACGAAAGGAGAGAAAGGGGAAGGAAAAGGGGGTACCTCTCTTTCATAATAGTCCAGATATCTACCTCTACTTTGAAAATTCTTACTATAGGCCACAGCATTGCGTGGCAGGACACAGCTAGTAAATAAATAAATAAATAAATAAATAAATACTATTATTATAATAATATGAAAAAATTAACCTAGAGATTGTTCAGACCTATTGGTTCTTCTATCAATGTTCTCTCTGCTCCCAAGCAGATCTTTAAAAAATATTCCTACAAATAGCCTCATATTAGCGTGAGATTCTTGGAGTTGTCATCCTCAAAGAAACTTTTAAAACCTCTGCTATCACGAGTCACTTCCAAGCTTGCTTGGTGGAAAACCCAACTGCCAAAATCACAAAAAGAGGAAGCATTTACGAATCAAAGAAAACACAGCAGAGAAACATGACTCATAGTACCTGAGATATTTTATTACATCAAATGCATTTTGCAACTAAAATCACTTTCTCTGTGCCTTTTGAAGCAAAAACCAGAGGAATCTACATTAATGTATATATTAAATGGATTTTATAAGCATGTAGAGGTATATAAAATAGTATCAAACCATTTTTTTTTTGCAATACAGGTTAAGTGTCCATTATCCAAAATCCAAAATATCCCCAAAATGCTCTGCATGAGTTGTTGATATAGTGACAGTGTTGCTTTCTGGTGGTTCAATGTCCACAAGCTTTGTTTCATGCACAAAATCATTTAAAAACACCATCAGATTATGTGTATAAGATGTACGTGAAACATCAGTGTTTAGACTTGAGACCCATCTGCAAGAAATCTCCATATGTGCACACATGCAAGTGGAGGCATTGCAAAATCCAAAACATTTCTGGTCCCAAGCATTTTGGATAAGGGGATATTTGACCTGTATAAAAAAATGTCCTCTCCTGAAAACTAAACTGGATTGTTCCTTCTTTCCTTGGTAATGTGCAATTTATTACTAGTAGGCAATTATCACAGATGTTGTCAAAAGTGCTGGAGAATCTCTAGACAGTCAATATGATTGTCTCTTTGGTTCAGGCATAAGTGCCAATGCATATGTAGCCAAAATAGTTCAATTGGCTTCCACATATTAAGAGGGAGGTACCCCCAGGATCAAGATAGCACCATGATTTACAGAAGTACCAAATGATCTATGAAAATAGTAATGTTGCTGGTAGTAGGAAGAAAGTACCGATTGTGGTGGGAACCATGAGGCCCCTAGAGTTAGCTGAACTACCACTACCAGCAGTCCTAACTATCATTTTTAATTGGAGCTGTAGTTCAAGCACATCTGGAAGGCCACCTTATTCCCACCCTTGCTTTACTTAGTTCTAGAGTAGGGCCACTCAATGGGAATTCAACACATAGATAAACCCACTGAGTCAATGCTTTAATTGGGACTACTGGTAAGATTTTGCCTGGATGGTGACTTTTGGAATGTAGTCATAAGATTATTTTGGAGGTCAGGGTCACAAGTGGCATGGAATGGCATATACTAGAAGGTGGCACAGCCATCTGTTGGGTGCAGTCTTGATTGATTCTTCCATTGCTGGGTTGATTTCAAGTATTCTTAAGGAAAACATAGTCATTAGGCAGTAGAACAACTTGAGTTGTGCAAATACCTGATATTAATTAATACAATTTGGAGTAGACAGTAGGCTCACATTCTTCTCCCATCTCACCCTTCAACACATTTGTATCTTTCTGCTACCTAGTAGGAGATGAAGGATTGAGCCTATTTTGATCCCATCCCAAGGTCTTCATTTCCCCCCTCTTCTCTGGAGTCATTACCCTAGTTTTTCATGTTTTGAGGGCTCTATCTCCCCATGCTGTGACATATTTAGGAGGGGTGTTGTGAATGGTTTGTAATTTGTCCCCTGGAAAACCTGTGGGCTCACTTCATTTTGCTTACTGGGGGAAAGGCAGCCAGGGTCCCTTTTGAGAATAAGTGCATTCCCATTGGGTCCCTCATGGCTTTCGCTTCGGGCCACCAGGCTCTCCTTACATCTCTTCCCAACCAGATAAAAAGCTTCCACGAGGCTGAGGAGGATGCAAATGCAGGCCGTCACAATCATGAACAAGGTAAACATGTTCTTCTCGGTAGGCCTAGAGATGTAGCAGTCTACCACATTGGGACAAGGGGGAAGGGAACATTTAACTAACGGGGGAAGTTTGTAGCTTGGGTACACTCGGTAGAAGATAAAGAGGAAGATGATGTCCACAAAAGCTTTGAAGAGGAGACTGAACAAATAGGTCCACCACAAGCCCCCACGCTTCTTGCCTGGGGGATAGCGGGGTCGAGAGTCCCGTCCCTCTTTCTCCAAATATTTCTTCAGTTTGGCTTCCCGGTAGGCCACATGCATGACCACTAGCAAGGAAGGACACGTGACCAGGATGAGCTGCAGGGCCCAAAGACGGATGTGGGAGATGGGGAAGTAAAAGTCGTAGCAGACGTTGGGGCAGCCCGGCTGCTCCGTGTTGCAGTCAAAGTCCTTGGAGTCATCTCCCCAAACTTTCTCAGCTGCCACTAAGTAGACGAGGAGACGGAAGATGAAGACCACTGAGAGCCAGATACGCCCAAAGGCAGTAGAGTATTTGTTGACCCCACCAAGGAGATCTTCAAAGCCTGACCAGTTCATGGTTTCAGGTTTTTTCTATTAATAATGCCTGAAAAGAGACAAACCACGAAGTTAGAAATGTTGCAAGATCCCCCACTTAATAACTAAGGAGCAGAGGGTGTTACAGTCCAGCACAAATATCAGAATGCTAAAAGTGTTTTTGCACTACAGTCATAACAATTTGATACACTCTTGCCCAGACCCTTCTCCATACATGTCTTATGCTTGCAACTCTGTTAGAGGATGTGACTGACAGTGAAGTATATTAAAAACAGGGTAATTGTTATTTTCAAGCAGAAGGTGAGCAACCACCAATCCCACACCATCACTCCATACACACAGGATATAGGACAGAAATAAATGCAAGATGAATTTTTGTAAATCAAAGCAAACATATTTACAACATCTAAAGATTTCATAACATTTCATGGTAAGAGGCTCTCTAACATGTGCTTTTCAAACATGGAGAGAGAGAGAATTTGAGACATATCAAATGGAAGCCAAATAAGCTGAGGCTACCATATATACAGTATATTCTGGCGTATAAGACTACTTTTTAACCCAAGAAAATCTTCTCAAAAGACAGGGGTCGTCTTATACGCGGGTGTAGTCTTATGCATGGGAGTCGTCTTAATTCTATATTTTAACTGGAAAAGTTGGGGGTCGTCTTATACACCCAGTCGTCTTATAAGCCGGAATATACGGTACTTTTATATAAGTTGAACTCATGTATATGTCAAGGGCAGGTTTGAAGGTCAAAACTATGGATCTTGATATGCTCCATGGATAAACCAAGGGTCATTCTGTGGAGAAGGAAAAGTACTAGTGCACCCCAAGGGGGGGGGGGTCAACCACCCTGGCCATCACTATTGTCGTTTTCCCATCCAGGCATTCAAAAAGGCCTGGAATTGTGTCATGGGAGAGAGTAGAGGAGGTCAATACTTCTTTTAAGTTATTTTGGGATGGACTAATGTCTTACTGTATCCCAGTCTATTCAGAGAAAAGAATGATTTCTTTTATTACAGCTGTTAATATACAGTGCATAAGTCTACCTAGGATTTTTGTGTGAAAATTTTGATTAATATTTCTAAATGTATACAAGAGTATATAGAACAGTGATTCCCAACTTTTTTTTGACCAGGGACCACTTTGACCTAGGATTACTCTCCAACATTAGTACCAAAAGCGCAGGCATGTAGCTGGGGGAGGGGGGGAGGGCCTTGAGGGGCTTCAGCCCCCCCCCCCAATTCTCATGGTGGTTCGCAAAAAGGCCTTACTGCATTATTTAAACTGTTATGTTTATTCATATCATGATCTGATCACCCTACTCAATATATCCCATATGCATGGGGGTATTGGGGTAAAGATACAAAAGGTTTGCTAGGGTAGACCCTCTTTCACTCGGACTCAGTCCCCCCCCAAAACAAACTCAGCCCCCCCCCCCAATCGAAATCCTGGCTACGGGCCTGTAAAAGGGTAATGAATCTGTTTTTGGTCAACTTTAGAATTGGTTTGGTTATTTCGGGTTCTGATTCAGAAAATTGCATTAGATAGACTAAATCAACTTTAGTTTGGAACATATGCTATCCAGTAGTCGCCATCTGCTTGCCCACAGAAAGCCATATTTAATACTCTAGAGCTGACGTGGTAGTAGTAATCTTTTGTGGGTAGCCAGCCTTTCCCTTCCCTGTTGTCTTGGCACTATAAGAGGGTTTCACAAGACCAGTCGCTCTTGTTGCTGTGTGAGGCAACAGTGTAGTAATTGTGAGGCCATAGACCATATTTCATTCTTGTGGACCAGTGGTGGTCCATGGACCACAGGTTGGGAATCACTGATATAGAGTAACTGCAGATGAAATGATGCAGGAAGAGAGAGTGAGTGAGTGTGGCCAAGACCAACAGATTAAAATGACATGGATGTATTTGATACCTAAACTCTTAGTGAGAGATTTACATGAAGAGAAGTACAACTACTGAATGTTGAACTTTATGAAAAACTTTATTAGCTTACTAGGGGCCAGCATAATGTAGTGCTTTGAGATTGGACTAGGACTCTGGAGACCAGGGTACAAATGCTTGCTCCAAGTGGAAGTCTAATGGGTGACTTTTGGTAAGTCATACCCTTTCAACCACAAAAGAAAGCAGTGTCAACCCCCCCTGAACAAAGCATTTGAAGAAAAATAGGTTCTTCTTAGGCTGTATAATAATAATAATAATAATAATAATAATAATAATAATAATAATAATAGAGAAACAACTGGAAAAGCTGACACGATATGAGGATTTAAAGATCGAACTGCAAAGACTATGGCACAAGCCAGTAAAGGTGCTCCCAGTGGTGATCAGCACACTAAGTGCAGTGCCTAAAGACCTTGGCCTGCACTTAAACACAATCGTTGCTGACAAAATTACCATCTGCCAGCTGCAGAAGGCTAGTTTACTGGGATCTGCACACATCATTTGCTGATACATTGCACAGTTCTAGACACTTGGGAAGTGTCCGATGTGTGATCCAATACAACAGCAAGCAAAGTGATCTTGTCTGCTGTGGACTCATCTTGTTGTGTTTCAAATAATAATAATAATAATAATAATAATAATAATAATAATAATAATAATAATAGACTTTTAGAGCACAATACTCCTGACCTCACAATAATGTTTAAAAAAAGGTATGGATTGTTGATGTTGCAATCCCAGGCAACAACAGGATTGAAGAGAAACACCTGGAAAAGCTGACACGATATGAGGATTTAAAGATTGAACTGCAAAGACTGTGGCACAAGCCAGTAAAGGTGGCCCCAGTGGTGATCGGCACGCTGGGTACAGTGCCTAAAGACCTTGGCTTGCACTTAAACACAATCGGCACTGACAAAATTACCATCTGCCAGCTGCAGAAGGCTACCTTACTGGGATCTCCACACATTATTTGCTGATACATTGCACAGTTCTAGACACTTGGGTGATCCAATACAACAGCCAGCAGAGCGATCTTGTCTGCTGTGGACTCATCTTGTTGTGTTTCAAATAATAATAATAATAATAATAATAATAATAATAATAATAATAATAATAATAATAATAATATCTATGTAGAGTGTTGCATTTCTGGAGAGAAGGCAGTTCCCTGGAGCATTCTGAGGAAGCATTTTTTTGTAGCTGATCTCTGATCTTTCCTGCTGGTAAGTGAACTAAAACACTGTAGGAAGTACAGAGGAAAGTAATACATCTCTAAGTACTGAAGAGTAATGGGATTCAACAGCTGAAAGGAAGGAGTCTTTGAAATGTGCAAGGGAAAAATGGGGACAAGAGGAGTTAGGAAATGTAAGTAGGGTTTAGAAGAACATTACAGAGCTTTCTGATGCTCCCCTCTCCCCTCCTGGAGATCTCCTCAAAAGCCAAAGAGACTAAGAAACTCGAACAAAAATTGAGTTGTGGAAAACACTCAAAGGCTCAAGGAAGAGCGACGCAAAGGTGATTCATCTTTAATCCTTCTAACCAGCCAAGGTTTACTAATTCATCACAGACCAGGCACTTGGGAGGAACACAACATCAGAATTTTCATGCTGCTTCTGATGGAATATTTGTCTAATCCCAAATTTTGGTTCCAGCTACAGCCAACGCTTGGAAAGAGAGAATGTAAACCCTTCCTTCTTTCATGCAATAGATGAAAGAACTTTTAAAACCTCACTTTGTGACTAACACAGTTCTTTTTTAAATTTTGCAGGACGCTTTCTTGTATTTCTGTAAAATGTAATAATTACTACCTGGCTGGAAAAAAAGTATCAGACTTGGCTGAACTGCTGTTGCTATTGTGATCCATCAGCCTGTGTCTCATTATGCTTGCTGTGTGTGTAAAAAAATTGTCACCAAATTTCTAGGGTTCCGATAACTTGAAAATGGATACAGTTGAGGAAGCTGGGGATCGAGGGGAGGCAAGTGACCAAGGGAATATGAGTGCAGCAAATAGATTTCTAGCTTTTCAGATTTTCAGCAGCTCACTCTCCACAATACTAGAAATTTGGGGAATGGAGAACAATTTCATGGATTGGGTTCTTATCTTGGGGACAAGATATAGAATGGGGAATGCCTGGCTCGAGAGCCAGGCATGTAGCCGGGGGGG
The DNA here is from genome assembly GCF_025583915.1 of Anolis sagrei ordinatus. NCBI lineage: Eukaryota > Metazoa > Chordata > Lepidosauria > Squamata > Anolidae > Anolis > Anolis sagrei. The sequence goes on from NW_026847771.1 coordinate 41,183,115, forward strand.
GGGGGTGGGGGCTTCAGCCCCCCCCCCCCCGAAATTCTCATGGTGGTTCGCGAAAAGGCCTTACTGGTGCATTACTTAAACTGTTATGTTTATTCATATCATGATCTGATCACCATACTCAATATATCCCATATGCATGGGGGTATTGGGGTAATGATACAAAAGGTTTGCTAGGCTAGACCCTCTTTCACTCAGACTCAGCCCCTCTGAAACTCAGCCCCCCCGAAACCCCCCCTGAAAAATTCATCCCCCCCCCCCCCGAAATTCTCCTAGTGGTTCGTGAAAAGGCCTTACTGGTGCATTACTTAAACTGTTATGTTTATTCATATCATGATCTCATCACCATACTCAATATATCCCATATGCATGGGGGTATTGGGGTAATGATACAAAAGGTTTGCTAGGGTAGACCCTCTTTCACTCAGACTCAGCCCTCCTGAATCAAACTCAGCCCCCCCTCCCCCCCCCCCTGAAAAAAATTTACCACCCCCCCCCCCCACCCCGAAATGAAATCCTGGCTATGGGCCTGTCGAGAGCAGTATGTGTGAAAAAGATCTTGGAGTCCTCGTGGACAACAAGTTAAACATGAGCCAACAATGTGATGTGGCGGCAAAAAAAGCCAATGGGATTTTGGCCTGCATCAATAGGAGCATAGTGTCTAGATCTAGGAAGTAATGCTACCCCTCTATTCTGCTTTGGTTAGACCACACCTGGAATATTGTGTCCAATTCTGGGCACCACAATTTAAGAGAGATATTGACAAGCTGGAATGTGTCCAGCGGAGGGCGACTAAAATGGTCAAGGGTCTGGAGAACAAGCCCTATGAGGAGCGGCTTAAGGAGCTGGGCATGTTTAGCCTGAAGAAGAGAAGGCTGAGAGGGGATATGCTAGCCATGTATAAATATGTGAGAGGAAGCCACAGGGAGGAGGGAGCAAGCTTGTTTTCTGCTTCCTTGGAGACTAGGACGCGGAACAATGGCTTCAAACTACAAGAGAGGAGATTCCATCTGAACATGAGGAAGAACTTCCTGACTGTGAGAGCCGTTCAGCAGTGGAACTCTCTGCCCCGGAGTGTGGTGGAGGCTACTTCTTTGGAAGCTTTTAAACAGGGGCTGGATGGTCATCTGTCAGGGGTGATTTGAATGCAATATTCCTGCTTCTTGACAGGGGGTTGGACTGGATGGCCCATGAGGTCTCTTCCAACTCTTTGATTCTATGATTCTATAAGACAGGGCCTTCTCAGTGGTGGCCCCTCGGCTATGGAACACCCTCCCTAGGGAGATTAGATCTGCTCCCTCCCTCTTAACATTTCAGAGGCAAGTTAAAATATGGCTGTTCAAGCAAGTGTTTACAAATGCAGAGTAGCTAATATAGGAAATCGAACGATTTGACAATGGAACTGGACAATGCTTGATAATAATGAGACGCCAATGATGTTGTTTTTATTGCTTTTGTAGTGTTTTATATTATTTAATGTTTTAATCTGTATTATATTTTTATATGTACTGATTTGTTGGAAACCGCCTTGAGTCGCCAATTGGCTGAGAAAGGTGATAGACCAATTGTTCTCAATCTGTGGGCCCCCTGGTGTTTTCATAGAATGATAGAATCATAGAATCAAAGAGTTGGAAGAGACCTCATGGGCCATCCAGTCCAACCCCCTGCCAAAAAGAAGAAATATTGCATTCAAATCACCCCTGACAGATGGCCATCCAGCCTCTGTTTAAAGGTTTCCACCACACTCCAGGGCAGAGAGTTCCACTGCTGAACGGCTCTCACAGTCAGGAAGTTCTTCCTCATGTTCAGATGGAATCTCCTCTCTTGTAGTCTGAAGCCATTGTTCTGCGTCCTAGTCTCCAAGGAAGCAGAAAACAAGCTTGCTCCCTCCTCCCTGTGGCTTCCTCTCACATATTTATACATGGCTATCATATCTCCTCTCAGCCTTCTCTTCTTCAGGCTAAACATGCCCAGCTCCTTAAGCCACTCCTCATAGGGCTTGTTCTCCAGACCCTTGATCATTTTAGTCGCCTCCTCTGGACACATTCCAGCTTGTCAATATCTCTCTTGAATTGTGGTGCCCAGAATTGGACACAATATTCCAGGTGTGGTCTAACCAAAGCAGAATAGAGGGGTAGCATTACTTCCCTAGATCTAGACACTATGCTCCTATCAATGCAGGCCAAAATCCCATTGGCTTTTTTTGCCGCCACATCACATTGTTGGCTCATGTTTAACTTGTTGTCCACGAGGACTCCAAGATCCTTTCACACGTACTGCTCTCGAGCCAGGCATCCCCCATTCTGTATCTTTGCATTTCGTTTTTCCTGCCAAAGTGGAGTATCTTGCATTTGTCACTGTTGAACTTCATTTTGTTAGTTTTGGCCCATCTCTCTAATATGTCAAGATCGTTTTGAATCCTGCTCCTGTCCTCTGGAGTATTGGCTATCCCTCCCAATTTGGTGTCGTCTGCAAACTTGATGATCCTGCCTTCTAACCCTTCATGTAAGTTGGCCTACAACTCCCAGAAATCATAACAGGTGGTAAACTGGATGGGATTTCTGGGAGTTGTAGGCCAAAACACCTGGGGACCTACAGGTTGAGAACTACTGTGTTAGACTGTGGTGCCAACAGAGCAAAGCTTCCACATAAATGCCCAGGACTCTACTTAGGAGCAGGAGAGCCCACAACACAGCAGGGTTAGCTTATTCCATTCTGAACGATATAAAATAACATGCAAGACTATGTAAGGGAACATCCACCCTTAAGAAGATTAGGCACAGAGCATAAAATTATCCATCTGCACCATCGGCTATAGGGTGGGGCCCATGGTTTGCTTTCAAAAAATCCCCAGCTAAGCATTTCTTAACCATGGAATGATCTTCCATTAGAACGTGTCCAGTCTCCAACTATGCTCAGACTTCTCTGTATGTTTAAAAAAACTGCTTTGAGCAAGCTTTTTTCCTATTCCATTCCATTTGACATCTATTTCCCAAACTCCATAAATTATTTGTGTTAATTTGGGTGCGGTATATTTGTGCATTATATGTATTTTATGTTTTATACATGTATACTACTTGGAGATGTTTGGAACCATAAATATTTGCACATATTTAATAAGTAAAAGCTCCAGCTAGGACTGGGAAAGATTGTATCTGAAGTCCTTTGAGCTACTGTCAGTGGGGAAAGAAAATGCCAACCAAGATGAACCAGTTCTGTTACTTGGTATAAAGCAGTTTCTTTCATCCCTTTGCTGTGTAGAAGACTCCACTAGCTGAAATCTTCTTGACTAGTCCAAACTATGGTAGACTCATTGAATCCATGGCTGAACAGTGAGTCAACATTAGGATTGGAAAAAAAATATTCAAAATTATTCCAAAACCGTGAAGAAACCTTATCAAGAATTCTGTATTGAAAGGCGGATCTGGCCAAGGTGGTCCACGCCTTAGTCACCTCTAGACTTGATTACTGCAATGCACTCTACGTGGGGCTGCCCTTGAAAACGGCCTGGAAATTTCAGATGATCCAACGGGCGGCGGCCAGGTTGCTAACTGGGGCGCCTTACAGGGAGCGGTCAACCCTTCTGTTCAAGGAGCTCCACTGGCTGCCATTCATTTACCGGACCCAATTCAAGGTGCAGGTTCTTACCTACAAAGCCCTGAACGGTTTGGGACCTGCCTACCTGCGTGACCGCATCTCTGTATATGAACCCACACGATCCTTTCGATCATCCGGGGAGGCCTGGCTCTCGATCCCACCAGCATCGCAGGTGCGGTTGGTGGGGACGAGAGAGAGGGCCTTTTCGGTGGTGGCCCCTTGACTCTGGAACTTGCTCCCTAAATACATCAGACAGGCCCCAACCTTGGCAGTCTTTAGGAGGAGCTTGAAGACGTGGTTGTTCCAGTGTGCCTTCCCGGAATAATGATCCCATAGCACTTTGTCCTCCAAAGCACTTTACACTTTTTAGATCTGCTCGTATGCCCTTCCACAAACACCACTATCACCTTTCGTCCATATCCCAGCATTATTTCCATTTTAACTTTACATTTGGCCTTCCCACTGTTTTTAATTGCGTGTTGTCTTATTGATAATGTTGTATATTTTATTGTCTATGTTTTATTTTAATTGCTTGTACTGTTGTTGTTTTGCTTGTATTGTTGTATTCGGGCTCGGCCTCATGTAAGCCACCGAGTCCCTTGGGGAGATGGTAGTGGGGTACAAATAAAGTATTATTATTATTATTATTATTATTTTGCTATAAATAGCAGAAAAATCTGTTCCATACATAGAAAAAGTTGTTTCCTGTGCGGAAGATGTTGTCCACGTGAACTTATTCACCATGGAATTCACACTTGGGTGATCGGCATAGAAAATGAAATTTTGTGTGGAGGAAACAGCATAGAAATACTGTTTCTGATGCAAAATATCTACTTGTGAATTTTGCACAGAATAGGTCCTGAATAGGCATGGTTAGGTACCATCGGATTCTTCGTAATTCAGAATAAAGTTGAAAAATTACCTTTTTGAAGCGATTTTGAAATTTTTAAGAAAACCGGAAGTCCCTTTGACCTTCTGAAGAGTCTCTCGCCATGTTTCTTCCGATTCAGGAAGTGAGTTGGAAGTGACTCAGCAATTGGAAGCAAGCAGCTTGCATGCTGGGATGCTTGCCTCCCAGCCAATGAGGGGAGAACTTTTGGGGAGAGGAGAGGCAGGGTTTCGGCACAGCAGCCATCGCACTATATAAAGGGCAGCACATGGCTCAGAGGCTCATTGTGATCCCATGAAGGGAAGGGGAAAGAGAAAGGGAAGGGAGGTTGTGATGGGAGGTTGGAAGAAGAGTGGTTGGAAGAGCAGGGCAAGCAGAGAAGGGTTGGGAGCAGGGTTGTTGCGTGATCGCGTCCACCATTAACAAAGCAATTCGGAAATTTCAGAAATTTCAGAAAGTTCCGAAATGTTTTTTGGAAACATTCGGAATACTTTTCTGAATCAAACTACATCCGAAACAAGTTTTGAACCATTTTTTTGGATCAACCAAGCCTCGTCCTGAATTGTGAATAGTCTGAAGATTTTGAAAACTTTCTCGCAGCAAGGAGAAAACAATGAAAATTACCTGTTGCTGCTTTTGAGAAGATGCTTAGTGGAAATTCCATCCATAGCTAACAGAGGAAAATCTAATTAATTCAAGGACAATAGGAATTAGGCCATATTTTGCTTGTAAAATGTCTCCAGTTCAGTCCTCATCATCTCCAGATGTGGCTGGAGAAAACTCTCTACAATGAGGTGAGCCATTTGCGGCCTTCCAGCTGTAATTTGACTACCTGTCCGAACGTATCTCCTTCTATGAACCACGATGGAGATTAAGATGATCTGGGGAGACCCTGCTCTTGGTCCCACCTCTTGTGCCTGGTGGGAATGAGAGACAAGGCCTTCTCAATGGTGGTCCCTCGGCTGTGGAACTCCCTTCCCAGTGATATTAGAGCAGCTCTCTCCCTGGCCTTCAGAAGGAAAGTGAAAACCTGGCTCTGTGATCAAGCCTTTGGAGATTAATCTATAGTGCAATACTAGCTACGAAATTATGTGCAATGACCTTCGGAATGGCCCTGGATTACAATTGTGGATAGCGTGATTTTAATAGTGATTGCAATTTTTATATGTTTTAATGTGTATTTAATTTTAATTTTAAAATATTTTATTTTAATGTATTTTAATTTTGTTTGTTCAAAGGCATTGAATATTTGTCATATGTAAAGCTGCCTTGAGTCCCCTTTGGGGTAAAGAAAGGCGGGGTGCAAATAGAGTAAATAAATAAATAAATAAATCCCCTCATGCTTTACTACCAGCTATGCTGGCTAGTAGGGCTGGGCGGTTTCGTTTCGTTAATTCGTAATTCGTTAATAATTCGTTAATTTTTTAAATTACAAAACGATAACGAACCATTGTGGAGCAATTTTTTTAAAAAACGAATTTTTAAACACGTTTTGTAAATGCTTCGTATTTCGTTATTGTATTCGTTTCGTTATTGTTCTGAGGTCGTTTCGTTATTATTTCCGCATGTCTGGGGCAAGTTTTTTGTTTAATTAGTGAAAAAAAATTATAATATATCACACCAACAGTCAACAACAGAGGGAGAGGGAAGCTTCAGAAGTTTTTTTAGCATATTGTGCGATCGCGGCCGCCATTAACGAATCGATTCGTTATTGTTTCGGAAATCGATTCGTTAATGTTTTGTAATTTTTTTCACATTTACGAAATTTCGTAAATATCGAACTTTTTAAAAGGAAAATTTTGTAATTATTTTAAATAACGAAACGCAACCCCCCAAAAAGAATCGATTTTAGAAACAAATTTTTCCGTTGTTACCCAGGCCTACTGGCTAGGGTTGATGGAAACTGCAGTCTAATCATCATCATCATCATCATCATCATCATAGAATCATAGAATCAAAGAGTTGGAAGAGACCTCATGGGCCATCCAGTCCAACCCCATTCTGCCAAGAAGCAGGAATATTGCATTCAAATCACCCCTGACAGATGGCCATCCAGCCTCTGTTTAAAAGCTTCCAAAGAAGGAGCCTCCACCACATCCGGGGCAGAGAGTTCCACTGCTGAACGGCTCTCACAGTCAGGAAGTTCTTCCTCATGTTCAGATGGAATCTCATCTCTTGTAGTTTGAAGCCATTGTTTCACGTCCTAGTCTCCAGGGAAGCAGAAAAGAAGCTTGCTCCCTCCTCCCTGTGGCTTCCTCTCACATATTTATACATGGCTATCATATCTCCTCTCAGCCTTCTCTTCTTCAGGCTAAACATGCCCAGCTCCTTAAGCCGCTCCTCATAGGGCTTGTTCTATAACATAACATTATGAAAACAGTACCATGGCAGCAATAAAAGTGCTGAGTTCAGACGGCTCTGAGTTTGTGCAAAATTCCTAGACAGAGCTAAGGGAAAGTGCAAAATTCAGTGGCAGGGAGGGGAGAGTAATGTCCTTGGGCTTTATAATGTCAGGATTGTAGAGCGGAGGGCTAAAGTGCCAGAATTTAGGTATATAAGGGCCAATTATTTGGAACTGCCTAATCAAAGGCACAATGGAACATCCATGTTTTTAGGTTCTTGTGGAAGGAGGACAGGGTAGGTGACAATCTGATCTCTCTAGGAAGAGATTTCCAGAGCTGGGGAGCCACCACCGAGAGAACCTCTCCCTTATCCCCAATAACTGTGCTTGAGACGGAGGCAGAAGCAAGAGGGGGCATCCCTGGATGATCTTAGGGCTTGTGTTGGTTCATAGGGGAAGAAGCAATCGTGAAGATAGGCAGGTCCCGAACCATTTAGGGCTTTGTAGGTAATCACCTGTACCTTGAATTGGGACCGGAAACTCTTTGGCAGCCAGTGGAAGTGTTTAAGCAGGGGGGTTGACATCTGGAGGACAATGCATTGCCCAGTCTTGGCATAAACCGGGATTGTGGCGAAGCTGGCTGAGTGTCACCTGCATTAAAATACCTCTGACCAAAAGGTCATGAGTTCGAAGCCAGCCCGGGTTGGAGTGGGCTTCCAACCAATTGTGTAGCCTGTTGTCGACCTTTGCAACCCGAAAGACAGTTGCATCTGTCAAGTAGGAAAATTAGGTACCACCTTGTGTGGGGAGGCTAACTAATTTATGAGGCCATAAAAAAGACTCCAGCAAGCGGGGAATGTGGAAGTACTTCATCAGTGTCGCAGATGGACAATGAAAATGACAGCTCCCCTGGCGGCCAGAAAAAGTTAAATAGCCTCTGTGTATGTCTGTATACGTTGTATGTCAAATTGGCATTGAATGTTTACCATATATGTGTACACTGTAATCCGCCCTGAGTCCCCTGCGGGGTGAGAAGGGCGGAATATAAATACTGTAAATAAATAAATAAATAAATAAATAAATAAATAAACAGCACTAATCTAAATTTGGAATCAGGAAGAGTGACCTTTGGGGACTCTAACTCACTTGGAGTCCTCGTGGACAACAAGTTAAACATGAGCCAACAATGTGATGTGGCGGCAAAAAAAGCCAATGGGATTTTGGCCTGCATCAATAGGAGCATAGTGTCTAGATCTAGGGAAGCAATGCTACCCCTCTATTCTACTTTGGTTAGACCACACCTGGAATATTGTGTCCAATTCTGGGCACCACAATTCAAGAGAGATATTGACAAGCTGGAAGAGGAGGGCGACTAAAATGATCAAGGGTCTGGAGAACAAGCCCTATGAGGAGCAGCTTAAGGAGCTGGGCATGTTTAGCCTGAAGAAGAGAAGGCTGAGAGGAGATATGATAGCCGTGTATAAATATGTGAGAGGAAGCCACAGGGAGGAGGGAGCAAGCTTGTTTTCTGCTTCCCTGGAGACTAGGACGTGGAACAATGGCTTCAAACTACAAGAGAGGAGATTCCATCTGAACATGAGGAAGAACTTCCTGACTGTGAGAGCCGTTCAGCAGTGGAACTCTCTGCCCTGGAGTGTGGTGGAGGCTCCTTCTTTGGAAGCTTTTAAACAGAGGCTGGATGGCCATCTGTCAGGGGTGATTTGAATGTAATATTCCTGCTTCTTGGCAGGGGGTTGGACTGGATGGCCCATGAGGTCTCTTCCAACTCTTTGATTCTATGATTCTATGATTCACTGAATGACCATAGTGACCATACAAGTTGGGGGACTTCAGGTGTGGCAGAGAGTAACTTTGCCAGATCTGGCGAAAGGTAACCATGGTCTGACTCAGGATGAGACAGCTTCCCTACTCTTAGTATTTGCCAACTTATGAATAACCCAGGGCAAGGCAATCTGATAAATCATCAAAATGGGACACAAGCGACATGTTGGGACCAAAGAAAGAGCCAGGAGGATTCTGGTGGAGAGTACAATAAGGGGAAAATTATGTCGCTCAATTGTCAGGAATTCCCGCTGGCTCTTGATCTACAATCACCTGGCTCATCAACATTATTTAACTTGTATAAAGCCCTGACACTTATTTATGCATTTAAATGTATTCATTTATTTCCCAGGCACTTCCATTATTCCCTCTTCTCATATTTCAGTCATTAGTCCCTGACAGGGCTCCACTTTTCTCTGTTTTGGGAAAGCACTTTCAGGTTGCCAAGCGCCAACCTTTTTATCTCCTCTAATTTACTGCATGCTGCACTTCCTGATGCTTATGACACTTGATTGTCTCTTCTTCAATTGATTGATCATTCCTTGTCCCCCTCGGAACCTTCCAGATATTTTGTCATTCCTTTCTTTTCCTCTTCTGCCCAACTCTCAAAATCTCAACTGCAAAGGCTCTGGCATAAACCAGTACAGGTGGTCCCAATGGTCATTGGCGCACTGGGTGCCATGCCAAAAGATCTCAGCCTGCATTTGGAAACAATAAACATCGACAAAATCACGATCTGTCAACTGCAAAAGGCCACCTTACTTGGATCTGCGAAAATACATCACATCACATCATTCGAAAATACATCACACAGTCTTAGACGCTTGGGAAGTGTTCGATTTGTGATTTTGTGATACAAGATCCAGCATATAGATCTCATTTGCTGGGGACATACTGTGCCTTTGTGTCAATAATAATAATAATAATAATAATAATAATAATAATAATAATCTTTATTTATACCCCGCCACCATCTCCCCAAAGGGGACTCAGGGCGGCTAACATGAGACCAAGCCCGAAAATAAATACAGCAAAGTTAAACACAAAATAACAGAAAAATTACATCACAACAAAATACATGAAGTAACACAATAAAATAAACAGTGCAAAATCTATATAAATAAAAATGTAATGTTCGTTTGTGCTATTCACAGAACTCAGAAACCACTGGGGCAATTGACACCAAATTTGGACACTATGTCCCTAACAACCCAATGTATGTTCTCCACTCAAAAAAACAACGAAAACAAAAAGCAGAAAGGACTTCTAAACTGCATGTCCACAAAGGGGAAACTGCATGTCTACAGAGACCCATGGCCACACCCTCCCCCCTCCTCGCGGGGAAACAGCCAGCCGTTAAAGCCAGGCGCACGTGCACGGCCACATACACACACACACAAGTGAGTGGAGTGGAGGTGGAGGTGCGCCGCATGCAGCCCCTTCTCTTTCCCTCCTATGTCAGGAGAGCAGTCTCCTCCTCCTCCTTTCCCTGTTGGGAAAGCAGCAGCAACGGCAGCAGCAACGGAGCATCCACGCAAGGAAGAAGGGGAGGAGGGGGGGAGGGGGAGGGGAGGAGGGGGGGGAGGAGGAAGGTCCACGGTGCTTGAATGAAGGACCTTCCTTCTCTCCCTCCCTTCCCTTCTTTCCTCCCTTTCCTTCCTTCCTTCCTTTCCTTTTCTTCTTTCCTTCTCCTTCCTTTCCTTCTTTCCCTCCTTCCCTTCCTTCCTGTCCCTCCTTCCTTCTTCCTTTCCTTCTTTTCCTCCCTCCCTCCCTTTCCTCCTTCTTTCCCTTTCTTCATTTCCTTCCCCTTCATTTCCTTCCCTCCCTCCTTTCTTCATCCCCCTCCTTTCTTTCCTTCCTTCCTTCCTCCTTCCTTCTTCCCTCCCTTCCTGTCCCTCCTTCTTTCTTTTCCTTCCTTCCCTTCTTTCCCTCCCTCCCTTCCTTTTTCCTTCATTCAGCTGTACCCGCCACGTTGCTGTGGCCAACCTTCCCTCCCTTCTTTCTTCCTTCCTTCCCTCCCTCTTTTCTTCTTCTTCTTCCTTCTCTACCTGTTTTCTTTTCCTTCCTTTGCTCTTTGGTTCCATCCTTCCTTGTCTCTTTCCTTCCTTCTTCCCTCCCTCTTTCTCTCTTTCGTTCCTTCTGTCCTTTCTTCCCTCTCTTTCTTTCCTTCTTTCACCTTTTTCCTTCTCTCCTTCCTTCCTTCTCAACCTTTCTTTCTTTCCTTCATTCCCTTCCTCCTTCTCCCCTTCCTTCCTTTCTGTGTATATTCCTTGCCTGGCCAATGGAAAAGGCTTGCTTGCTTCTTGGCTTCTTTTGTCCCTCCGTCTGTCCTTCTCCCTCCCCCCCCCCTCTCTCAGAAGGCTCTCAAGGCTGCTTTTCAGAGCAGCTTTGCTGGGCTGTTCTTTCTGGGCTTGGCTGCTGAAGCAGGGAGAGGGGGCTGCTTTGCTTTGGATGGGCGGGACTAGGTTTTGCACATGCGTAGTAAGGTATTTGTTATTTTTTAAGAATTGTAAAGCTGTAAAGCACGGTTTTGGGGTTTTTTAATTGTTGGTCATACCTTGTGGTATGAGAAGTTTGGAGGCCAAATTTTATGTCAGTTGGCCCCATAGTTTGTTTGTTTTTAGGCCACTAACGACGACCATAAGCATTATATATATATATATATATATATATATAGATAGATAGATAGATAGATAGATAGATAAATACAATATTAAATGGAAGGGACAGTCAAGAAGTAACGAGAGAAGGAGGGAAAAAGGGAAGGAAGGAGGGAGAGAAGCAGGGAGGGAAAGAAGGAAGGAAAGAAAGAAAGACAGAGAAGCAAGGAAGGAGAGAAGGAAATAAAAAAGTGAAAGGAAAAAGAGAGGGAAGGAAGGAGAGAAGGAACAAAAGACAGGGAAGGAAGGAAGGAAGGATGTAACCAAAGAGCAAAGAAAGGGAGGAAAGAAACAGATAGAGATGGAAGAAAGGTGAGAGATAGGGAAAGAAAAAGAGGAATGGAAGGGAAGAGGGAAGGAAGGAGAGAAAGAGGGAGGGAAGGTTGGCCACAGCAACGTGTGGCAGGTACAGCTAGTAACGTAATAAAAATCAAACACAAAGGGCGGGCCAAATGTGCAAAGATAAAATGTTAAAACGTTAAAACCCTGTGTGAGATAGGAATAGATAACTCAGTTATCATTAACTGAGTTCAACATGCAAAAGTAGTTTGCACTCGGTTCTTGTGGGTTTTTTCGGGCTATATGGCCATGTTCTAGAGGCATTTTCTCCTGACGTTTCGCCTGCATCTATGACAAGCATCCTCAGAGGTAGTGGGGTCTGCTGGAATTAGGAAAATGGGTTTATATATCTGTGGAATGACTGGGGTGGGGCAAAGAGCTTGCACTCGGTTAACTCAGCAGGAGCGAGAGTTAAGGAGGGGGCAAAAGCTTGTTCTTCCCAGTAGGATCAGGCAAAATTAAACTACTGCAGCCTTTCCTAACTTGCATTTTCATCCTCATTCATCATTTTTGACATATTGACCGCACTCTGGTGTTGCCTGGCAATGCATTTTGCAGTTTTCGTGTGTTTCCTTCCATTACGATTAGGTTCATTTCACAAGAATGAGCGATTGCCAGGGATAGCCTTACACAAACAGCTAATAAAACAAGTTGGTTGGAAGGATGAATCACTCTCTGTGTTTGTACCATCTGTATCAGTAACCCTCCTACAGTCCGTTGGCAGGCGAGCATTCCCACAGCAGGGTAATCAAAATAAGTCCAAATATTTTCCAATTACCAGTAAGTACATGTCTTACATCTCTCTGCCCCTCACAAAACCTACTATTGAAGAAAATGCAGGCAGTATGCAATTAACCCTGAGCAGGAGCAGTTGAGTTCAAACCAGCTGGCTGAAGAAAGGTAGCACAAAGGATGTGGTATTAAAAAGTGTTGAGGTCATATCCTGGCATGGGGCAAAGGAATGTTGTAGGACTTGGACGCAGTGTTTCAAGCAAATTGGATGCTCCAACATTTCGCAGTAACATTAAATTAAATGCTACCTGGTTCAAAAGGGAAGAGGAGGAAGGTGCGGCTGCTTAATCCAGAGTCACTCCCAGATCAACAGCTGTAAACAAGGGGTGATTAAAAAAACAAAGCGGCACAGCACTGACGTGTGTAAAAGTGAGATAATTTTTTTTAGACAGGCTGGGTGCATGCTTCTGCATTAGATGAGATTACATCGACCATATACTCAGAGGTGGCCCTAGGTAATTTTCAATGGTAAGCAAACAGTATTTTGGCGCTCCCCCAACCAATCACTGATATATATTTTCTGTTCGTCGTGGAAGTTCTGTGTGCCATATTTGGTTCAATTCCATCATCGGTGGAGTTCAGAATGCTCTTTGATTGTAGGTGAACTATACATCCCAGTAACTACAACTCGCATATGTCAAGGTCTATTTCCCCCCAAGAGCGCCTCAAGAGCGCCCCTGGGCAAAATCAACTATACTGCAAATGCTTACTTTGCGTAATGGGTTGAGCCGCCCCTGGATATACCTTTTTTTGGACTACAGCTACCAGAATTCCCTGTCCACTTGGTTGGAGGATCTTGAGAGCTGATATTTAAAAGGACAACTGGTTCTAGGAATTGCACATGCTACTCCTAGAATGATTCCATCAGCGTTGTCTCTGAAAAATCCTGCAAAACTCTTGGGAAAACAAGTGGGCAAATGTCAGCATGCTGGAAGAAGCAAAGACCACCAGCATTGAAGTGATGGTCCTCTGTCATCAACTCTGCTGGATCGGCCATGTTGTCCGGATGCCCGAAGCAGTTGCTCTACTCTGAATTCAGTAATGGAGAATGGAATGCTGGAGAACAGGAAAAGAGTTTTAAAGATGGGCTTAAACCAACCTTAAAACTCTGGCATAGACACTGAGAATTGGGAAGCCCTGGCCCTTGAGTGCTACAGCTGGAGGTCAGCTGTGACCAGCAGTGCTGTAGAATTTGAAGAGGCACGAATGGAGTGCAAAAGAGAGAAATGTGCCAAGAAGAATGCACGTCAAGCCAACCCCAACTGGGACCGCTTTCCACCTGGAAACTGATGCCCTCACTGCGGGAGAACATGCAGGTCAACCTTAAAACTCTGGCATAGACACTGAGAACTGGGAAGCCCTAGCCCTTGAGCGCTCCAGCTGGAGGTCAGCTGTGACCAGCAGTGCTGTAGAATTTGAAGAGGCACAAATGGAGGGCAAAAGAGAGAAACATGCCAAGAGGAAGGCGCATTAAGCCAACGCCGACTGTGACCACCTTCCACCTGGAAACCAATGCCCCCACTGCAGGAGAACATGCAGGTCAAGAATAGGCTCCACAGTCACCTACGTACCCACTGCCAGTACACCGATCTTGGAAGACAATCCTACTCAGACAATGAGGGATCGCCTAACTGAATTGAAAAGGACAACATTTTGGAATTCTAATCTTTGTTATCCTTTTATAAAATGGATGCACAAAGGCCAGGCAGAAGACTCTCAAACTGGACATGAAGTCAAAATCCATCCTCACCTAGATCTAGTTCTAGATCTAGATGTTCTACTTATTTATATAATGAATGTAAGATCCTTCTTCTTGTAAACATTTAAATTAGGTAGATCGCCACACCAACTATCCCCAACCCTGTGCACACCAGATATGTTTGACAACAACACCCACCTTGTGGGGTGTGCCAGCTTATGTCTACCTTAAATCTCCAAGTCACAATGCCTTGAGTTCCTTGAACAGCTTGTTATTTCTGGTTCTTCTATCAACAGATTAATCTATACTGTAATCTTGACCTATTTAATATGATGAAATGACTTTAATGTTCTTAGTGGTTCAGTTTAGGGCACCAAATTAGGGCACAGAAGGAGTACTACTAGATTTGGCCGTATGGCCCAGTATTATGTCCCAATGGGGATTAGTTAGATACCTTTTGGCATCCCACAAGCAGGAAATTAATAGGTTTACTAGGCTGGACTTGGGATGGGCTTCCTGAAAATGTCAACCTTAACAGATCTCAGCCATGATGAGATACCACAAAGCTCCATCAAGTGGGTGGAGGGACCTATACTTCATTACCAAACCTCAACTTTCAGCCCCAGCTGTCCCTTCTCAGCATGGCCATCACTTCCCTACTGAAGAGCTGAGGAAAGGTGCATGGAAGAACATCCAGCTCTTTCTTTTTTTTTACCAACTCCACCATGCCCTTCCGACTCCAGATAGTGTTGAAGGAAGATATCGGTAGCCAGAAGTTCGTGGTTTATAATATCTTCATCCCACTTGATGGAACTTTAAAGTACCTTGTCTACCTTGGAGGTCTATTGAGCTTTAGAATTTGAGGAGCTTCAACCCAGATTCAATCTGGCAAACCTACATGATAAAGAAGTAGCTGTCAAACACAACCTAAATTCCATTGTTAGAATTCCCTGGACTTTGCGTGGATACATCAAACAGTGGCTGAATAGAAGGACTTCTGGTCCTTGAGTGCTCCAGGGGTGGTTTGAATGCAATATTCCTGCTTCTTGGCAGGGGGTTGGACTGGATGGCCCATGAGGTCTCTTCCAACTCTTTGATTCTATGATTCTATGGTCCAAGGCTGCTAGAGTTGTGTTAGATGACCTAGAAAATGCTTAGAGATGTGAGATGTGGTTATGAAACTGGATACTGGTCTCTAATGGGCTCCAATTGGTGAAGCCACACTAGTGTAGATCCACCAATTGGAGCCCAGACCACGTCTTCTAAGTCAATGTTAAGGAAGTGGTCTGCAAACACTTAGAAACAAATGCGGTCATCGCTAATAGTCAACATGGATTTATCAAAAACAAGTCATGCCAGACTAATCTGATCTCTTTTTTTGATAGAGTTACAAGCTGGGTAGATGCGGGGAATGCCGTGGATATAGCGTACCAGGATTTCAGTAAGGCCTTCGACAAGGTCCCCCACGACCTTCTGGCAAACTAGTCCAATGTGGGCTAGGCAAAACTACGGTGAGGTGGATCTGTAATTGGTTAAGTAACCCAGAGGGTGCTCACCAATGCTTCCTCTTCATCTTGGAAAGAAGTGACAAGTGGAGTGCCGCAGGGTTCTGTCCTGGGCCCGGTCCTGTTCAACATCTTTATTAATGACTTAGATGAAGGGCTAGAAGGCATGATCATCAAGTTTGCAGACGACACCAAATTGGGAGGGATTGCCAATACTCCAGAGGACAGGAGCAGAATTCAAAACGATCTTGACAGATTAGAGAGATGGGCCAAAACTAACAAAATGAAGTTCAACAGGACAAATGCAAGATACTCCACTTTGGCAGGAAAAACGAAATGCAAAGATACAGAATGGGGGACAATGGCCTTGCTCGAGAGCAGTACGTGTGAAAAAGATCTTGGAGTCCTCGTGGACAACAAGTTAAACATGAGCCAACAATGTGATGTGGCGGCAAAAAAAGCCAATGGGATTTTGGCCTGCATCAATAGGAGCATAGTGTCTAGATCTAGGGAAGTCATGCTACCCCTCTATTCTGCTTTGGTTAGACCACACCTGGAATATTGTGTCCAATTCTGTGCACCACAATTCAAGAGAGATATTGACAAGCTGGAATGTGTCCAGAGGAGGGCGACTAAAATGATCAAGGGTCTGGAGAACAAGCCCTATGAGGAGCGGCTTAAGGAGCTGGGCATGTGTAGCCTGAAGAAGAGAAGGCTGAGAGGAGATATGATAGCCATGTATAAATATGTGAGAGGAAGCCACAGGGAGGAGGGAGCAAGCTTGTTTTCTGCTTCCCTGGAGACTAGGACGCAATGGAGCAACGGCTTCAAACTACAAGAAAGGAGATTCCACCTGAACATGAGGAAGAACTTCCTGACTGTGAGAGCTGTTCAGCAGTGGAACTCTCTGCCCTGGAGTGTGGTGGAGGCTCCTTCTTTGGAAGCTTTTAAACAGAAGCTGGATGGCCATCTGTCAGGGGTGATTTGAATGCAATATTCCTGCTTCTTGGCAGGTTGGACTGGATGGCCCATGAGGTCTCTTCCAACTCTTTGATTCTATGATTCTATGAATGTGAATCCTGAATTTAGAAGACCACATAATCAATGGAATAGACAGTATGACTCCTGTGTCTACGGAACTGGTATCTATGGTTTCATCCATCCACATCAAACAAAATATGGCCTTTCCAGGTCCTCAAGCATGACACTGGGCTGGAAGTCTTTCCTTTTGACAGGATTCATTTTACCCACAGTTTTGCATATCCGCATAAAGTCCAGGAACATATCCCCTGCGGATACAGGGGTTTTACTGTGTGTTGATGTATCAAGTTCTTCTGAATTAAGGAATAACAACTGTATTGAAACCTGATAAACTGGATAACACAAATACAGATTCTGCCAGAAGCAGTGTTGAAATTCCAGAATGACATATAACCATTGCACCTCTGACTTTGTACTGTATTAGTCATGTAAGCAAATCTAGGGAGTCTGTAGGAAACTAGGGAACCTTGAAAATTTAGGAAGTGGGAATTCATGAGAAGAGTTGGATCTGAATTTATAGCTATGACAGATATAGAATGAATGAGCTAGGAGCTAGATCTTCCTGTTTAGGTGACTGATGCAATATGCCTCAATTAATATAGAATCATAGAATCTTAGAGCTACAAGGGACCACAGGGACCGTCTAATCCAGTGTTTCTCAACCTGGGGGTCGGGACCCCCCTGGGGGTCATGAGGGAGTATCAGAGGGGTCGCCAAAGACCATCAGAAAACATAGTATTTTCTGTTGGTCATGGGGGTTCTGTGTGGAAAGTTTGGTCCAATTCTATCATTGGTGGGGTTCAGAATGCTATTTCATTGTGGGTGAACTATAAATCCCAACAACTACAACTCCCAAATGGCAAGGTCTATTTTCTCCAAACTCTACCAGTGTTCACATTTGGGCATATTGAGTATTTGTGCCATGTTTGATCCAGATCCCAATATTTTCTCTTGGTCATGGGGATTCTGTGTGCCATGTTTGATTCAATTCCATCATTGATGGAGTCCAGAAGGCTCTTTGATTTAAGGTGAACTATAAATCCCAGCAACTCCAGCATTACCAAATGACAAAATCAATCACCCCCAACCCCACCAGTATTCAGATTTTGGGCGTCTCGGGTATTTGTGCCAAATTGGCTCCAGTGACTGAAAATACATCCTGCATATCAGATATTTACATTACAATTCATAACAGTATCAAAATTACAGTTATGAAGTAGCAACGAAAATAACGTTATGGTTGGGGGTCACCACAACATGAGGACCTGGACTAAGGGGTCGCGGCATTAGGAAGGTTGAGAACCACTGGTCTAATCCAACCCCATGTCATGTAGGAGTACACACCAAAGCACTCCTGAAAGATGCTAATCAGGCCTCCATTAAAGGACCTTGCCACCATGCTCTGAGGCAATATATTCCATGCTCAAATTGCTCTTATAGTGCAACAAAGTTCTTACAAATGTTTTGGTGGATTCTCCTTTCTACTAACTAGAGTTCCTTGATTTCAAGAGGCAGAAAGAACACAGCAAGAACATAGATTTCTATATCACAAAAAGAAGAAGCTCTCTTGTTTTAGCAGACTTTTGATTCACAAACATATGCACATGTGAAATAGGTCACACAGGTAGAAAGGCCTTGCATAAGGAAAGGAAAAACATTTTGAAACTTCCAGAGACTACTTGGGATGCTTATTGCAAAATGTACCTAAGAATGATGTTTGAGGTTGTTGTAGGTTTTTTCGGGCTATATGGCCATGTTCTAGAGGCATTCTCTCCTGACGTTTTGCCTGCATCTATGGCAAGCATCCTCAGAAGTAGTGAGGTCTGTTGGAACTAAGAAAAAAGGTTTATATATATGTGGAATGAGCAGGGTGGGACAAAGGACTCTTGTCTGCTGGAACTAGGTGTGAATGTTTCAACTGACCACCTTGATTAGCATTTGATGGCCTGGCAGTGCCTAGGGCAATCTTTTGTTGAGAGGTGATTAGATGTCCCAGATTGTTTCCTCTCTGTTGTTTTGCTGTTGTAATTTTGATTAGCATTGAATGACCTTGCAGCTTCAAAGACTGACTGATTCCTGCCTGGGGGAATCCTTTGTTGGAAGGTATTAACTGGCCCTGATTGTTTCATATCAGGAATTCCCCTGTATTTTGAGTGTTGTTCTTTATTTACTGTCCTGATTTTAGAGTTGTTTTTAGTACTGATAGCCAAATTTTGTTCATATTCATGGTTTCCTCCTTTCTGTTGAAATTGTCCACATGCTTGTGGATTTCAATGGCTTCTCTGTGTAGTCTGACATGGTGGTTGTTGGTGTGGTCCAGCATTTCTGTGTTCTCAAATAATATGCTGCGTCCAGGTTGGTTCATCAGGTGCTCTGCTATGGCTGACTTCTCTGGCTGAAGTAGTCTGCAGTGCCTTTCATGTTCCTTGATTCGTGTTTGGGCACTGCCACGAGAGTCAAGACAAAGATCCACCCAGTGGAAAAGTGTTCTTGCCATACATCAAGGGAACCACTGACCACATAGGGAAGCTGATGAGGAAACAACATACAAACTATCTACAGACCCACCAGGAAAATCCAACAAATGCTACGTTCAGCAAAGGACAAGAGGGATCCTCTCACTTCTGCAGGAGTCTACCGTATACCATGCAGCTGTGGACAAGTCTACATAGGGACCACCAAATGCAGCGCCCATTATTATTATTATTATTATTATTATTATTATTATTATCTTTATTTGTACCCCGCTAACATCTCCCGAAGGAATCGATGCGGCTTACAAAGGCCAAGGTCTCAATAAAACAACAATATAAGAGGGTTGTTGTAGGTTTTTCTGGGCTATATGGCCATGTTCTGGAGGCAATTTTTCTCCTGTCGTTTCGCCTGCATCTATGGAAAGTAGGGCTGGGCGGTTTCGTTTCGTTAATTCGTAATTCGTTAATAATTCGTTATTTTTTTCAATTACAAAACGATAACGAACCATTCTGGAGCAATTTTAAAAAAAACCGAATTTTTAAACACGTTTTGTAAATGCTTCGTATTTCGTTATTCTATTCGTTTCATTATTATTCTGAGGTCGTTTCGTTATTATTTCCGCATGTCTGGGACAAGTTTTTTGTTTAATTAGTGAAAAAAAATTATAATATCACACCAACAGTCAACAACAGAGGGAGAGGGAAGCTTCAGAAGTTTTTGGAGGTTTTTTAGCGTATTTCGCGGTCGCGTCCGCCATTAACGAATCGATTCGTTATTGATTCGGAAATCGATTCGTTAATGTTTTGTAATTTTTTTCACATTTACGAAATTTCGTAAATATCGAACTTTTTAAAAGGAAAATTTTGTAATTATTTTAAATATCGAAACAAAAAAAACCCCCAAATACAAATCGATTTTAGAAACAAATTTTTCCGTTGTTCCCCAGCCCTAATAGACAGATATGAGTATGAGCAATCCTCTAGAACATGCCACATGCGGAGGAAGCGGCTGCCGGAAAAGGAAGGAAAATATTAGATACAACAAAAGATTGCCCCAGGCACTGCCAGGCCATCAAATGCTAATCAAGGTGGTCAGTTGAAACATTCACACCTTAGCTCAGCAGACAAGAGTCCTTTGTCCCACCCTGATCACTCCACAGATATATAAACCCTTTTTCCTCGTTCCAACAGACCTCACTACCTTTGAGGATGCTTGCCATAAATGCAGGCGAAACATCAGGAGAGAATGCCTCTAGAACATGGCCATATAGCCTGAAAAACCTACAACAACCCAGTGATTCCGGCTATGAAAGCCTTCGACAATACAATGATGTTTGATTTCACTAGCCTCCATTTTTCTAATATTTTCTATTTTGATAGCCAAGCCCTTATAAAACTACAACTCCCGGGTCTCTATAGCATTGTGCTATGACAGATCATCGGCATTAAATCTTGTGTAGAGGCACATGAAATGAGAAACAGAAATTTCTATCATAAGATTTTAGACTCCACTTATTCAGATGCCACAAGAGTATATGCTAGAATTATCTTTAGTCTCAAAGATGCTACAGGAATGTTAAGGGATTAACTTTAGCAAGCCTTTCCTTTCCTTTTTTTCCCCTTTCCTTTCCTTTCCTTTCTTTTTCTGTGTCCAATATATAGGCTGAAGGCAATTGAATCAAGAGCAAGAGTTTCCACCATGGGTGGTTTTGTATTTTAATGCTGCGTTGGCAGTAGAGTGAGCCAATTTTAGAAGGATGGTAAATGGCAAAATACTAGAGGAAAGGAATGACGTGGCAGTGTGGTTGTAAGCATTACTCTTAGATTTGGATACTGGTTGCAGAGGTGAAGCTACAGGGGAGGTGGAAATGGAGCCATTGCCTTCCCTCCAAATAAGAATCACTCCATATAAGAATGTGGGCCTCTGCAAATGAACTTTTCCTTGAGTTCTGCATTTCTAGCACTGATGTAACTTAACATTTCAGCACAGCATTTAGAAATACAATTTGGCCATCCTCAGAAAATGGGGCAGGCAATGTGATCATAGGGGTGCAACCACTCCAAATATGCTTGCCATAGATGCAGGCAAAATGTCCGGAGAGAATGCCTTTAGACCATGGCCATATAGCCCGAAAAAACCTACAACAACCCACTCCAAATATGTTTTTCAGTGTATCACTCTTTGCTATGCAAAACATGGGGGACTGAAGGGTAATTTCACGAGGGCATAGTAAAGGTAAAGTTTCCCCCTGACATTAAGTCTAGTCGTGTCCAACTTTGGAGGCGTTGTCCATAGACACCTCCAAGGTCATGTGGCCAGCATGACTGCATGAAGCACCATTACCTTCCTGCAGAAGCACTACCTATTGATCTACTCACATTTGTTTCGATCTACTCACATGTGGTGGTTTTGTGACAAAACAGCTGAATATTGGAGAATGATATATGCAGAATGTAAAAAAAAAATTGACTTCCCAATGAGACCAGAATCTTATCTTTTAGGAATGTTTGAATCGGAGATAGTAGTGCAATGATAGTAATACTGATAAACTGTTCACATTCTTTGCTACAGCGGCTAGAATTATTTTTGCTAAATTTTGGAAACAGGACATGATCCCTTTGAAGACACAGTGGCTAAGTTGGCAGAAGCTGGGGCTAACAGGGGGAGCTCACCCCACTCCCCAGATTTGAACCACCAACCTTGTGGTCAGCAAGTTCAGCAGCTCAGTGGTGTAATCCGCTGCGCCAAACGGAGGCCTTTTCATAGGGGCATGTGGAATTCTTATAAGCTTCCCTAATGTGATGCCCTTCTGGAACTGCCACATTTCTCAGCTCCACCTTTAGGTTTTATTTGAAATCTAGTTTGCATGAATGTTAGAAATTGTAATGGATGGAGAACTTTGGTTCCTTGGTTTCCCTCATCCCATTTAGAAGTGAGGAGATAATACACTTGGTCCTTAAAAGAGGATGATCCGTCCTTCAAGATCTCTTGGAAAAATAGGAGGACCTCCAAAGGGCTGTCTTCAGTGTGGCAAAATGATTAGTCTGGACAAGAATTTCAGCCAGGATGGATTTTTTTTCGTGTCAAGAGCGATTTGAGAAACTGCAAGTCGCTTCTGGTGTGAGATAATTGGCCATCTGTAAGTGTTGAGACTCAGCAGTCACGACAGTAAGGATGTTGTCCAGAGGAAGCCCAAATGTTTTTGATGTTTTACCATCCTTTTTGGGAAGCTTCTCTCATGCCCCCGCATGGGGAGCTGGAGCTGACAGAGGGAGCTCACCCGTGCACTCCCCAGATTTGAACCTGCGACCTGTCGGTCTTCAGTCCTGCCAGCACAGAGGTTTAACCCACTGCGCCACCAGGGACTTGGATTAATACCAAGATGGATTAATACCATGAGATATGTTTACAACAGGGACAAATGCAAGATACTCCACTTAGGCAGAAAAAAACGAAATGCAAAGATACAGAATGGGGGACAATGCCTGGCTCGAGAGCAGTAGGTGTGAAAAAGATCTTGGAGTCCTCGTGGACAACAAGTTAAACATGACCCAACAATGTGATGCAAAAAAAGCCAATGGGATTTTGGCCTACATCAATAGGAGCATAGTGTCTAGATCTAGGGAAGTAATGCTACCCCTCTATTCTGCTTTGGTTAGACCACACCTGGAATATTGTGTCCAATTCTGGGCACCACAATTCAAGAGAGATATTGACAAGCTGGAATGTGTCCAGAGGAGGGCGACTAAAATGATCAAGGGTCCGGAGAACAAGCCCTATGAGGAGCGGCTTAAGGAGCTGGGCATGTTTAGCCTGAAGAAGAGAAGGCTGAGAGGAGATATGATAGCCATGTATAAATATGTGAGAGGAAGCCACAGGGAGGAGGGAGCAAGCTTGTTTTCTGCTTCCTTGGATACTAGGACGCGGAACAATGGCTTCAAACTACAAGAGAGGAGATTCCATCTGAACATGAGGAAGAACTTCCTACTGTGAGAGCCGTTCAGCAGTGGAACTCTCTGCCCCGGAGTGTGGTGGAGGCTCCTTCTTTGGAAGCTTTTAAACAGAGGCTGGATGGCCATCTGTCAGGGGTGATTTGAATGCAATATTCCTGCTTCTTGGCAGGGTTGGACTGGATGGCCCATGAGGTCTCTTCCAACTCTTTGATTCTATGATTCTATTATTCTACAACCGGTCATTTTAGCGGTTGTATTGCCACATGCTTTGGGAAAGCCAGATTTGACCTGTAACTCCAGGGTTTGAATTGCATTCCCTGTTCCCAACAAGAGCAGAAACATTGAAGCAATTGTTAAGTGGGAAGTCAACACATAGGTAAATCCTACAAATACAATGGGTCTACTGTCATTGGGACTGACAATAGGATTCATGCCAACAAAGATACCTGCATTGTATGAATTTTTGGTCTTACCTCCATAAATAACTATCCCTAATGTGGTGTCCGGCTATGATGGGAAATGTAATCCAAAAGATCTTGTGGTCACCAGGTTAGGAAAGACTGGTGGCATATGACACTGTTGCATCCTCTCCTATACTTTAACTATTTGACGACAAGGGCATTTTTTCAGATTTGATCTCAGAAACAACACTGCTATTGAGGTCAACATACTTGGCCAAGGTCTCATGCATAACTACTGTAAGATCCTAGAGTAGGGATGGGATATATAGGCTTTTCACCATATCTGTTACATTAACCTGTGTTTTTAAACTGTGATTTTAAAGTGTTTTCTAACCTGCATTACTGGGGAGCGGTGTTTCCCCTCCCAGGGTGTTTGTCCCCTAAAGGTAAAGGTAGTCCCCTGACATTAAGTCCAGTCATGTCTGACTCTGGGGTGTGGTGCTCATCTCCATTTCTAAGCCGAAGAGCCAGCGTTGTCCGTAGACACCTCCAAAGTCATGTGGCTGGCATGACTGCATGGAGCGCCGTTACCTTCCTGCCGGAGCAGTACCTATTGATCTACTCACATTTGCATGTTTTCGAACTGCTAGGTTGGCAGAAGCTAGGGCTGACAGCGGAAGCTCACGCCGCTCCCCGGAATCGAACCTGCGACCTTTCGATCAACAAGCTCAGTAGTTCAGTGCTTTAACCCACTGCGCCACCGGGGGCTCCTGTTTGTCCCCTACTTTGTGCTAATAAAGTTTTGTATCTATATAAATAAAAATGTAATGTTCGTTTGTGGGATTAACAGAACTCAAAAACCACTGGACGAATTGACACCAAATTTGGACACAAGACACCTAACAACCCAATGTATGTCCTTCACTCAAAAAAATTGATTTTGTCATTTGGGAGTTGTAGTTGCTGGGATTTATAGTTCACCTACAATCAAAGAGCATTCTGAACCCCACCAACGATGGAATTGAACCAAACTTGGCACACAGTTCTCCCATGACCAGCAGAAAATACTCAAAGTGTTTGGTGGGCAGTGTCCTTTGGTTTTGGAGTTGTAGTTCACCTACATCCAGAGATCACTGTGGACTCAAACAATGATGGATCTGGACCAAACTCTACAAGAATACTCAATATGCCCAAATGTGAACACTGGTGGAGTTTAGGGAAAATAGAATCTTGACATTTGGGAGTTGTAGTTGCTGGGATTTATAGTTCACCTACAATCACAGAGCATTCTCAACCCCAACAATGATAGAATTGGGCCAAACCTCCCACACAGAACACTCATGTGGGCCACAGCAATGCATGGCAGGGGACAGCTAGATGTAAATAAAAAAAAACGATTCCAAAAATTGCTGGAGAGGATGCCAAGAATCAGGAACATATATACATAGGTGGTGGCAATGCAAATATGTAAGTAATTTTTTTGGGGAAAATTGAAAACATAGACATTTGGGTGTTGGGCTGAAATCCTCATAATCCCAATCAGCTATATCATCTTTGGATGCAGTCAAATGTATTGTAGATTGCCTACATAATTATATGAATATCATTTCATAATGTCTCCTGGCCTAATCCCTCTCAACCCACTTCTTTAAGTGCTACTCATTGGATAGGGTAAAGAAGGTCCATTCACCTTCCAACTGGGGGATAAGGAGGGTGTTATTCCCCTCCCCTCCAGTGACCAAGGCTATGACAAAGACGTACAATAAGGATCTGGACACCTGGAATATTGTGCCCAATTCTGGGCACCACAATTGAAGAGAGATATTGACAAGCTGGAATGTGTCCAGAGGAGAGTGATTAAAACGATCAAGGGTCTGGAGAACAAGCCCTATGAGGAGCGGCATAAAGAGCTGGGCATGTTTAGCCTGAAGAAGAGAAGGCTTAGAGGACATATGATAGCCATGTATAAATATGTGAGAGGAAGTCATAAGGAGGAGGGAGCAAACTTGCTTTCTGCTGCCCTGGAGACTAGGACGCGGAACAATGGCTTCAAATTACAGGAAAGGAGATTCCATCTGAACATTAGGAAGAATTTCCTGATTGTGAGAGCTGTTCAGTAGTGGAACTCTCTGCCTCAGAGTGTGGTAGAGGCTCCTTCTTTGGAAGCTTTTAAACAGAGGCTGGATAACCATCTGTCGGGGGTGCTTTGAATGCAATTTTTCTGCTTCTTGGCAGGGGGTTGAACTGGATGGCCCATGAGGTCTCTTTCAACTCTATGATTCTATGATTCTTGCTCCTGAGTGATATAGCTTCGCTTGCTGCTGGACATGAGTGCCAATATCTTCCTTCTTGCATCCTTATTGGAAACCAAATGGAACCCCCGGTGGCGCAATGGGTTTAACACTTGTGCTAGCAGGACTGCTGACCGACAGGTCAGTGGTTCAAATCTAGGGGGAGCAGGTTGAGCTCCCTCTGTCAGCTCCAGCTCCCCATGTGGGGACATGAGAGAAGCCTCCCTCAAAGATGGTAAAACATCAAACATCTGGGCATCCCCTGGGCAACATCCTTGCAGATGGACGAATTATCTCACTCTAGAAGTGACTTGCAGTTTCTCAAGTCACTCCTGACACACGCACACACACAAAACCCAAATACATATCCTTTGCTCACTCCAACTGAAATGGCAGGGAGAAGGTTTGAGGAAAAGAGACAAAGAGAGATCCTGAGAACTGAAAAGCACGGCTTTATTCTCGGTTGGCGCCAACCGGATATGGACCCTCCTGGTAAGCCAGGAAAGAAGGGTTCAGAACAAAGGAAATCCTTGGTTTATATACCTTTTAAAATCATTATGCATGCATCATACAGACACCACAATGTGCGTCACAAAATTCTACTTTTACATTGACTTCAATAGCATATTTTCAAACTCAACACCTTGTCAATCTTCATTAGCATCCCTATCTGAAGAGTTGCTATTAATGAGCACCATCGCCTGAATGTCTACTGGATCTGATAGCAAGAATCTCCATCCATCCTAAGATAAGGTCTTCCTGAAACCTCTTAATGGACACCCCATTAGTCTTATGATAAGCCTGGTACTGAGATGGGCCTCTTGAAATATGCCAGGCCTCTAGACATTCCTTTTCCTAGATGCTGGCCTCTCTAATTTTGCAGCTTTTAAGAAGTCAAGTGAAGTGAAGGCCATGCATACATACATACATTTCTCTTATATATTTTCTAACTCTTATTTATTATTATTATTATTATTATTATTATTATTATTATTATTAAACTTTATTTGTACCGCGCTAGCATCTCCCAGAGGATTCGATGCAGCTTACAACAGGCCGAGGCCACAACAATACAACATAACAATACAATCAAGCAAATCAAACAATTAAAACAAATTAAAGCAAAATAAACAACAAGCACAGTACATTAAAACACAATAAAACTGGGCCGGGCCAAAAGGTGGGTACAAGGATTAAAAGTGCTGATTTGACAGGAGGTGTATAGAGGGTTACTAGGGCAAGTGCGATGTGCGATGTGCAGCAATCATTGGTTTTGGTAAAGTGCTTGTGGGACTCGGTAGTGGAGATTTCCTAATCTGGGAAGGCGCATCGGAAAAGCCAGGTTTTTAAGTTCTTTCTGAAGATAGCCGATGAAGGGGCCTGTCTAAGGTCTTTGGGGAGGGTGTTCCAGAGTTGGGGGGCCACTACGGAGAAGGCCCTGTCCCGCGTCCCCACCAGGTGCGCCTGCGACGCTGGTGGGATCACGAGCAGGGCCTCTCCCGATGACCGAAGAGAACGCGTGGGTTCGTAGATGGAAATGTGGTCACGCATTTCTAATATGGTTACATCAAATATATATTTTCCAATATATGAATTATGTATTTTCATCAAGCCTTCATCACAACAGCTGGGTCTCAAGATAGGCTGAGACGGCATTCATGTAGGTTTACAGTAAGACCATGAACGTTTCCTGAATACACAGGTCACAAATACACTAGGTTATGAATCGATAACTGCACAACCAAATACCAGTGTTTATCTTTAAAGAGGAGCTCTATTAGATGACTTCGCACAGTGCAGGCATGGCTTTGGCTTCTGGGTTTTAATTGCCAACTTATTTGCCAAATGACAGTTTTGTTTGTCAAATGACACTTTAGCGCTTGGCTGCCACATAATGTTCAACAACTAAATTTAATTGCCAATGCAGAAATGCAGCAATGTCCAGAAGAAGGAGCCCAGCTGTCCACTCACAGAGAAATGGCAAGTGTGCCTGAACTCAGTCCAATCCCCCCTCCTATAAAGAATAAACCAGGAGATGGTTGGATTGCAATTCCCAGCATTCATCACCATTGGTTTATGCTGCTAGGACTGAAGGGAGGTGTGGTCCAACCACACTTTGAGGATATAACGAATCTTTCATCAGATTTAAACCATCTGACTATAACAACCTCTCTAAGTATCCATTAGCTTATCACTAGAAACCTGGGAAAATTAGCTTCAAATGAACTGCCATGCTCTCCGAACTGCAATAGAGGTTGAAAATCACAGAAAGTTGTTGTTAAATGTGCATACACAAAATAATGTTTCGCATGTTGGGTGTGTGTGTGTGTGTGTGTGTATCTTTGTATCTCTCCATAACTATTTTCCAGTCCCTTTGCTGTTGACCAGCCCTGTTCCAAAATCTACTGTTGAGTATCTATATAAATTAAAATGTAATGTTCGTTTGTGGGATTAACAGAACTCAAAAACCACTGGACGAATTGACACCAAATTTGGACACAAGACACCTAACAATCCAATGTATGTCCTTCACTAAAAAAAATTGATTTTGTCATTTGGGAGTTGTAGTTGCTAGGATTTATAGTTCACCTACAATCAAAGAGCATTCTGAACCCCACCAACGATGGAATTGAACTAAACTTGGCACACAGTTCTCCCATGACCAACAGAAAATACTGGAAGGGTTTGGTGGGCAGTGTCCTTTGGTTTTGGAGTTGTAGTTCACCTCCATCCCGAGATCACTGTGGACTCAAACAATGATGGATCTGGACCAAACTCTACACGAACACTCAATATGCCCAAATGTGAATGCTGGTGGAGTTTGGGGAAAATACAATCTTGACATTTTGGAGTTGTAGTTGCTGGGATTTATAGTTCACCTACAACCACAGAACATTCTGAACCCCACCAATGATAGAATTGGGCCAAACCTCCCACACAGAACCCCCATGTGGGCTACAGCAACGTGTGGCAGGGGACGGCTAGTACTAAATAAATAAATAAATTGAATTTCATGTTAGAATTATAGAATCATAGAGTTGGAAGAGATCTCGTGGGCCATCCAGTCCGACCCCCTGCCCAGAAGCAGGAAAATCACATTCAAAGCACACCCGACAGATGGCCATCCAGCCTCTGTTTAAAAGCCTCCAAAGAAGGAGCCTCCACCATACTCCGAGGTGAAGAGTTCCACTGCTGAACAAGTCTCACAGTCAGGAAGTTCTTCCTCATGTTCAGATGGAATCTCCTTTCCTGTCGTTTGAAGCCATTCTTCTACGTCCTAGTCTCCAAGGCAGCAGAAAACAAGCCTGCTCCCTCCTCTCTATAACTTTCCCTCATATATTTATACATGGCCCTCATCATGTCTCCTCTCAGCCTTCTCTTTTGCAGGCTAAACATGCCCAGCTCTTTCAGCCACTCCTCATAGGGCTTGTTCTCCAGACTCTTGATCATTTGAGTCACCCTCCTCTGGACACATTACAGCTTGTCAATGTCTCTCTTCAATTGTGGTGCCCAGAATTGGACACAGTATTCCAGGTGTGAGACATAACAATGTTCATCTACTGGGATTTGTGTGCAAATATGCTGACTAGTGAAATAGAGTGGCATTTTAAAAATAAAATAGGGAACAAGTCCTTCAAGCTACTCCCCAATGAGAAGAGGATATATGACCATTTCTGTTGTAGTTAGGATGCTGATGAAGCCTATTGTGTGTCTCTTGGAACTGCCATCCTTGGAACCGTCAGGCTTTCTCACCTCTGCTACAGAGTGACAATGACACTAAAGAGAGATATGGAAGCAAAGTTTTCGTAGGGTCTGCTTCATCTGAATGTATAATGAATATGCAACATTTTCCCCAAATTTGTTCTTTTTTCCTCTGCCCCTACCAATCTGGATTGTGAATTTTACTTATTGTTTTCTTGTTAGGAAGAACTTCCTGACTGTGAGAGCCGTTCAGTAGTGGAACTCTCTGCCCTGGAGTGTGGTGGAGGCTCCTTCTTTGGAAGCTTTTAAGCAGAGGCTGGATGGCCATTTGTCAGGGGTGATTTGAATGCAATATTCCTGCTTCTTGGCAGGGGGTTGGACTGGATGGCCCAAGAGGTCTCTTCCAACTCTTTGATTCTATGATTCTATAACAAAAACAACACTTGTTCTCCCCAATATTGAGCTTCTGACATTTTTCAATCCATCTGAGAAGCTTTTTGTGAAAATGTGACATTTTGTGGGGGAAAAAATCCCAATTTCCCCCCATAAAATGCAAGGATTGTGCATGTAAAATTCTAAGTTTGGGATCCTCTTCTTTTATCTCAATTTAGAGTAGACTCACAGAGTCAACTGCAGATTGGTGAGCTAACAAGCAGGTCCAGGCAATTGACCCAATGGCTTTATGGTGATTGGGACTAACTATAAAGGCTGATGTTTGGGACACAAATAAGATGTTTTGCCCTCTTTTGCTGCTGATGATAGGAAAAAAGGTCTAATCCACTTGCTCAAATACAAGTGAAAAATGTGATATTTGACAGTTTTCCCCACTAGAGTATCTTGTGTCATGACATTGTTTTTAATGGAGCCCCTAGTGACGCAATGGGTTAAACCAGGGGTCCTCAAACTTTTTAATCAGAGGGCCAGGTCACAGTCCCTCAAACTGTTGGAGGACCAGATTATAATTGGCAAAAAAACCCATGAATGAATTCCTATGCACACTGCACATATCTTATTTGTAGTGCAAAAAACACTTTAAAACAATACAGTAATTAAAATGAAGAACAATCTTAACAAATATAAACTTATTAGTATTTCAATGGGAAGTGTGGGGCTGCTTTTGGCTGATGAGATAGGATTGTTGTTGTTGTGTGTTTTCAAGTCATTTCAGACTTAGGTTGAACCTGAGTGAGGGCCGGGTAAATGACCTTGGAGGGCCATATTCGGCCCCCGGGTCTTAGTTTGAGGACCCCTGGGTTAAACCCTTGTGTTGGCAGGGCTGCTAACCTGAAGGTTGGGTTGCTGACCCGAAGGTTACTGGTTTGAATCCAGAGAGAAGGCCGATGAGCTCCCTCTGTCTGCTGCAGCTCCCCATGCAGGAACATGAGAGAAGCCTCCCACAAGGATGGAAAAACATCAAAACATCCGGGCATCCCCTGGGCAACGTCCTCGCAGACGGCCAATTTTCTCACACCAGAAGCGACTTGCAGTTTCTCGGCTTCTCAAGCCCCTGGTGGCTCAGTGGGTTAAATCCTTGTGCCAGCAGGACTGCTGACCTATAGGTCAGCGATTCTAATCCCTTTGTCAGCTCCAGCTCCCCATGCGGAGACATAAGAGAAGCCTCCCACAAGGATGGCAAAACATCAGAATATCTGGGCATCCCCTGGGCAACGTCTTCACAGACAGCCAATTCTCTCACACCAGAAGCGACTTGCAGTTTCTCAAGTTGCTTCTGATACAAAAAAAAAAAGTTTCTAATCTAGGATGAGAAAACTTACTAATCTTTTTCACATGCTTTCCCTAGCTTTCTCTCTTCCTTTTTTCTCTTTCATTCTCCTTTCTCCCTCTCTCCTTGCTCTCTCACTCTTTCTCTCTCACACACATATAGACTCTACAGACCCAACCCTCCCCAATACCTCTTCTCATTTTTGCATACTTTTGGTCCTACAAAATTCCAGGTGTTTCCCTTTTTTGCAAATTGATACTTTCACACATTTGGCTCAATTTCAGGGAAAGCAGCAGTCAGGCTCTGGCATGTCTCTAACTTGCCTCTTTGAGTCTGCAGAACCTTGTCCCCATCCCCACAAACGTATGATAGTAGTCAAATCTGTTGATTCAGCATAAGAAACCTTCACAGGGTAGATTTTTTTACTCAGTGTGAAACTGAGAACTGGCATTGAGAAAGACTCCACAGCTCAGCTTTGATGAGTTTTGGCTCACATATATCATTGTTCCTCTCTGTTTCCTACTCCCACTTTCCTCCAACAATATATCTAAGTTGTTTCCCATGAGACAGGGAAGGATTTCACCTCTCCTTTTCCTCAACAGAAGGGTTCAAAGACATGATCCCTCTTCCTTGTCATCCCACCCTGTCAAGAATGTTTACCTGCTGGGAGTCCTGTCTTCCTTACAGACCCTTCCTCTGTCTGCTCCTTCCATGTGCGGCATTGACACTCTCTCCTCCTCAGTTCAGAGCCATCAAGCTTTTAGGGCTCCTCCCGGCACTCCAGAATGAGGAGGAGGATGAGGTGGTGGTGGAGGAGGAGAAATATCCAAAAGGAGCATCCCAGGGGTGGAGCTGGCTTTTACAAGCCACTTCCTAGCATACCCTGCATTGCTTGTTTGCTGCCAAGGCTGGTGGAGGCAGAGAGCTGGAATCAAATGTTGGGAGCTTTTCAAGAGTAGTTTAACTCTTCCCAAGGAAAAGTGTCAGGGCCCTTGCAATCAAGTTCTAGAGCAGGGGTCCTCAAACTAAGGCCCAGAGGCCTGCATACGGCCCTCCAAGGTCATTTACCCACCCTCGCTCAGGGTCAGCCTAAGTCTGAAACGACTTGAAAGCACACAACAACAACAATCCTATCTCATCAGCCAAAAGCAGGTCCACACTTCCCATTGAAATGCTAATTGCGTGTGGATGGGTGACACTCCTTCCACCCGTAGAACCAGAGATGACACGGACACATAGATGGAGTAAAAATGGCCACAACTTAATTTATTAATTACAGGAACACAGGGTTGGCTGCTAGGCATGGGTTCTGGATCAAGATCAATCAGTCCGCTGCTGACCGATACCTGATGAGTCCAACAGGGGCCCACCGGCATAATACCAAGCCACGAGACACGGCACCCCTGGAAACCACCGGATGTTCCCTCCCCGGACAGTAGGGGAGGGGCAGAACCAGATCCAGGGCCCATGTCACATGCCCACCGGAGTTGTGACAAACAGATAATGAACAACAACTGCAACACTGAACAAAAACATGAACATGCAGGGTGGGTGGGGGGACAAATCAAAGCAGGCCTGGTACCTGCTAGGCCCTGCGCAGCCTATTTAAGGTTGCTGGGCACGGGGTGCAACCAGCCCCTGGCCAATGCCAGGGGCTGGGTGGGGCTGGCCACTGGTTGGCCAGAAGATCCAGTGGTGGGAAACTTCCCGCCACACAGGGGCTTCTGGGAAGGAGAAGCCCCTGCTACCAACATGGCCAGAGGGATGGGCACCCCCCACCGCAACAGGCCTTGCCTGGTAAGTTGGGCAATGAATTTGTGTGTGGATGGGCAACACTCCTGCCACCCGCAGAACCAGAGATGACACGGACACATAGATGGAGTAAAAATGGCCACAGCTTAATTTATTAATTACAGGAACACAGGGTTGGCTGCTAGGCATGGGTTCTGGATCAAGATCGATCAGCCCGCTGCTGACCGATACCTGATGAGTCCAACAGGGGCCCACCGGCACCGCCACGAGACACGGCACCCCTGGGAAACCACCGGATGTTCCCTCCCCAGCCAGTAGGGGAGGGCCAGAACCAGATCCAGGGCCCATGCCACATGCCACAAAAAAGGGGGGGGGGCACCACGCCCCTTGCTGCCAACCCTGGTTGCCTACAACCAATAAAAAAGCCTGATTCCCGGACACCCGAGCACAAAGAGCCGAGGTATCTAGCCAATGCTATTGGGGCCCAAAGTATTTTTGAGCCTGCAGGACGTTCAAATCTTGGCTCGTCCCCTGGGTGCCTTCCTATTTAAGGCTTCTGGGCACAGGGTGCAACTAGCCCCTGGCCAATGCCAGGAGCTCGGTGGGGCTGGCCGCTGGTTGGCCAGCTGATCCAGTGACGGGAAACTTCCCGCCACGCAGGGGCTTCTGGGAAGGAGAAGCCCCTGCTACCAACATGGCCAGAGGGATGGGCACCCCCCACTGCAACATGCCTTGCCCGGTAAGTCGGGCAATGAATTAAGTTTATATTTGTTAAACGTGTTCTCCATTTTAATTATTATATTGTTTTTAAGTGTTTTTTGCATTACAAATAAGATATGTACAGTGTGCATTGGAATTCATTCATGTTTTTTTCAAATTATAATCTGGCCCTCCAATAGTTTGAGGGACCTTGATCAGGCCCTCTGTTTAAAAAGTTTGAGGCCCCCTGTTCTAGAGTAAATCCAGATAGCCTAGGATTGAATGCAAAGCAGGACTTGTCTGGAGTCAATGTTCATACCATTATTCTGGCCTAACTCTAGAGGCTTCTTTCACACAACACACTTACAAAACTTCCAAAGCTGCATGCATCCTACAGAATCCTGGGTCATCATTTCTTCCTAAAAAATCTAGATCAGTATTTCCCACCTGGGGGTCAAGGCCCTTGGGGGGGTTGCAAGGGGGTTTGAGAGGGGTCACCAAAGGCCATCAGGAAACATTCCTGACGGTCTTAGGAACCCCTTTGGCAGAGAAAACTGAACACCCCTCCACCTGTCCTTATCTTCCTTTTTGTAAACAGACAGTGAATCCTCGCACCAAAAGCCCTCCTCTGATGTGATTGGTCAACCTCTTGTACAAGACGAGGACTGTTTCTGAGACTACAAGCAGAGAGGGGAGAGCAGGCATGCTCGGTGCATGGCAGCATGGTGTGCATGTGCGGGAAAGGTGGAAGGGAGGTTCACGGCAACAAGTCCCTTCAAGGCATGGGGGTTCTGTGTGGGAAGCTTCCCACCGGAGTGGAAATCATCTGTTGGACAGATGGCAAGCTATTCAACCTCAGCAGACTGAAAGCCAAAACCAAGGTTACAACAACATCTGTTATAGAACTCTGGTATGCTGATGACAATGTCGTCTGTGCGCATTCAGAAGAAGATCTACAAGCCACTCTAAACACCTTTGCAGAAGCATACGAGAAGCTCGGCCTGCCATTGAACATTGAGAAAACCAAGGTGCTGTTCCAGCAGACACCAGCCAACTCCTCTCCAATGTCAGTGATACAGCTTAATGGTGTAACATTAGAAAATGTTGATCATTTCCGCTACCTTGGCAGCCACCTCTCCACCATATCAACATTGACACCGAAATACAACACCACCTGAGCTCTGCGAGCGCAGCATTTTTACGAATGAAACAGAGAGTGTTTGAGGACCGGGACATCCGTAGGGATACCAAGGCGCTTGTTTATAAAGCTATTGTCCTCCCAACCCTGCTATATGCCTGTGAGACGTGGACTGTCTACAGATGTCACATGCAACTCCTGGAACGATTCCATCAGCGCTGCCTCCAGAAAATCCTGCAAATCTCTTGGAAGACAGGCAGACAAACGTCAGCGTGCTGGAAGAAGCAAAGACCACCAGCATTGAAGCGATGGTCCTCCGCCATCAACTCCACTGGACCGGCCACATAGTCCGGATGCCCGACCACCGTCTTCCAAAGCAGTTGCTCTACTCCGAACTCAAGAACGGAAAACAGAATGTTGGTGGACAGGAAAAGAGATTTAAAGATGGGCTCAAAGCCAACCTTAAAAACTGTGGCGTAGACACTGAGAACTGGGAAGCCCTGGCCCTTGACTGCTCCAGCTGGAGGTCAGCTGTGACCAGCAGTGCTGCAGAATTTGAAGAGGCACGAATGGAGGGCGAAAGGGAGAAGCGTGTCAAGAGGAAGGCGTCAAGCCAACTCCGACCGAGACCGCCTTCCACCTGGAAACCAATGCCCTCACTGCGGAAGAAGATGCAGAGCAAGAATAGGGCTCCACAGCCACATACGGACCCACAAAAATATTGGAAGACAATCCTCCTCGGAAAACGAGGGATCGCCTAAATAAGTAAGTAAGTAAGTTGGCCCAATTCTATTGTCGGCGGAGTTCAGAATGCTCTTTGATTGTAGGTGAACTATAAATCCCAGAAAGTACAACTCCCAAATGTCAAGGTCCATTTCCCCCAACTCCACCAGTGTTCACATTGAGTCATATTGAGTATTCATGCCAAGTTTGGTCCAAATACATCATTGTTTGAGTCCACAGTGCTCTCTGGATGTAGGTAAACTACAATTCCAAAACTCAAGGTCAATGTTCATCAAATAATAATAATAATAATAATAATAATAATAATAATAATAATAATCTTTATTTATACCCCACCACCATCTCCCCAATGGGGACTTGGAGCGGCTTACATGAGGCCAAGCCCAGACAATAATTACATAAAATAAAACCAAAAACGCAAACAATAAATAGTTGCCATATGTCAAGCTACCTTCAGTCCCCTTTGGTGTAGAGAAAGGCAGGATACAAATAGAGTAAATTAATAATAATATAGGCACAATTGTCAGACTATTACCATCATTGTACCTACCTCCGAAACTTATTTTACCAGGAATCAAACATGTGGTGACAAGGAACTCCTGTCTCCCAGTGATCAGGGAGTGGGGACATGATGTTCCTATTTCCTCCTGGCTTCCAGTAAGGCTGCAACAATCAGTAACAGGACCTTTGTTACATTTCCTTGTCACAACCTCAATGGTTGCTCAGTTGTTGCTGTATGCCTTCAGGCCATTTTTGATGTATCATCCAAAGGTGTACCATGGGGTTTTCGGAGGCTTATAGTTTGTGACTTGTACAGGGTCACTTGGGAGTAAGATGGTTGGTCAGATGAGGATAGAAATATCATCTACCAGTGTCCCACCTGCCCTCTAGGCCGCCTCCCACACAGTTGATGTGCAATAAAAAAGATTTTTGGGGAGCTGAGTCCACAAACATTACTTAGGACCCTTCCACACAACCCTATATCCCAGGCTTTATAAACAAGCATCTTGGTATTCCTATGGATGTCCCGGCCCTCAAACACTCTCTGCTTCATTTGGAAAAATGCTGGACTCGCAGAGCTCAGCCGGTGTTGTATTTCGGTGTAAGTGTTGACTTTGGTGGAGAGGTACCTGCCAAGGTAGCAGAAATGGTCAACATTTTCGAATGTTACACCATTAAGCTGTATTTCTGGCATTGGAGAGAAATTGGTGACTGCTGGAAGAGCACTTTGGTATTCTCGATGTTCAGTGACAGGCCAAGCTTCTCATATGCTTCTCCGAAGGTGTTTAGAGTGGCTTGTAGGTCTTCTTCTGAGCGTTGTCATCAGCATACTGGAGTTCTATAACAGATGTTGTTGTAACCTTGGTTTTGGCTTTCAGTCTACTGAGATTAAATAGCTTGCTATCTGTCTGATAGATAATTTCCACTCCGGTGGGAAGCTTCCCATCAACAAGGTGAAGTATCATAGCAATGAATATGGAGAATAAAGTTGGGGTAATAACACATCCCTGTTTGACATCTGATTCCACCTTAAATGGGTTGTTTTGGAGCCATTGCTGTCCATTGCCATCATGTCATCATGGAGGAGTCGCTGGATGTTCACAAATTTGTTAAGGCACCCGATTTTTTGGAGGGTGGTCCAGAGAGCGCTGCAATTCACTGTGTCGAATGCCTACTTCATAACTATAATTTTGCTACTGTTATGAATAGTAATGTAAATATCTGATATCCAGGATGTTTTTTCATTCACGGGACCAAATTTGGCACAAATACCTGTAACGCCCAAATTTGAATACTGGTGGGTTGCGGGCAGGGGCGGCTCAACCCATTATGCAAAGTAAGCATTTGCAGTATAGTTGATTTTGCCCAGGGGCGCTGTTGAGGCGCTCTTGGGGGAAAATAGACCTTGACATATGCAAGTTGTAGTTACTGGGATGTATAGTTCACCTACAATCAAAAAGCATTCTGAACTCCACCAATGATGGAATTGAACCAAATATGGCACACAGAACTTCCACGACGAACAGAAAATATATATCAGTGATTGGTTGGGGGAGCGCCAAAATACTGTTTGCTTACCATTGAAAATTACCTAGGGCCGCCTCTGGTTGCGGGGGATTGATTTTGTCATTTGGGAGTTGTAGTTACTGAGATTTATAATTAACCTACAATCAAAGAGCATTCTGAACTTCACCAATGATGGAACTGAACCAGACTTGGCACACAGATCCCCCATAACCAACAGAAAATACTGGAAGAGTTTGGTGTGCATTGGCTTTGAGTTTTGGAGTTGTCGTTCACCTACATTCAGAGAACACTGTGAAATCAATCAATGATAGATCTAGACCAAACTTGGCACGAATACTTAGTATGTCCAAATGTGAATAGTGGTGGAGTTTGGGGAAAATAGACCTTGATATTTGGGGATTGTTGCTGGGATTTATAGTTCACCTGCAATCAAAGAGAATTCTGAACCTCACCAATGATAGAATTTGGCCAAACTTCCCACACAGACCATGCCTTGAAGGGACTCACTAGCATGAGCCACCTTTCCAGCCTTTCATGCCTGCACATGTGCACAACGCTGCCATGCACCAAGCATACCTGCTCTCCCCTCCCTACTTGGAGTCTCATAAACAGCCCTCTCCTTGGCTGAGAGGCTGGCCAATCACAGCAAAGGAGGGCTTTTGATGGAAAGATTCGCCGTCTGTTTCCAAAAAGGAAGAAAAGGACAGGCGGAGAGATAATCAGCCTTCTCTGCCAAAGGGCTTCCTAAGGCCATGAGAAATATGTTTTCTTATAGGCTATGGTGACCCCTCTGAAACCCCCTTGTGACCCCCCTCCCGGGTTCCCGACCCCCAGTTTGAGAAACACTGGTGTAAAATGAGAGAAATAATCACCAAGTTATTCTAAAATGTTCAGAGAAAAAAGATGCAGAGGTTGCAAGATAGTTAATCCTCTCTGGGTTTTAGCTATCCAGTTCTGGCCAATATGTTTCACCACATACTGGCTTGTCAAAAACAGGTGATGCAACTGAAAACATAAAATTGATGCACCTATTTGTGTGCATTGATACAATGATTGTGAAATTTGTGGTATTTCCTGATAATAACTCAGATTGTATTTTTGGTTCCTCCCCGTCCTTATTGACAAATCTAGATGTAGCTAGAAATGATGTTTCACTTGACTTGGAAGTAACTTCTGATCAGTTTTAAGAATTTTGCCTATTTTATGGATGGCATTTATGATTAAAACTGCACCTTTCCCTGGGATGAGTGTGAATGTCTTCTTGGTCAAAAGAGTTTTGCTTCCAGCCAAAGTAGATAGTTTGTGTTTGTGGTTCACACAGTCAGCATTTCTTCTTTCAACCTCAATTTCCATCTGTCTTAGCCATGATCGTGAATGGCAAGAGATGATGCAAATTGCAATTCAACCACATCTGGAAGGCTGGGGGCATGCACACACATATGTGCAGACACAGCACCCCACATTCCCCAGAGTTAAACGTTTTGGGTCCTGCCTGTCTTCGGGATCACATTTCCCCCTATGAATCAGCGTGAAGTCTACGATCCCCTGGTGAGGCTCTTCTTTCACTCCCACCACCCTCACAAGCATGGTTGTATCAGAGTCTGCAATACATAAGAAGATGAAGGGCTGCCTGGTCCAGCATCTGAGTCAATAGGAAGCAAGGAACTAGCGGAAGTCATTTCGGAACCATTGGTAATCATCTTTGAGAGTTCTTGGAGAACGGGAGAAGTTCCAGCAGATTGGAGGAGGGCCAATGTGGTCCCAATCTTCAAGAAGGGAAAAAAGGATGACCCAAACAATTACCGTCCGGTCAGCCTCACGTCGATACCAGTCAAGATTCTGGAAAAGATTGTCAAGGAAGTGGTCTGCAAACACTTACAAACAACTGCAGTCATCGCTAATAGTCAACATGGATTTATCAAAAACAAGTCATGCCAGACTAATCAGATCTCTTTTTTTGATAGAGTTACAAGCTGGGTAGATGCGGGGAATGCTGTGGATGTAGGATACCTGGATTTCAGTAAGGCCTTCGACAAGGTCCCCCATGACCTGCTGGCAAGGAAACTAGTCAAAGGTGGGCTAGGCAAAACTACAGTGAGGCGGACCAGTAATTGGTTAAATGGACGAACCCAGAGGGTGCTCACCAATGCTTCCTCTTCATCTTGGAAAGAAGTGACAAGTGGAGTGCCTCAGGGTTCTGTCCTGGGCCCGGTCCTGTTCAACATCTTTATTAATTACTTAGATGAAGGGCTAGAAGGCAGGATCATCCAGTTTGCAGACGACACTAAATTGGGAGGGATAGCCAATTCTTCAGAGGACAGGAGCAGGATTCAAAACGATCGTGACAGATTAGGGAGATGGGCCAAAAATAACAAAATGAAGTTCAACAGGGACAAATGCAAGATACTCCACTTTGGCAGGAAAAATGAAATGCAAAGATACAGAATGTGGGACAATGCCTGGCTGGAGAGCAGTACGTGTGAAAAAGATCTTGGAGTCCTCGTGGACAACAAGTTAAACATGAGCCAACAATGTGATGTGGCGGCAAAAAAAGCCAATGGGATTTTGGCCTGCATCAATAGGAGCATAGTGTCTAGATCTAGGGAAGTAATGTTACCCCTCTATTCTGCTTTGGTTAGACCACACCTAGAATATTGTGGGCACCACAATTCAAGAGAGATATTGACAAGCTGGAATGTGTCCAGAGGAGGGCAACTAAAATGATCAAGGGTCTGGAGAATAAGCCCTATGAGGAGCGGCTTAAGGAGCTGGGCATGTTTAGCCTCAAGAACAGAAGGCTGAAAGGAGATGTGATAGCCATGTATAAATATGTGAGAGGAAGCCACAGAGAGGAGAGAGCAAGCTTGTTTTCTGCTTCCCTGGAGACTAGGATACGAAACAATGGCTTCAAACTACAAGAAAGGAGATTCCATATGAACATGAGGAAGAACTTCCTGACTGTGAGAGCCATTCAGCAGTGGAACTCTCTGCCCCAGAGTGTGGTGGAGGCTCCTTCCTTGGAAGCTTTTAAACAGAGGCTGGATGGCCACCTGTCAGGGGTGATTTGAATGCAATATTCCTGCTTCTTGGCAGGGGGTTGGACTGGATGACCCATGAGGTCTCTTCCAACTCTTTGATTCTATGATTCTAGGAACAACAACCGCTGCAGCCTGATACTGAGGAAGCTACCCCTGCAGTGGAGGACCAAGTGCCTCAAGCAAGTAGGAGTCCTGAGTTAACTCAGGATCAGGAGAGCAATGATTCAGAATTAAGTATCCCAGAAAGACTGCATCTGAGGACTCATGCTATTCAACACTGCAGATCTGCCCCGCTGACAAAGAAAAGGGTCGACAGGTGAGAGCACTTGTGCTAGGGCGCATAAAGAGTGGCAGTTTGGATTTGGTCTTTGCTGGGAGTAATGTTTGGAACCTGTTACAGCCAGGAGCTCTGTGGGATGACTTTGTATGTCATATTGTGTTTTGGACCTTGGCTTTGGACTTTGGATTACGCATATTCTTGAATGTTTTGGTAAGGACGTTTGGACTACGACTTCTGACTGATCCCTGTATTGTTTCTTGTTTGAATCTGCATTGGCTAGGATCCCGGATTGCCTGACAATGAGAATAGTGAGTAACTGTTTATACCAGTATTTCCCAACCTTTCTAATGCCGTGACCCCTTAATACAGTTCCTCATGTTGTGGTGACCCCCGCCCATAAAATTATTTTCGTTGCTACTTCATAACTGTATTTTGCTACTATTATGAATTGTAATGTAAATATCTGATATGCAGGATGTATTTTCATTCACTGGACCAAATTTGGCACAAATACCTGATAGGCCCAAATTTGAATACTGGTGAGGTTGTGTGTGTGTGTGTGGGGGGGGGGGGGAGGTTGATTTTGTCATTTGGAAGTTGTACTTTCTGAGATTTATACGTCACCTACAAAGAGCATTCTAAACTCCACCAACAATGGAATCGAACCATATTTATTTATTTATTTATTTATCGTGTCATCCACAACCAGACCATTATATTACATTTCTAACAGAACAAAACAAATAAACAGATAAAAAAACACAAATTTTGCAAGCTTGGTAGTTGATTAAATGCCCTTTGACCAGTATCTGGCCACTTGGAGTGCCTCTGGTGTTGCCACAAGAAGGTCCTCCATTGTGCATGTGGCAGGGCTCAGGTTGCATTGCAGCAGGTGGTCTGTGGTTTGCTGTTCTCCACACTCGCATGTCGTGGATTCAGCTGTGTAGCCCCATTTCTTAAGATTGGCTCTGCATCTCGTGGTGCCAGAGCGCAGTCTGTTCAGCGCCTTCCAAGTCGCCCTGTTTTCTGTGTGCCCAGGGGGGAGTCTCTCATCTGGTATCACCCACGGATTGAGGTGCTGGGTTTGAGCCTGCCACTATTGAACTCTCGTTTGCTGAGGTGTTCCAGCGAGTGTCCCTAGATCTAAGAAAACTATTTCTTGATTTAAGTTGTTGACGTGCTGGCTGATACCCAAACAAGGGATGAGCTGGAGATGTCACTGCCTTGGTCCTTTCACTATTGGCTGCTACTTCCCGGCGGAGTTCAGGTGGTGCAATACCGGCTAAGCAGTGTAATTTCTCCAGTGGTGTAGGACACAGACACCCTGTGATAATGTGGCATGTCTCATTAAGAGCCACATCCACTGTTTTAGCGTGGTGAGATGTGTTCCACACTGGGCATGCATATTCAGCAGCAGAGTAGCATAGCACAAGGGCAGATGTCTTCACTGTATCTGGTTGTGATTCCCAGGTTGTGCCAGTCAGCTTTCGTATGATATTGTTTCTAGCACCCACTTTTTGCTTGAACCAAATTTGGCACACAGAACTCCCATGACCAACGGAAAATACTGGAAGGGTTTGGTGTGCATTGACCTTGAGTTTTGGAGTTGTAGTTCACCTATATCCAGAGAGCACTGTGGACTCAAACAATGATGGATCTGGGCCAAACTTGGCACAAATACTAAACATGCTCAAATGTGGGCACTGGTGGGGTTTGGGGAAAATAGACCTTGAAATTTGGGAGTTGTGGTTGCTGCGATTTATAGTTGAACTACAATCAAAGAGCATTCTGAACCTCACCAACATTAGAATTGGGCCAAACTTCCCACACAGAACCCCCATCACCAACAGAAAATATGGTGTTTTCTGATGGTCTTTGGCAGCCCCTCTGACACCCCCCCTTGCAACCTTCCCTGGGGTCTCAACTCCCAGGTTGAGAAATGCTTGTTTATACTGAGAGACGCTGTGCAGGGTTGCGACAGGTTGGTGGGGACGAGAGAAAGGGTCTTTATCCAATACCAGGCCCTATGATATGCTGTTTGCACTACCCCATGCCCGGCCCTTTATAGCCTGATCATACCCATTGTAGTACTGGTTTTGTCAAATATTGTTTTGATTGAGTTTTAACATTGTTTTTTGAACACTCTTATGTTTTATTGAATTGTGCTTTTATCTGGATTGTCATATTTAACTCTTGTTTTATTTTAATTGTGTTTTTGCTCTGGTGGATTTGTGTTTGTGTCTGTGGACATTTTGTCCCATATGTAAGCCTCCCCAAGTCCCTCCGAGGAGATGGTGGTGGGGTGCAAGAATTATTATTAAGAGTCGGTTTCTCTGAATTAAAGACAATGCCAAAAGTCACTCAGAATGCAAAATCATTTTTCCATGCCACCAAAAGCATTTGCAAAACACCCCTGTGAACTAAAAAGAACATTAAAGGCCATCTCTCCCCGATCAAAAATTGGGTGGACATTAATTAGAAGTGGAAGTGAGCAGGAAAGAAGCCTTAAATAATTGAGGGCTCTTGACTCACCGGTAGTGGACAGAAACCCCTAAATAATTCAGGGGGCTTGACTCACCATCCCCACTTGTGAGATTGTAGCGCTGAAGCAGGTTGATTTAGCAAAGTCCACATTCCCTCCACCTTTGAATACATTCAAGACTAAATAGTATGCATGTGAAGAGATGCCATCTGTTTTCAAACCATTTGCGGCTATTATTTTATCATCCGCAATAACCATAGCCGTGTCCTAACAGATGTAGAACTCTTGGCTTCGATTCCATTAAACAATGTTGCCACAAAGGCTGAATTATGTCTGGAATTGAGTGCAATGCAATTAAAACCAACAGTTTAAATGTTTCCATCTCTAAAGAAGCCACATTCGATGCAACTTTCTTTGCCAATCTGTTTTCTTTATGGAGCCATAATTTCAAGATCTTTGAGGCCTAACCCCATGAAGTCTGGGCATGGGAGAGAGGAGGCTTTCATTTCCCACACAAATGTTCTCTAAATATCAGTTTGAAGCAGATTATGAGCAATTGTTTAATTGTGGCAATGGTGATGGTTGGTAATTCCATGGCACTGGAAGGAGCTGTCCATGGTGATAGGTTCAACACATTGGACAGCTCTTATAAAATTAGGCTGAATTTATAGGCATCATAGCAAATTTCTACATGGAACACTTTGAAAAAAAGTCCTGGAAACTGCAACAAAAAAAGCCCACTATATTATTATTATTATTTATTAACTTTATTTGTACCCCGCTACCATCTCCCCAAGGGACTCAGTGCGGCTTACTTGAGGCCGAGCCCAACACAACAACAAAAACAATAAAACATCAATACAAGGAATTAAAAAACATAGACAATAAAATGCATAACATTATTAAAAAGTAACACATAATTAAAACAGTGGGAAGGCCAAATGTAGAGTTAAAATTGGAAATAATGCTGGGCCATAAGCGAAAGGTGATACTAGTGTTTGTGGAAGGGCATACGAGCAGACTCAGGGTAAAGTGCTTTGGAGGACAAAGTGCTATGGGATACATTATCCCGGGCAAGCACACTGGAACAACCACGTCTTCAAGCTCCTCCTAAAGACTGCCAGGGTAGGGCCCTGTCTCATGTCTTTAGGGAGTGAGTTCCAGAGTCGAGGGGCCACCACCAAAAAGGCCCTCTCCCTCGTCCCCACCAAATGCGCCTGTGATGCTGGTGGGATCGAGAGCAGGGCTTCTCTGGAAGATCGACGGGATCGTGTGGGTTCGTATGCAGAGATGCGATCACGTAGGTAGACGGGTCCCAAACCGTTCAGGGCTTTATAGGTAAGAACCTGAACCTTGA
Source organism: Anolis sagrei ordinatus (assembly GCF_025583915.1). Taxonomy (NCBI): domain Eukaryota; kingdom Metazoa; phylum Chordata; class Lepidosauria; order Squamata; family Anolidae; genus Anolis; species Anolis sagrei. The sequence continues at coordinate 41,227,880 of NW_026847771.1, forward strand.
ATTGGGTCCAGTAGATGAATGGCAGCCAGTGGAGCTCCTTGAACAGGAGGGATGACCGCTCTCTGTAAGGAGCCCCAGTTAACAACCTGGCTGCCACCTGTTGGATCATCTGAAATTTCTGGGCTGTTTTCAAGGGCAGCCCCACGTAGAGTGCATTGCAGTAATCCAGTCTATATGGTTCAGATATGTGGTTGACACCTCCACCATTTGGAGCCATGGAGAAGAAGAACTCAACAGGGTCCTGGACCATCTTAACAGCATCCACCCAAACATCCAATTCACCATGGAAAAAGAAAATGAAGGAAGACTGCCTTTTCTAGATGTCCTAGTCACCCCCAAATCAGATCAATAATTGTGTCACACCATTTACAGAAAACCCACACACACAGATAGATATCTACATAAAAACTCCAACCATCACTCAAGTCAAAAAAGAAGCAAAATTCAAGCCCTGGCAGACTGTGCAAAATAATCTGTGAACCCAACCTCCTCCAAGATGAACTGAACCACCTTAACTGGGCTCTCCAGGCCAATGGATACTCCACCTCAGACATCAGAAGAGCTGCAAGACCGAGAACAAGCCATGAGAGTCAAGACAAAGATCCACCCAGAGGAAAGGTTTTCTTGCCATACATCAAGGGAACCACTGACCGCATTGGGAAGCTGATGAGGAAACACAACATACAAACTATCTACAGACTCACCAAGAAAATCCAACAAATGCTCAGTTCAGCAAAGGACAAGAGGGATCCTCTCACCTCTGCGGGAGTCTACCGTATACCATGCAGCTGTGGACAAGTCTACATAGGGGCCACCAAACGCAGCATTGCCCAAACACGAATCAAGGAACATGAAAGGCACTGCAGACTACTTCAACCAGAGAAGTCAGCCATAGCAGAGCACCTGATGAACTAACCTGGAAACAGCATATTATTTGAGAACACAGAAATTCTGGACCACTCTCACAACCACCATGTCAGACTACACAGAAAAGCCACTGAAATCCACAAGCATGTGGACAATTTCAACAGAAAGGAAGAAACCATGAATATGAACAAAATCTGGCTATCAGTACTAAAAAAAATCTAAAATCAGGACAGTAAATAAAGAACAACACTCAAAATACAGGGGAATTCCTGATATGAAACAACCAGGGACAGTTAATACCTTCTAACAAAGGATTCCCCCAGGCAGGAATCAGTCAGTCTTTGAAGCTGCAAGATCATTCAGTGCTAATCAATGTGGCACATTGCAACATTCCCACTTGCCTCAATCAGACAAGAATTCTTTCTCTCATTGTGGACATTATTCAACAGATATATAAACTTCACTTGCCTAGTTTGCAACCGACATCGCAACCTCTGAGGATGCCTACCATAGCTGTGGAGGAAACGTCATAGAATCATAGAGTTGGAAGAGACCTCATGGGCCATCCAGTCCAACCCCCTGCCAAGAAGCAGGAATATTGCATTCAAATCACCCCTGACAGATGGCCATCCAGCCCCTGTTTAAAAGCTTCCAAAGAAGGAGCTTCCACCACACTCCGGGGCAGAGAGTTCCACTGCTGAACGGCTCTCACAGTCAGGAAGTTCTTTCTCATGTTCAGATGGAATCAGGAGAGAATGCTTCTGGACCATGGCCATACAGCCTGGAAAACTCGCAGCAACCCAGTGATTCCGGCCATGAAAGCCTTCGACAACATATTGAACACAGTAAATAAAAACCCCAAAACAGGGGAACTCCAGACAAAAAACAACCAGGAACACCTAATTACTAGGCCTGGGTAACAACGGAAAAATTTGTTTCTAAAATCGATTCGTTTTTTGGGTTTTTTTGCGTTTCGATATTTAAAATAATTACAAAATTTTCCTTTTAAAAAGTTCGATATTTACGAAATTTCGTAAATGGTAAAAAATTAACGAATCGCTTTCCGAAACAATAACGAATCGATTCGTTAATGGCGGACGCGACCGCGAAATACGCTAAAAAACCTCCAAAACCTTCTGAAGCTTCCCTCTCCCTCTGTTCTTGACTGTTGGTGTGATATTATAATTTTTTTTCACTAATTAAACCATAAAACTGGCCCAGACATGCGGAAATAATAACGAAACGACCTCAGAACAATAACGAAACGAATACAATAACGAAATACGAAGCATTTACAAAACGTATTTAAAAATTCGTTTTTTTTAATAATTGCTCCAGAATGGTTCGTTATCATTTTGTAATTGAAAAAATTAACGAATTATTAACGAATTACGAATTAACGAAACGAAACCGCCCAGGCCTACTAATTACCTCTCAACAAAGGAATTTCGCAGGCAGTAACAAGACACACCTAAAAACTGTCAGGCCATCGAATGCTTATCATGGTCGCCAACTGAAACATTCACATCTAGCTCCAACAGACAAGAGTTCTTTCTCCCACCCTGGACCTTCCACAGATATATAATTTCCCTAGTTTCCAACAAACCTCACAACCTCTGAAGGTGCTTGCCACAGTTGCAGGTGAAACGTCAGGAAAGAATGCTTCTAGAACATGGCCATACAGTCCAACAAACCTACAACAACCTAAGCTGAAAGAGATTAATCTTTCTTTTAGGAGACCCCAGTGGCGCAATGGGTTAAATCCTTGTGCCGGCAAGACTGCTGACTGAAATTGTTCAAATCGGGGAGCGGGGTGAGCTCCCATCTGTCAGCTCCAGCTTATCATGCAGGGACATGAGAGAAGCCTCCCACTGGATGGTAAAACATCCAGGAGTCCCCTGGGCAACGTTCTTGCAGATGGCCAATTCTCTCACACCAGAAGTGACTTGTACTTTCTGAAGTCGCTCCTGACATGAATAAAAAATCTTTCCTCTGGGCTAAAGGCTACCAGTTCCTTGTGTCTCATCACAGCTATTCAATATACATATATGATGATGTGAAGGTCAGTTCAGTTATGAATCTTGATTACTTGTTGACTGCAATATCTTGTGATGAATGTCTGGAGGAAAGATCACAGATCAAACTCCAAAGAGAACTGTCTCCTCAAGCTGACCCAGACACAGCACTCCATACTGAAGATTTCTTCAGCTTTGCAGCTAAAAATGGCACTTCGAATTGAATTTAGCAATTCATAGATCAGTGTTTCTCAACCATCCTAATGCTGTGACCCTTTAATACAGTTCCTCATGTTGTGGTGACCCCCAACCATAACATTATTTTCGTTGCTACTTCATAATGGTAATGTTCCTACTGTTATGAATCGTAATGTAAATATCTGATATGCAGCATGCATTTTTATTCACTGGACCAAATTTGGCACAAATACCTGATATGTCCAAATTTGAATATTGGTGGGATTTTTTTTGGGGGGGGGGAGGTTGACTTTATCATTTGAGAGTTATAGTTGCTGGGATTTATAGTTCACCTACAATCAAAGAGCATTCTAAATTCCACCAGTGAAGGAATTGAACCAAACCTGGCACACAGAACTCCCACGACCAACAGAAAATACTGGAAGGGTTTGGTAGGCATTGACCTTTAGTTTTGGAGTTGTACTTCGCCTACATCCAGAGAACACTGTGGACTCAAACAATGGCACAATTACTCAATATGCACAAATGTGAACACTGGTGGAATTTTGGGGAATAGACTTGACATTTGGGAGTTGTAGTTGCTGGTGAAATGGCTTGGAGAAGGTTTGAGGAAAAGAGACAAAAAGAGTTCCGAAGGTCTCAAAAGCACGGATTTTATTTCCAGCTGGGGCTCTGGAGTAGAGGTATGTCCAAAAGCATTCAGAGCAAATGATAAAGGCGTTGGCTATGGTTTTTATACCCTCCAATTGCAGGCAAACAAAGAACATGCTTCTACATACATGGACATCATTCTCTGTGTCACGTTAGCATCACAGAAATATCAAATTCTATCTTCCAACATACAAAAGGCATGTTTCTGTGTATTTCTTTCTTGAAGAGCAGCATACAGCTTACATTCATCAATCAAGGGGCCTACTTTGACTTGTCATGAAGCTTCTTACTTAGAAGTTAGACGCTGGGCTCGGTACCAGTCTCTGTCTCTGGAATGTATAGATAACATGTCCCCCTCTTCTGAAATGTTCAGCGCCCCTCTTGCTGTGCCTGGACAGCAGCTTGGATTTCTGATACAGAGAGAGCCTGATTTTTCTATGCATTTCAGTGCTTGTAAAGTACATACAATTTATACACAAATCAATATTTATATTTCTAATATCTCCTCATCACTGGGATTTATAATTCACATACAATTAACCCCACCAATGACAGAATTGGACCAAGCTTCCCACACAAAACCCCTAGGGCCAACAGAAAATACTGTGTTTTCTGATGGTCTTTGGCAACCCCTTTGACCCCCTCCATGACCCCCCAGGAGACCTGACTGTTGGGGTTCAGCCTGTGTGTGAACCTGAACCTGATTCTCTGATTGCATTCCCTGATGCCAATGTAGACGTCAATGTGAATTCTGAGGCCAATTTAGATGATGATGGTTTGAGTAGTGAAAATCCTACAGCCTTGGAAAGCGAAAGTCAAAATTCCCATGAAAACATGCATTCCGAGCCAAGCGGAGAAGTTTCACTCCCTTTTCCTCCCAGCCATAGTTCTCCAGAGAATCTGACACATGGTCTGCCTAATGAGGATAGGCGGGGGCAGATTTGGCAGAGCCAGGGAGAAGCACAAAGTTTACGTAGGTCAGCCAGATTGAGAGAAATGCAAACAAAAACGTCAGGCATGTCTCACAATAGATTTCTCGGCCTTAAGTATGCCTGGCCTGAATGCAGCTTCAGACCAGGCATCGTTCCAAACTTTTGCAGGTCTCCTGATTCATGTGGCCTTGTTCCTCAGAGGTTTTCTAGTTGTTCCAAGTATGGTTAGTGGATTGCTAACAGGTTCCAGGATTCAGCAGTTTTGCTGTGAGTTTTATGATCTTGTTTATGGACATTTCTTGTTGCTGATTTTTACTGTGACTTTTTACCTTTGCATTTTTCCTCTATTTTGTATTCATGTTTCATCAATAAAAAAGGATTGTTTTCCTAGAGTCAAGTGTGGTGGATGGTTGTCTGAGGGTCCAGTTTCCTGCTCTGGGTTGCAACACCGACCCCCAGGTTGAGAAACACTGGCCTGAAGACTACCAGTTCCTTGTATCTCATCATGGATATTCAATATATATATATGATGATGTGAAGATCAGTTCAGTTATGAATCTTGGTTACTTATTGACTGCAATATCTTGTGATGAATGCCTGGAGCAGAGACCACAGATCAAACTTCAAAGAGAACTGTCCCCTCAAGATGACTCAGATACAGCACTCCATAATGAAGCTTGCTTCACCTTTGCAGCTAAAATTGGCACTTCGAATTGAATTTGGCAATGCATAGATGAGCATAGCAAAGTAGATACTGAAACATTGCTGTGTTGGTTTCTTGGGATCAGAGTGTAAATTGTCTACTGCATTTTATAACATGTTCTAAACTGAATGTTTTTTGGAAGAAAGCACAGCAGAGAATCATGGGTTGAATTTACACTGGCCAATTTATCTGGGGCCAATCAGGAGACGAAATAGCCTGGACTGATCCTGGAGTTAACAACGGACATCTTCTGAACTTACTGTGATATCAGATTGGAGTCCATATGGCCTAGCTGGGCCAAGACCACATTGGTCCTACTGGACTATCCCTTCACTTTCTATGTCAATGTCACTGCTCCCAGATGACCACAGAACTCTGTGTGAGCTCATGGCCATTGTGCGAGCCAAATTTTGACATCAGCAGCAGAGGTGTCCATATGACTAAGAAGAAGAAGAGGGCACTGTGGTCATTTCGGAACAGTGATGGCAGCATCTGACCTGCTTTCTCAGCACTGATAAGCATAAGGAAAAGGTGATTGTAACAGTGTCTCATAGCCAGGAGGGATATCCAATACTCCAGAGGACTGGAGCAGAATTCAAAACGATCTTGACAGATTAGAGAAATGGGCCAAAACTAACAAAATGAAGTTCAACAGGGACAAATGCAAGATACTCCACTTAGGCAGAAAAAACGAAATGCAGATACAGAATGGGGGACAATGCCTGTCTCGAGAGCAGTACGTGTGAAAAAGATCTTGGAGTCCTCGTGTCCAAGACTGTTGCTATCATATCATCATGGATAACATGATATAATAATTAACATGAATAATAGTTAACTATCATGTTGGTTCATTCAGTGGGCTACTTGTAGCCTGCCTCAGAGGAGTGTGCTTGCTTCATCAATATTTAACATTCACAAAAATGATCAGCTACTGCCAGAAGGGACAGAGAGTTTCATTTATGCTGATGATCATGCCATCACCGCCCAAGCAGGAAGCTTTGAAATGGTTGAACAGAAGCTCTCCAACGCTTTAGGTGCTCTTACTGCCTGTTACAGGAAAAATCAGATGATTCCTCATCTATCTAAAAGACAGACATGTTCTTTTCATCTTTAGAACAGACAAGCATCTCGAGCTCTGAGGATTACCTGGGAAGGGATCCCACTGGAGCATTGCAGCATACCCAAATATCTGAGAGTTACCCTGGACTGTGCTCTGACCTACAAGAAGCACTGCTTGAATATCAAGCAAAAAGTGGGTGCTAGAAACAATATCATATGAAAACTGACTGGCACAACCTGGGGATCACAACCAGATACAGTGAAGACATCTGTCCTTGTGCTTTGCTACTGTGCTGCCGAGTACACATGCCCAGTGTGGAACACATCTCACCACGCTAAAACAGTGGATGTGGCTCTTAATGAGACATGCCACATTATCACAGGATGTCTACACCCTACACCACTGGGGAAATTATACTGTTTAGCCTGACATCCACCAGGAAGTAACAGCCAATAATGAAAGGATCGAGGCAGTTACATCTCCAGCCCATCCACTGTTCGGATATCAGCCAGCACACCAATGACTTAAATCAAAAAATAGTTTTCTAAGATCTATAGAGACACTTGCAGGAACACCTCAGCAAGCAAGAGTCCAAAAGTGGCAGGCTATAACCCGGAACCTTAAGTCATGGCTGATACTGAATGAGAGACTTTCCCCTGGGGACACAGAAGACTAGGTGACTTGGAAGATGCTGAATAGACTGTGCTCTGGCACCACGAGATGCAGAACCAACCTTAAGAAATGGGCCACAAAGTGGGGTCTATGACATGTAAGTGTGGAGAAGAGTAAACCACAGACCACCTATTACAATGCAGTCTGAGCACAATGCACAATGGAGGACCTTCTTACAGCAATACCAGAGACACTCCAAGTAGCCAGCTACTGATCAAAGGACATTCCGTATCATGTCAAGTTTTTAAACATTACAACTGTACCCTTAGTTTGCTTTGGATGCAATAAATATAAAATAGTGGGCTACTTGATCCCTGAAAATATGTAGGATTTATCTTTGCAGCCATAACCATGCTCCAAAATACTTCTCACTTCCATCGGTAAATAAGATCCCACAAGTAATGGTGTGTGTGCATGTATGTGGCATTCAAAGTAGGACTATCAAGGCCCCAAATCATTAATTCCAACTAGAAGAGACCCACTGAGTTCATTATTGAATTCTGAGTCAACACATGGGCGATGCCAACTGTTTAATAGATTTACTTTAGGATTCGGCTCTTTTTTTCCCTTCTGGGTCTTGTCAGCTCCCTGCTTCCAATCCATGAAACAAATAAAAACCGGACCAGAAATAATAAGCCTCTAGCTCAGAATATTTTATTTTGTAGTGTGACATTTCCCTACCAGAAATGCCATTGTGATCTCATATCACTGTCAGCCTACCAAACAGCATTCTGAAACTATCTTCTTGGGGCTTATTATTTACTAGAGATATACCATAAACTAGGGATACCCAAGGTTGTTGATTCAGTTGAGTTTCCTTGAGTTGACAGGTATATTTACACAGACACCAAATGACAGGATTTCTAAGATGCTGATGTTTGCTCAATACCTTTGGGCTCATCTACCCAGGCATGAAAATATGAACTCATCCTTAGTTGGCTACTGACGGTCTTCATAGCGACTCTCAATTTCCTGTAAATATTTCTGTTTATGCACACTTATTGCAGCTTTGCCTAAGATAAAGGTAAACATTTATTCCCTGACATCAAGTCCAGTTGTGTCCGACTCTAAAGACTGGTGCTCATCTCCATTTCTGAGCTGGAGAGCCGACATTGTCCGTAGACACCTCCAATGTAATGTGGCCTGCATGACTGCATGGAACCCCGCTACCTTCCCACCCGAGTGGTACTTATTGATTTACTCACCTTTGCATGTTTTTGAACTGCTAGGTCGGCAAAAGCTGGGGCTAACAGTGGGAGCTTTAGAAGCTTTGCCTACTTCAGGTTTAACCAATTTGCTGGTTTCCCAACTTGGAAAATCAGGGCTACGGCAAAGCTTGCTAGAGTATCACATGATATCAAGGTAGTGTGGACAGCTGGATCAGGTCCAATTCAGACTGGTCTGGTGTCCACATGAATCATAGAATCATAGAGTTGGAAGAGACCTCATGGGCCATCCAGTCCAACCCCCTGCCAAGAAGCAGGAATTGCATTCAAATCACCCCTGACAAATGACCATCCAGCCTCTGCAATGACTGGAATGGATTTTAGAGCCTATATCGGACAACAAGTTAAACATGAGCCAACAATGTGATGTGGCGGCAAAAAAAGCCAATGGGATTTTGGCCTGCATCAATAGGAGCATAGTGTCTAGATCTAAGGAAGTAATGCTACCCCTCTATTCTGCTTTGGTTAGACCACATCTGGAATATTGTGTCCAATTCTGGGCACCACAATTCAAGAGAGATATTGACAAGCTGGAATGTGTCCAGAGGAGGGCGACTAAAATGATCAAGGGTCTGGAGAACACGCCCTATGAGGAGCGGCTTAGGGAACTGGGCATGTTTAGCCTGAAGAAGAGAAGGCTGAGAGGAGATATGATAGCCATGTATAAATATGTGAGAGGAAGCCACAGGGAGGAGGGAGCAAGCTTGTTTTCTGCTTCCTTGGAGACTAGGACACGGAACAATGGCTTCAAACTACAAGAAAGGAGATTCCATCTGAACATGAGGAAGAACTTCCTGACTGTGAGAGCCGTTCAGCAGTGGAACTCTCTGCCCCGGAGGGTGGTGGAGGCTCCTTCTTTGGAAGCTTTTAAGCAGAGGCTGGATGACCATTTGTTCTCCAGACCCTTGATCATTTTAGTCGCCCTCCTCTGGACACATTCCAGCTTGTCAATATCTCTCTTCAATTGTGGTGCCCAGAATTAGGACACAATATTCCAGGTGTGGTCTAACCAAAGCAGAATAGAGGGGTAGCATTACTTCCCTAGATCTAGACACTATGCTCCTATTGATGCAGGCCAAAACCCCATTGGCTTTTTTTGCCGCCACATCACATTGTTGGCTCATGTTTAACTTGTTGTCCACGAGGACTCCAAGATCTTTTTCACACGTACTGCTCTCGAGCCAAGCGTCCCCCATTCTGTATCTTTGCATTTCATTTTTTCTGTCTAAGTGGAGTATCTTGCATTTGTACCTGTTGAACTTCATTTTGTTAGTTTTGGCCCATCTCTCCAATCTGTCAAGATCATGTTGAATTCTGCTCCTGTCCTCTGGAGTATTGGCTATCCCTTCCAATTTGGTGTCGTCTGCAAGCTTGATGATCATGCCTTCTAACCCTTCATCTAAGTCATTAATAAAGATGTTGAACAGGACCGGGCCCAGGACGGAACCCTGCGGCACTCCACTTGTCACTTCTTTCCAAGCTGAGAGGAAGCATTGGTGAGCACCCTCTGGGTTTGTCCATTTAACCAATTACAGATCCACCTCACTGTAGTTTTGCCTAGCCCACATTGGACTAGTTTGTTTGCCAGATGGTCGTGGGGGACCTTGTCGAAGGCCTTACTGAAATCCAGGTACGCTACATCAAAGGCATTCCCCGCATCTACCCAGCTTGTAACTATCGAAAAAAGAGATCAGATTAGTCTGTCATGACTTAATTTTGATAAATCCATGTTGACTATTAGTGATGACCGCATTTGTTTCTAAGTGTTTGCAGACCACTTCCTTAACAATCTTTTCCAGAATCTTGCCAGGTATCGACATGTTTAGCCTGACATCCCTGCTATACGACTGTGAGACGTGGACTATCTACTGATGTCACATGCAACTCCTGGAATGATTCCATCAGCGCTGCCTCCGAAAAATCCTGCAAATCTCTTGGGAAGACAAGCTGACATTTGTCAGCATGCTGGAAGAAGCAAAGATCACCAGCATCAAAGTGATTGTCCTCTGCCATCAACTCCGCTGGACCGGCCACGTTGTCCGGATGCCCAACCACCATCTCCCAAAGCAGTTGCTCTACTCTGAACTCAAGAATGGAAAACAGAATGTTGGAGGACAGGAAAAGAGATTTAAAGATGGGCTCAAAGCCAACCTTAAAAACTCTGGCATATGTCAGGATTTATTGAGGTATTATATGTATTATGTGTATTAGTTTTAAATGTAATTCTTGTGTAGCAAATATGGATGGCACTGAGAATGGAAATGATGTACTGAAATGTTTATGTTGAGGCTGTGATTATGTGACCTTAAGATAAGCTCTCTTCTGCTGAGAACTTCTAGGGAGTTGCTGCTTGAAGCAAGAAAGATTAACAGCTGCAAAATTCTGTTTTGACTTTTGGTTTTCCTGTCTCTTCCTGTGTGTCGCTCGCTGTAGATGGACGTGTTTTTCTGTGCTTAGTAAACTAAGTTTTTCTTTTGTAGCCAAAGTCTCCAGAGTCCTTGATTTTACAGAGCTGTGTCTGGTGGATCTAGCATTTTGCTTCTGTCAAGTTGCGCCTAAGCTTGACAGCATAGACACTGAGAACTGGGAAGCCCTGGCCCTTGAGTGCTCCAGTTGGAGGTCAGCTGTGACCAGCAGTGCTGTAGAATTTGAAGACACAGAAACAGAGGGGGGAAAAAGAGAAACATGCCAAGAGGAAGGCGCATCAAGCCAACACCGACCGTGACCACCTTCTACCTGGAAACCAATGCCCTCACTGCGGGAGAACATGCAGATCAAGAATAGGGCTCCACATTCACCTACGGACCAACCGCCAGTAGACAGTCCTACTCGGACAATGAGGGATCGCTTAATTAAATAAGTATTATTCATCTCATGTCTACATTGTTCTATTCCAGTTGGGAACAATCAACAATATTCAAACTACAATTTGATCATAACCAGAAGAAAAATATTCTTTTCTCAGACACTATCACTATATTTGTAACATTTGATGGAATCCTGAAGCTTACTGCTTAGGGAAGTATTTGGGCTGAAGATTCAAAATGCTTCCCAAACTATAAACCCCATGGTAAAGGGTGAAAGGGTCCTCAGTTTTCCACTGACAAAGCCTTGAGTGATGGAAGAGGTCCATACAGATGGCAGGCTACATGAAAGAACATGGCTTACTGCGAGCAAATGTGGCTTTGGTTACATTTGATTCATGTTTGAGTCATAAGCTCACATTCAAACTGCTCTCCTTTGCCATTCTCCAGATTCTTACTCTGTATACATTGGCGGGGCATCCACAAAGGTAAAATAAATGAGTCCCTAGGGCTCTTTTCTTCCTCTTTGTGTTCATCCACAACATTGACAAGGATTAGTCATAATCCTAACCAGGAAGTCTTGGGAAACTTGGTGCATATCAATGCATCTGTAATAGAGACCAGGGGTGGCTCTTCCATTACGCGAAGTAAGCGGTTGCAGAACACTTTTTTTTGCCAGGGGCTCAGAGGCGCCTCTGTAAATGCCCCTCGACCGCCACTTGAGGAGCGCCTCCTCAGCTCACAACAGCCCTAGCAGTCCGGGGGGAGCCTCGGCTTTCTTGCCTCGCTGCCGGGCGATCCTCTTCCCAAAGGGGCCGGGCCCTTGAGCCTCGCCTAGCCCCTTTCGTTCCTGCTCCACCCGGCCAACGGGTGCGCGAGCAGAGCCTGCACTCAATTGTTCTCCGCGTTCGATCCCTTCCCCATGACCAGCTCCCTTTCCTGATCCCCCGGCGCTCCACCCGCCTCCTCTCCTCTCCCCAATCCGCGGGTGGGCCAAGGGGCGGAGCTGCCGCGCCTGGCCCGCTTCGGGTCCGGAGGCGTGTCTGAAGACCCCAGCGTGCACACCAAAAGTCGCCTCTTCTCCTGACTTTCTCTTCAGCCATTGGGACCAAGAGAGAGAGGAGAGAGAGAGAGAGACCCTCCGGCTGGAGGTATCTCCCACCTCCGCTCCCTCCTTTGTTTTTGCGCCTACCTTCAGGAAAGGTGGGCATCTCCACTCTCTCTCTCTCTCTCTCGGTCCCAATGGCTGAGGAGAAAGTCAGGAGAAGAGGTGACTTTTGGTGCACACGCCGGGGTCTTCAGGCACGCCTCCGGACCCAAGCGGGCCAGGCAAGGGAGCAAGTGCGGCAAGTGTAGTTACTGGGATGTATAGTTCACCTACAATTAAAGAGCATTCTGAACTCCACCTATGATGGAATTGAACCAAATATGGCACACAGAACTCCCATGATGAACAGAAAATATATATCAGTAATTGGTTTGGGGGGGGGGGGCGCCAAAATACTGTTTGCTTACCATTGAAAATTACCTAGGGCCGCCTCTGATAGAGACTTTTTACTTTTTTTATCACTAAACTATAGTTCCAATCATTGTATTTTCCCTACTATAATGAGACTCAACTGTAAAATGTGGGCACTATTCGTGCTACAAATACCTACTCCTTTGAAACCTTTTACCAGGAAGTATGAGCAGCTCCTTCTCAGAAAAAGCGTAATATTGCACAAGTTGTTTTTCCATTTCCATCCACAAAGGGGCTCTCTACCACCATCAAAATGTTGTATTTTTATATCCAGGAGGAGAATTTTTCTTAAAATATTTTGTTCTACTGCATTCTGATTTGAACAATAAATAAACAATTTCTTTGCAAAAAGAAGACCATTTCATAAGGAAGAACCATGCTTCTTTTTCACTCCATTTTGGGAATGCATATACAGGGGTGGTATTTATTTATTTATCATGTCAGGGGCAACCAGACAATTGTATTACAATGTATTGTCGAAGGCTTTCATGGCTGGAATCACTAAGTTCTTGTGGGTTTTTTCGGGCTATATGGCCATGTTCTAGAGGCATTTCTCCTGACGTTTCGCCTGCATCTATGGCAAGCATCCTCAGAGGTGAGGTCCTCACCTCTGAGGATGCTTGCCATAGATGCAGGCGAAACGTCAGGAGAAATGCCTCTAGAACATGGCCATATAGCCCAAAAAAACCCCACAAGAACTTAATTGTATTACATTTCTAACAGAAAAAAACAAACAGACACAAAACAAAATTTGCAAGCTTGGTAGTTGATTAAATGTCCTTTGACCAGTATCTGGCCACTTGGAGTACCTCTGGTGTTGCTGCAAGAAGGTCCTCCATTGTGCATGAGGCAGGGCTCAGGTTGCATTGCAGCAGGTGGTCTGTAGTTTGCTCTTCTCCACACTCGCATGTCATGGATTCCACTTTGTAGCCCCATTTCTTAAGGTTGGCTCTGGATCTCGTGGTGCCAGAGCGCAGTCTGTTCAGTGCCTTCCAAGTCGCCCGGTTTTCTGTGTGCCCAGGAGGGAGTCTCTCATTTGGTACCAGCCATTCATTGAGGTTCTGGGTTTTAGCCTGCCACTTTTGGACTCTTGCTTGCTGAGGTGTTCCTGCGAGTATTTCTGTAGATCTTAAAAAACTATTTATTGATTTAAGTCATTGGCATGCTGGCTGATACCCAAACAGAGGATGGGCTGGAAAGCTCGGGATGCTTGACTGTTCTTAAGATGAAAAGCACATGTCTGTGTTTTAGATGAATTAGAAATAATAATAATACAAATAATAATAATAATAATAATAATAATAATAATAATAATAATAATAATCTTTATTTCTACCCCGCCACCATCTCCCCAATGGGGATTCGGGGCAGCTTACATGTGGCCAAGCCCAAACACAGATTACAGCAGAATAAAACCGAAAATGCAAACTGAAAACGCAGTCAATAAACAATAACATCGTAATTACATAAAACATGTGAAAGCATAATGATATAAAATTACAATAAACACATCACAGTGACAAGGGTGGGCTACATGTAATGCTTAAAAGAAAAACTGGTTAAAACTAATTAAAACTCGAGTGAGATCAAAGAGAAGCAGGTTATTTGCGGAGCGGAGCTCATTATAGCGGAGGTTGTGGAATCAAGCTTTCCCACAAGGGGAGAGGGACTCCAATGACAGAACATTGAGGCTAAGCAATAGTGTGAGGTTGTATACCTACTCACCAAAGGCACAGCGGAAGAGCCAGGTTTTAAGGTTCTTTTTAAAGGTTTCTAGGGTTGGGGCTTTCCTAATCTCTCCAGGTAATGAGTTCCAAAGTCGGGGGGCACAGAGGTAGGTCACAGAGGTAGGCGGGTCCTGAACTCTTTAGGGCTTTATAGGTGATAACCTGCACCTTGAATTGGGACTGGAAAATAAACCCTATACGGCTCTGGCCCAGCGTACCTGTCCGAACGTATCTCCTATGTCCCACCTCGGAGTTTAAGATCTTCGGGGGAGGCCCTGCTCTTGGCCCCGCCTCTATCACAAGCAAGGCTGGTGGGGACGAGGGACAGGGCCTTCTCGGTGGTGGCCCCTCGCCTGTGGAATTCACTCCCTGGGGAAATTAAGTCATCAACATCCCTCCACTCCTTCAGAAGGAAGCTGAAAACATGGATATGGGACCAGGCCTTTGGGTAATCTGGCAGACTGACAAGATAATGACGACCAGAAATTAGAAAGGACTATGGTAATGCTGAATGGACTTACGGATATCAGAACTTGGTGAACGTTGGCCACTAGATTGGGTTTTAATTGTTATTGTTTTAATTGATTGTTTTAACTGCTGTGGTTATTGCTGTTATGTAATTTATTGTTGAATTGTTGGCATCGAATTGTGCCGGTGTAAGCCGCCCTGAGTCCCCCCTCGGGAGTTGAGAAGGGCGGGGTAGAAGTGCCCGAAATAAATAATAAATAATAAACAGCAACCAGTGGACCTCCTTAAACAAGGGAGTAGACTGCTCCCTGTAACTAGCCCCCAGTTATTAGTCTGGCTGCCGAACATTTATTTATTTATTTATTTATTTATTATTTCGGTTGCTTCTACCCCGCCCTTCTCACCCCGGGGGGGACTCAGGGCGGCTTACAAAAGCAAGGCACAATTCGATGCCCGCATCACATAACAGCAAAAGACAATAACATCAGTTAACGAAGACAGCAATTCTAGTAATAACAACAATTAACTGAGACAATAATTATTATAGGCAAAAACAACCATAAAATCAATAAAAGCAATAAAACCAATACAAACCTCATTGACGGTCAGTTTTTCAGTCTCATAGTTTAAATTCCAATTCCACAATTGTCAGCCCTTTCAGTCCTATCCATCTGGTTTCCATATCTAATTGTCAGGTTGCCCAAAGGCCTGGTCCCACAACCACGTCTTTACCTTCCTCCTGAAGGCGAGGAGGGATGTTGATGCTCTGATTTCCCCCGGGAGTGAGTTCCACAGGTGAGGGGCCACCACTGAGAAGGCCCTGCTCCTCGTCCCCACCAGCCTCACTTGTGATAGCGGTGGGGTCGAGAGCAGGGCCTCCTCAGATGATCTCAAATTCCAGGGTGGGACGTAGAGGGAGATACGTTCGGACAGATACACTGGACCGGAACCATAAAGGGTTTTGTAGGTCAAAACCAGCACCTTGAATTGTGCTCGTTGAACAAGTTGTAGCTTCTGGGCCGTCTTCAAGGGTAGCCCCATGTAGAGTGCATTACAGTAATCCAATCTAGAGGTAACTAAGGCATGGACCACCATGGTCAAGTCAGACTTCATGAGGTAAGGTCGCAGTTGGAGCATGAGTTTTAGTTGTGCGAAGGCCCTCCCGGCCACCACCGACACTGGCGTATTAAGCGTCAGTGCTGAGTCCAGGAGGACCCCCAAACTGCGGACCTGTGGAATCAGATGGTTTTCCCTGTAATAGGCATTAAGAGCACCTAGAGCTTTGGAGAGCTTCTCTTCAACCATCTCAAAGCTCCCTGCTTGAGTGGTAATGGCACGATCGTCAGCATAGATGAAACTCTCTGTCCCTTCTGGCAACGGCTGGTCATTTGTGTAAATGTTGAACATTAATGGAGCAAGCACGCTCCCCTGAGGCAGGCCATTCTTCTGTTTTCGCCATCTGCTTCTTTGGCCTTGGAACTCAACAGGTTGGTGAGACACCAACACTTTTTTTAGAGAGGGTTAAAGACCTTGTGAAACTACAAACTCCCAAGTTTACTGAGCCATGGCAATTAAAGTGGGCCAAACTTCATTAATTCAACAGTGTAGGCCAGTGGTTCTCAACCTTCCTCATGCTGTGACCCCTTAACACAATTCCGTATGTTGTGGTGACCCCCAACCATAAAATTATTTTCCTTCCTACTTCACAACTGTCATTTTGCTCCTGTTATGAATCGTAATGTAAATATCTGATGTGCAGGATGAATTCTCATTCACTGGACCAAATTTGGCACCATTACCCGAAAGCTCAAATTGGAATACTGGTGGGGTTGGGGGGAAATTGATGTTGTCATTTGGGAGTTGTAATTGCTGGGATTTATAGTTCACCTGCAATCAAAGAGCATTCTGAACTCCACCAGTGATGGAATTGGGCCAAACTTGGCACACAGAACTCCCATGACCAACAGAAAATACTGGAAGGGTTTGGTGGGCATTGACCTTGAGTTTTGGAGTTGTCGTTCGCCTATATCCAGAGAGCACTGTGCACTCAAACAATGATGGATCTGGACTAAACTTGGCACGAATACTCAATATGCCCAAATGTGAACACTGGTGGAGTTTGGGGAAAATAGTAGGGCTGGGCGGTTTCGTTAGTTAATTTCGTAATTCTTTATTAATTCGTTATTTTTTTGATAACGAAGTGATATTGAACCATTCAGGAGCAACTAAAAAACGAAACGAATTTTTCCAATTCGTTTCGTAATTGTTTCGAAATTGTTTCGTAATTGTTTCGAAATTGTTTCGTTATTATTTTGTTATTATTTCCGTATGTCTGGTGCAAGTTTTATAGTCGTTGTTTGTTTTATCAGTGATAAAAAAAATTATCACACCAACAGTCAACAACAGAGGGAGAGGGAAGCTTCAGAAGTTCCCCCTGTCCCATTTGGAGGGTTTTTTAGCGTATTGCGCAATTGCGTCCGCCATTAACGAATCGATTCGTTATTGTTTCGAAATTGTTTCGTAATTTCCGAAATTTCGTAAATATCGAACTTTTTTAAAGAAAAATTTCGGAATTCTTTTAAATAACGAAACGCAAAAAACCCCTAAAAACGAATCGAGTTTAGAAACAAATTTTTCCGTGGTTGGACAGCCCTAGAAAATAGATCTTGATATTTTGTAGTTGCTGGGATTTATAGCTCACCTACAATCAAAGAAAGGGCCCCCAGTGGCGCAGTGGGTTAAAGCACTGAGCTGCTGAGCTTGTTGATTGAAAGGTCGCAAGTTCGATTCTGGGGAGCGGCGTGAGCTTCTGCTATCAGCCCTAGCTTCTGTCAACCTAGCAGTTCGAAAACATGCAAATGTGAGTAGATCAATAGGTACCACTCCGGCGGGAAGGTAACGGCGCTCCATGCAGTCATGCCGGCCACATGACCTTGGAGGTGTCTACGGACAACGCTGGCTCTTCGGCTTAGAAATGGAGATGAGCACCACACCCCTTAATGGACTTAATGTCAGGGGACTACCTTTGCCTTTACCTTACAATCAAAGAGCATTCTGAACCCCACCAATGACAGAACTGGGCCAAACTTCCCACATAGAACCCCCATGACCAACAGAAAATACTGTGTTTTCTGGTGGTCTTTAGTGACCCCTCTGATACTCCCTCATGACACCTCCAGGGGTCCCAACCCCCAGGTTGAGAACCACTGGTGTAGGCAGAGTCTTTGACTTGCAGAACAATGCCATCCAAAGATAAACTTTCCTATCCTCTCCCTATGGGGCAATTCTTACTGTGGTTTTTTGCCTGCAAGTCATGACTAACGCTAGGCAGGGCTATCTGCCGAGTCTTCCAGGCGAGAAGCAACCTTTCCCATGCTCTGCAGAAACCTAAGCTCAAGTATTTAATCACCAGATCTCTAGTGCGCTTTTGTCTCCCTGTAAGTTTTCCAAATGGAGAGCCAAAATCATTGTGTAACCAGGTGGAATGGTATTATTCTTAATACTACTCTTAAAACACAGTGGCAGAGAATGACCCATTTAGCCGCCACGTACCAGCTTGTCGGAGCTTGTTATTTCTTGAAGTGTGTGTCAAAGGAAGTAGCAGTGCCGCTTTGTTAAAAAAAAAAAAAAAGGAATGCGGCATACAGATCCTTACTGGTTTTGCCACCTTACTCCTTGCCCACCAGCTCTATCTGCCTTGAACTGTTAAAGGAGAACTAAACCTGATAGGGTGGAAGAAGTTGGTGGCAACCTTAAAGTTTAATACATTTGCTGGTTTTCCAAGTTGGAAAACCAGGGCTATGGGGAAAAATATTTGGCTAGAGAACGAAATAAACAAAGACAGTCAAAGGGTACATATTTGTTGTACATTTAATGCAGTTTGACATTACATTAACTACTTACTTACTTATTTAGGTGATCCCTCGTAGCCCGAGGATAATGGTCCTCCAATTGTAGTGTCTGGGCGGTGGGTCTGTAGGTGGCTGTGTAGCCCTGTTCGCTGTGAGGACATCTGTTTTCCAGGTGGAAGGTGGTCACAGTTGGCTTGACGTGCCCTCCTCTTGGCATGTTTCTCCCTTTTGTACTCCATTTGTGTCTCTTCAAATTCTGCAGCACTGCTGGTCACAGCTGACCTCCAGTGAGAGCGCTCAAGGGCCAGGGCTTCCCAGTTCTCGGTGTCTATGCCACAGTTTTTAAGGTTGGCTTTAAGCCCATCTTTAAATATCTTTTCCTATCCAACATCATTACATTTCCTGTTCTTGAATGAAGGACCTTCCTTCTCTCCCTCCCTTCCCTTCTTTCCTCCCTTCCCTTTCTTTCCTTTTCTTCTTTCCTTCTCCTTCCTTTCCTTCTTTCCCCTCTTCCCTTCCTTCCTGTCCCTCCTTCCTTTTTCCTTTCCTTCTTTTCCTCCCTTTCCTCCTTCTTTCCCTATCTTCATTTCCTTCTCCTTCATTTCCTTCCCTCCCTCCTTTCTTCACCCCCCTCCTTTCTTTCCCTTCTCCCTTCCTCCTTCCTCCCTTCCCCTCCCTTCCTCCCTCCCTTCCTGTCCCTCCTTCTTTCTTTTCCTTCCTTCCCTTCTTTCCCCCCTCCCTTCCTTTTTCCTTCCTTCCTTCTTGTCCCTCCTTCCTTCTTCCTTTCCTTCTTTCTATGTAAGATATAAATATTAAAAGGAATGGACAGTCAAGAAATAACAAGAGAAGGAGGGAAAGAGGGAAGGAAGGAAGGAGAGAAGGGGGGAGAGAAAGAAGGAAAGAAAGAAAGATAGAGAAGCAAGGAAGGAGAAAAGGAAATAAAAAAGTGAATGGAAAAAGAGAGGGAAGGAAGGAGAGAAGGACCGAAAGATAGGGAAGGAAGGAAGGAAGGAAGGAAGGAAGGAAGGAAGGAAGGTTGGTTGTAACCAAAGAGCAAAGAAAGGGCGGGAAGAAACAGGTAGAGATGGAAGAAAGATGAAAGAAATAAACAGAAAAAGAAAGAAAGAAAAAGAGGAAAGGAAGGAAAGAGGAAAGAGGGAAGGGAGGAAAGAAAGAGGGAGGGAAGGTTGGCCACAGCAATGCGTGGCGGGTACAGCTAGTTCTAAATAAAAATCTATTTTTTGAAAAACCCAAAAACATATAGATATAGTCCAAAGTGTATAACTGTACTCAGTGAAGTCTGAAAGGAGACAAACTGCACCCACCTACATTGAGGTCTAAAAGCATACTGTTCTACTAAAGTCCAAACAGCAACATGCATCCACCTCCACTGAGGTCTGATGCAAACTGAATACAAAATCGAGTCCTGTGTCTGAAGCCCCTTCCACACCAAAGACGTACAGTCAAACTGGCAAACCAAAATATACATACAATATAGGTTAACAATTATACACATTTACAGTTAGTGGAAGCTTGGAAGGTTGCTATTTCCAACACAAATACTGTACATAAATAAATAAATATTAATTAGGATTGTTATTGTGTGCCTTCAAGTCATTTAGGGCAGCGGCTGGGTAAATGACCTTGGAGGGTCGCATCTGGTCCGTGGACAGAGGTGGCCCTAGGTAATTTTCAATGGTAAGCAAACAGTATTTTGGCACACACCCCCCCCCCCCCCCCCCCACAATCACTGAGATATATATAAACATCAAAAAAACCAAGATTATGGCAACAAGAATGATTGACAACTGGAAAATAGAGGGAGAAAATGTGGAGGCCGTGACAGACTTTGTATTTCTAGGCGCAAAGATTACTGCAGATGCAGACTGTGGCCAGGAAATCAGAAGACACTTCCTTCTTGGGAGGAGAGCAATGTCCAGTCTTGATAAAATAGTAAAGAGTAGAGACATCAGACTGGCAACAAAGATCCGCCTAGTCAAAGCCATGGTATTCCCTGTAGTAACCTACGGATGTGAGAGCTGGACCTTAGGGAAGGCTGAGCGAAGGAAAATCGATGCTTTTGAGCTGTGGTGTTGGAGGAAAGTTCTGAGAGTGCCTTGGACTGCGAGAAGATCCAACCAGTCCATCCTCCAGGAAATAAAGCCCGACTGCTCATTGGAGGGAAGGATACTAGAGACAAAGTTGAAGTACTTTGGCCACATCATGAGGAGACAGCCAAGCCTAGAGAAGACAATGATGCTGGGGAAAGTGGAAGGTAAAAGGAAGAGGGGCCGACCAAGGGCAAGATGGATGGATGGCATCCTTGAAGTGACTGGACTGACCTTGAAGGAGCTGGGGGTGGTGACGGCCGACAGGGAGCTCTGGGTGGGCTGGTCCATGAGGTCACGAAGAGTCGGAGACGACTGAAATGAACAACAACACAGTATATAAAAAAAAATCACTGATATATATTTTCTGTTCGTTGTGGGAGTTCTGTGTGCCATATTTGGTTCAGTTCCGTCATTGGTGGAGTTCAGAATGCTCTTTGATTGTAGGTGAACTATACATCCCAGTAACTACAACTCGCATATGTCAAGGTCTATTTTCCCCCAAGAGCGCCTCAAGAGCGCCCCTGGGCAAAATCAACTATACTGCAAATGCTTACTTTGCATAATGGGTTGAGCCGCCCCTGCCCGTGGACTTTAGCTTTGTGCCCCCTGTTGTCGATGCACCCTTAGTTATGAAATGATTTCCTTCATTCCTCTCTATTCCCCCTCCTCCTTGGGTTTGGACTATATTTCAAATGAATCCAAAATAAATCCAACCCTTCTCTCCACTGAACTTTACATTTATTGCAAAATCTTTCACTGCAAACTGCATAATCAGCTGTTTCACAAATGCAGACAATTCGAAGTTTCCGATGCTCAGCAACATTTGCCTTCAATATTTGGCTTTCATTATCATAATTATCATTCTCATTTTTTCTTGTTCATTTGATACTCAGCTTCAGCATTCATTCGGGTCGTTACTGTAAGTGATTGTATCCCATTCAATTCAAATTGTATTCTTATTATATTATCATGGTTAGAGGTACTTTTATTGTGTTATATATTAAAATTGCTTACATAAAAAGATTTTCACATCTGATGCCTGCCAATAATTGATCGCTGAGATCTGACAATTGCTAATCTTTAGTATTTGATGGTTATTGCTGGAGCATTGATAATCTAAAGACTGTAACATTTGCCTCTTGACTTTGCATATTTTACTTGACTCAATATTTAGTAGGCGATTCATAATTGATTTTCCCTGTTCAATGGAGTGGATGAAGGAATAAATGCTTCCTAACCCAATATTTAAACCAATGTGATACAATCATTTCCAATCGGTAATTTATAGCAATTGGATAGCAATATTGAACATTGAGCTGTATTTGATGCAGGTTGCTAGGGAAACCTCGAGTTTTAAAAATGCACAAAAGTCTAATCTCATTGAACGCTTCCTTGCTTGGATACCTTCCAAGCAAAGCACCTAGACCTTATCAGGTTTAGCTCCTGGCTCTCAGATGACTCTTAAATGTTGTGCTCCAATGAGAATTGGAGTAATAAAAGGGTTGAGAAATGAAATCCTTCCAGCTGGTACATAGTGCATTACATGCCGAACCTAAATGCCTTCTGCCATTCAGACCCAATGTGTAATGGGAACTGAAATTTATTTGGTCTTTCAGGCTATATGTCCATGTTCTCACTACCTTTGAGGATGCCTGCCATAGATGCAAATGAAAAATCAGGAGAGAATGCTTCTAGAACATGGCCATATAGCCCGAAAAACCTACAACAACCCAGTAATTCCGGCCATGAAAGCCTTCAGTTTGAAAGTTGCTGTCTGTGCTGTCGCACGCTGGGTCTGTGCATAAGACTATAGACAGGACATAAATTCTGTGTGACCAACGGGATGCCGGGGCTGCCTCAGATTAAAGGCCTTTGGATTTCCTTACACAAAGTTTTATAGAGGCTTAAAGTAAGTCCAACAAAGTTCTTTATTAATGTAAACAAACAGGTACTTTAAAGCTTTCTTAACAGTCTATTGGCTCTTTCTCAATCTTGTCCACAGGGAACAGGCACTATCTTCTTAACTGTAACTAATGGGGAAATCCTTAACTTCTAATCTGGGCAGTCTGTCTTTGCCTCTGTTGGCGTGGAGCCCCTGCACTCGGTACCAACTGCTCTTGGCTTCCGCGAGTGACCCTTACCAAGCAGAGCTTTGTAGACTTCCAGGGGAAAAGAAGGAGTTCAGGTTTCGGTGATGGCTGGCTGAAGTGCTGTGGGACCAGATTCCCTCAGCAAAGGAGCTGTGAGGCTGCAAAATCCTCAGCCAAGCTGTGGGGCCTTTTCTCCCCGGCCAAGCTGTAGAAGACGAAGCTTTCTACAGGAGCTCTTGGTATTATGTCCTGCATGGAAACTTCTCTGTGTGGACTGAGCCAAAATGGCTCCTATTCCCTCCAAAACTCAAAAAGGGGTGGGACCAGGGAACCTAATGATAATTGACAGGTGGCTTGCCCTATGATTGCAGCCAAAAGAAGCCACCTATCTGCAGAGTCCCTGAAACTTAGGACTACAACAAACATTCAATGCAAAGCAAACAAAATTGGAGCTCCTGGTACAGCGGTACCTGCACACTGTCTGTAATTATTCCCTTACCTTATCAAGCTAGCTTAGGCCTAAGGAAATGGGCCTGGCGAAGCCACGGGCTCCATTTTAAGAAAGGGAGACGGGGAGAAGCCATCTTAGCTTAGGTTTGCCTTAAGGGGGCGTGTTCTAGTCTTGGAGGGAAAATTAAAGGCTAGGATTGGTTAGAAAGATGGGGGCGGAGCCTAAGTGATCTAAAGGGGGAAAGTGGCTTTTAAACTGAGGCTTGAGGTCCCAGTTTGCCAGTGGGACTTTGGATCGGGTAGAGAGAAGTGTGGGTGTTAGCGAGAGCAGTTTGGGTTTTTGAAGAAGAAGTTTGGGTCAGTCTTTTATTTAGTATTCAAAATAGCTATTGAGAATTATAGCTAGAATACTGTGTGGAGCAGAACCCCTTTAGTGGTCTGTTCATTTCCTAAGGAAGTCTGGTTCAGGGTTTTTGGCTAGATTCCTAAGGGGTATTTTTGGGAGTTACTTTCAGAGATTCATTTCCTGAAGTAATTTTCTGTGTTGTAACTCTTAAGACTTGTAACCCAGAAGTTTTAAGATCTTTACTCAAATGCAACCACAAGCTTTTTATGCCAGTATTCTACTGAAACCATTAAGCTTTTGTACCTGAATCATTCAAGCCTGTTCAATAAACATTCTTGTTATTTTTATCAACTTATACCAGCCTCAGTGTGAATACCTTTGTGGTCAAAGCCTTATTCAAGTCAGCTTTCAGCAGCCCTTAAGAAAACTATAGTGACACAGGGTGTGTTACTGAACAACCTTTCAATAATACCTCAGCCTGTTTATTAATATGGTGGCAGCGGAAATCTTTTAAAGAATCATTTTAAGTCTCACAGTTCCAGTGGTTCCCAGTTCCTAACTTTTAAACATATAGTTGTTTCAGCAACCATATTCCCTTTATATTTTGGTGAGCTAGTTCTGTAGTGGAAGTGTCATCATTTTAACCAGGTTGAGCAGCGGAGGGATTATTTCCCTATATTTCCCAGTCTGATAAATCCAATTTTGAAATCTCACATCTACCCTCGCTGCTATTTTTTATACCGTTCTACTCCAGAAACTTTGTTTTTGTGGAAGAAACTGTGTTAAATTGGTGGAGACTCAACCGATTGTTAGGAATTGTGGGAGCTGAAGTCCAAAACACCTGGTGGGCCGAAGTTTGCTCATGCCTGATCTAGACTGACCCCTTTATTCCAGGTAGAAAGGCACAATCCAAACTCTCCTGATGTCCAATTAATATGCTTCCCCTATTGACACACAACCAAATAACTACAATTTAGCACAAATTTATTACTTCCTTCCTTTAGCCCTCTTTGCAGATTCCATGATTTTATTTATTATAGACTGACTAAATGCCACAGCTTGCTGCTGCAGCCCAATGCATTTTGGGAAATGTAGTTTAGTACAGGCATATAGCATAAATAAAATTACCATAAATGGGGCTCCTCTCTTCTTCATTTTAAAGCTATTGGGGTGAAACTTGCTACAATAGTAAAACACATTTTCCACCCATTGTCTATCAAGTTTCATAACATTTCACTCATCCACAGAATTTTGGGGAATTTTCAAAGTTTTTTAAAACAACATTTTTTAGTGATTTCCACCTCTGCCTCCCCCTCCGTCCTTCATCAGCCCTGATTGGCTAGAGAGGCAAGACAACTAGGCATGTTTCGGTCCAGTCGGAAACTTCATTATGCGGAATAAAGTCGGAAAATGTTCCTTTTTGAAGCAATTTTGAAGCTTTTAAGAAAACCGGAAGTCCCTTTGCCCTTCTGAAGCTTTTTCGCCATTTTTGTTACGACTCATGAAGTGAGTAGGAAATGATTCAGCTTTTCCCCGCTTCTGGGTCCTGTCCTCGGCTCAAGCCAGAGAAGCCAGTTTTAAAGCCAGAGAAGCGAGTTATAAACCAGAGAAGCATGAATTTGCTCCGTTTCAGTCTCAAGCCAGAGAAGCAAGCCAGTTTTAAAGCCAGAGAAGTGAGTTATAAACCAGAGAAGCATGAATTTGCTCCTCTTCTGTCTAAAGCCAGAGAAACCAGCCAGTTTTAAAGCCAGAGAAGGGAGTTCTAAACCAGAGAAGCATGAATTTGCTCCGTTTCAGTCTCAAGCCAGAGAAGCAAGCCAGTTTTAAAGCTAGAGAAGTGAGTTATAAACCAGAGAAGCATGAATTTGCTCTGCTTCTGTCTAAAGCCATAGAAACCAGCCAGTTTTAAAGCCAGAGAAGTGAGTTATAAACCAGAGAAGCATGAATTTGCTCCATTTCAATCTCAAGCCAGAGAAGCAAGCCAGTTTTAAAGCCAGAGAAGTGAGTTATAAACCAAAGAAGCATGAATTTGCTCCGTTTCAGTCTCAAGCCAGAGAAGCAAGCCAGTTTTAAAGCCAGAGAAGTGAGTTATAAACCAGAGAAGCATGAATTTGCTCCACTTCTGTCTAAAGCCAGAGAAACCAGCCAGTTTTAAAGCCAGAGAAGTGAGTTATAAACCAGAGAAGCATGAATTTGTGAATTTCCTCTGCTTGCTTTCCCCCGCTTCTGGAGTAAAACAACTACTTTCAAAGTAAAGCTCCTGGAGTAAAACAATGAAACAGGAAATAACACTTTCAAACTATTAACGAAAGGATTCAGAAGTCTCGGAAGTTTTGAACTTTTTTTTTCTGTGAAAATCGGAATTGACTTCAGAATCGAACCACCGGCGCCCCCTACATCCGAAACGGGTTTTGAACCTCTTTTTTTTTTTGGATCAAACAAGCCTAATGCCAACAGGTTTGATTTCGCTTCTCAGCAGGGCTTAGTTGCCCTTTAAATTTTATCTCCGTCACGGCTACATCTGAACATATCCGAAGCTTAAGAATAAAAGGCTTCTTTTGATTCAAATTCTTAATATTGGGGGGCCGCAAGCAGGCATGTCAGAACTCACTTCAAAAGTGTTAAACATCTGAACTAGATCAAAATCAAGGGTATTTCTGCATCAAGCGCACAAGCCTACCAGTTATTATGGAAATTGCAGCTAAGCTCATGGTGAACAGGGGTCCCCAAGCAGGTGGAAGACATTGTTCTATTCTCTACTCATGAAAATATCTTTGGGATTAGACCCAATGAACCTTGGGTCTATTACCCTGTGAGTTATAACTATTGTTCAGTGCCTTTCTCTGTATTCCTTCCTCTTCCCTCTTCCTTCTTCGATGGAAGGTGGCTACAAGAAGCTCAAGAAGAAGGCGAGCTATGTATGAGAATCTATTCATTTGTTGGAGAACTTGAGCAGTAGTCCAAGACAATAACATAAATCATAGAATCATAGAATAAAAGAGTTGGAAGAGACCTCATGGGCCATCCAGTCCAACCCCCTGCCAAGAAGCAGGAATATTGCATTCAAACCACCCCTGACAGATGGCCATCCAGCCTCTGTTTAGAAGCTTCCAAAGAAGGAGCCTCCACCACACTCCGGGGCAGAGAGTTCCACTGCTGAATGGCTCTCACAGTCAGGAAGTTCTTCCTCATGTTCATGGAATCTCTTGTAGTTTGAAGCCATTGTTCCGCGTCCTAGTCTCCAAGGAAGCAGAAAACAAGCTTGCTCCCTCCTTCCTGTGGCTTTCTCTCACATATTTATACATGGCTATCATATCTCCTCTCAGCCTTCTCTTCTTCAGGCTAAACATGCCCAGCTCCTTAAGCCGCTCCTCATAGGGCTTGTTCTCCAGACCCTTGATCATTTTAGTCGCCCTCCTCTGGACACATTCCAGCTTGTCATATCTCTCTTCAATTGTGGTGCCCAGAATTGGACACAATATTCCAGGTGTGGTCTAACCAAAGCGGAATAGAGGGGTAGCATGACTTCCCTATATCTAGACACTATGCTCCTATTGATGCAGGCCAAAATCCCATTGGCTTTTTTTGCCGCCACATCACATTGTTGGCTCATGTTTAACTTGTTGTCCACGAGGACTCCAAGATCTTTTTCACACGTACTGCTCTCGAGCCAGGCATTGTCCCCCATTCTGTATCTTTGTGTTTCGTTTTTCCTGCCAAAGTGGAGTATCTTGCATTTGTCCACTGTTGAACTTCATTTTGTTAGTTTTGGCCCATCTCTCTAATCTGTCAAGATCGTTTTGAATCCTGCTCCTGTCCTCTGGAGTATTGGCTATCCCTCCCAATTTGGTGTTGTCTGCAAACTTGATGATCCTGCCTTCTAACCCTTCATCTAAGTCATTAATAAAGATGTTGAACAGGACCGGGCCCAGGACGGAACCCTGCGGCACTCCACTTGTCACTTCTTTCCAGGATGAAGAGGAAGCATTGGTGAGCACCCTCTGGGTTCGTCCATTTAACCAATTACAGATCCACCTCACCGTAGTTTTGGCCTAGCCCACATTGGACTAGTTTCCTTGCCAGAAGGTCATGGGGGACCTTGTCGAAGGCCTTACTGAAATCCAGGTACGCTACATCCACGGCATTCCCCGCATCTACCCAGCTTGTAACTCTATCGAAAAAAGAGATCAGATTAGTCTGGCATGACTTGTTTTTGATAAATCCATGTTGACTATTAGCAATGACCGCATTTGTTTCTAAGTGTTTGCAGACCACTTCCTTAACAATCTTTTCCAGAATCTTGCCTGGTATCAACGTGAGGCTGACCGGACGGTAATTGTTTGGGTCATCCTTTTTTCCCTTCTTGAAGATTGGACCACATTGGCCCTCCTCCAGTCTGCTGGAACTTCTCCCGTTCTCCAAGAAGTCTCAAAGATGATTGCCAGTGGTTCCGAAATGACTTCCGCTAGTTCCTTCAGTACTCTTGGGTGTAGTTGATCTGGCCCTGGGGACTTGAACTCATTTAGAGCGGCCAGGTATTCCTGGACGACTTGTTTCCCAACTTGTTTCCTATCTTCTCTTGCTCCATTTGCGAATTTCACTTTCTTCCATATTTTCCTTTACTGTTTTTTTCCCCCCTCGCTGCAAATTCAATTTGCAGTTCCCATTACGAAATCTTTAAATTTGATTGAAGAGCTTGGGAATGCTCGTATGAACTTTGACTTCATTAAGTTCAATTAGTTTTGGGAAAGTGTTTTTTTCTTTTTTTGGTGACAAAATTAACATTTGAGTAATGAAGTTGAAACGGTGTCTAATTAGCTCATTAAGCAATCAAACTAATCAAATGAGGGGGCTTTTTTTGGACTTGATTAACTCATTAGGTCAAAGGCGCCACATGATGGCGGCCGACCAATGGCAAGTGAGGGAAGGCGAGAACCAGTGAAAATGGGATATCTGCTCATGAGTCATGCGCTATCAGATCATTTGAGAGCAATTTCAGAGGCATGGTTTGTTCACAAATGGTGCAGCCGCAGTCTACTTGATAATCAGAATAGTAATAATAATAAAAAGATTCCCTAATGGGCCTGGATTGTGCCCAGACTTGGTAGAGTCAGAATGTTGGATCCAGTCCAATGGATGGTCTCATCAGACATTCTCCGTAGAGAGGATATGGTCTCTCTTAAAAATTTCGCTGGCAGATGTTTGTTCAATCTGCTATCTAAACCTATTCAGGAGCTTAATTTGACAACACCTGTTGGGAGTTTTCTAAGTTGCTGATGTGCCCTTAATGCTTAACTCTACATCCAGAAAGTTAATGTATCTTGTAACATGTTCCTATTTGTAGTGGTGCTTTTGTGTCAGACTGGATCTGCACTGCCATATAAAATCCACATTATCTGTTTTGAACTGGAATATATTGCAGTGTAGAATCAAATAATCCAGTTCAAAGCAGATAATATGGATTATATAGCAGTGTAGATCGAGCCTACTCTGTCTCCCATGCTTTTTACATGAAACCGCTGGGAGAGGTCATCCGGAGTTTTGGAGTTAGGTGCCATCTCTACGCAGATGACACACAACTCTACTACTCATTTCCACCCAATTCCAAGGAGGCCTCTCGGGTGCTGGATGAGTGCCTGGCCGCTGTGTCTATCTGGATGAGGAAGAACAAGCTGAAGATCAATCCTGACAAGACAGAGGTCCTCCTGGTCGATCGTAAACCCGACCGGGGTATAGGGTGGCAACCTGTGTTGGACGGGGTTACACTCCCCCTGAAACCACAGGTCCGCAGTCTGGGAGTCCTCCTGGATTCATCGCTCACGTTTGAGGCTCAGGCGTCGGCAGTGTCTGGGAGGGCTTTCGCACAACTAAGACTCGTGCACCAACTGCGACCGTACCCTGCGAAGGCTGATCTGGCCGGGGTGGTCCATGCCTTGGTCACCTCTAGGTTGGATTACTGTAATGCGCTCTACGTGGGGCTGCCCTTGAAAATGGCTTGGAAATTCCAACTTGTCCAACGAGCAGCGGCCAGGATGTTAACTGGTGCTCCTTACAGAGAGAGGTCAACCCTCCTGTTCAAGGAGCTCCACTGGCTGCCGTTTATCTTCCGAGCCCAATTCAAGGTGCAGGTGCTTACCTACAAAGCCCTGAACGGTTTGGGACCCGCCTACCTGCGTGACCGCATCTCCATCTACGAACCCACACGTTCATTACGTTCATC
This sequence comes from Anolis sagrei ordinatus, assembly GCF_025583915.1. Taxonomy (NCBI): domain Eukaryota; kingdom Metazoa; phylum Chordata; class Lepidosauria; order Squamata; family Anolidae; genus Anolis; species Anolis sagrei. The sequence continues at coordinate 41,257,790 of NW_026847771.1, forward strand.
TGGAGAGGCCCTGCTCGTGGTCCCGCCGGCGTCACAAGCACGTTTGGTGGGGACACGAGACAGGGCCTTTTCCGTGGTGGCCCCCCGTCTCTGGAACACTCTCCCCAAGGATCTTAGACAGGCCCCTACATTGGCAGTCTTCAGAAAGAATTTGAAGACCTGGCTGTTCCGATGTGCCTTTCCCGATTAGGAAATCTCCAATACCAAGTCCCAGAAGCACTTCATTAGAATTAAGACTGCCACACACTGCACACTGCACACTGCACTTGCCCTATAATCCTTACATATCACCTGTCACATCAGCACTTTTTAATCCTGTACCCTTTACTCTGGCCCGGCCCAGTTTTTATCTTGTTTGATGTATTGTTTATTGCTTGTGGTTTTTTGTTGTTTAATACTGCTTTAATTGTTTTAATTTGCGTTAAGTGTATTGTTATGATGTGTATTGAGGCCTTGGCCTTTGTAAGCCGCATCGAGTCCTTCAGGAGATGCTAGCGGGGTACAAATAAAATAATAATAATAATAGTTCGCTTTCCGCAGACTCACTGTTTCGCGATTAGGGTTTAGAATAAATATGGCTGCCGGCTTCCCTACCTCATCCCGGCAGCCATGGAGCCTGCGGAATCACTGTTTCACAGTTAGGGTTTAGAATATTGCGCATGCTCTGTAAAGCATTTTTCTTTTTGGGGAGTTTTAAGTTATTTCCCCTTCATTTTTTAAGGGGTTTTTTGTTTGAAAGACATAGATCGGATTAGAATGTGGTTTGCTGCCAAATTTGGTGTCATTTTGTCCAGTGGTTTTTGAGTTCTGTTAATCCCACAAACAAACATTACATTTTTATTTATATACATTACTAGCTGTCCCCTGCCACACGTTGCTGTGGCCAGTCTGGTGATCTCGAAAATAAAGTAATGGGAAAGTGTTGGTTTCTAATATATGCAATGTCTTGATGCTTGTGGGTAAACAGTATTTCTTGCTGTTTCTTTGTCAGTGTTGATGTGAAGATTGCCTGGTTTGCCTAGGCAACATAGAATTGTCCTTCTTTAGGGGTCCCTTTCCAATCTATGATACTATCTCTGTGTGTGTGTGTGTGTGTGAATCATATCTATCTATCTACATCTATGGCTGGATGGTTGTTTGTCAGAAGGGCTTTGATTATGTTTTCTTGCCCTGGTGAAAGGTGTTGGACTGGATGGCCTTAAGTATTTTCTGCTGGTCATGGGGATTCTGCGTGGGAAATTTGGCCCAATTCTATTGTTGGTGGAGTTCGGAATGCTCTTTGATTGTAGGTGAACTATAAATCCCAATAACGACAACTCCCAAATGTCAAGGTCTATTTTCCCTAAACTCCATCTGTGTTCACATTTGGGTACATTGAGTATTCGTGCCAAACTTGGTCCAGATTATCATTGTTTGAGTCCACAGTGCTCTCTGGATGTAGGTGAACTACAACTCCCAAACTCAAGGTCAATGCCCACCAAACCCTTCCAGTATTTTCCATTGGTCATGGGAGTTCTGTGTGCCAAATTTGGTTCGATTCCATTGTTGGTGGAGTTTAGAATGCTCTTTGTAGGTGAACTATAAATCTCAGAAAGTACAACTTCTAGTGTTTTCTATTGGGCACGGGAGTCCTGTGTACCACGTTTGGTTCAATTCCATAATTGGTAGAGTTCAGAATGTTCTTTGATTGTAGGTGAACTATAAATCCCAGTAACTACAACTTGCAAATGTAAAGGTCTATTTCCCCCAAACTCCATCTGTGTTCATATTTGGGCATATGGGATATTCGTGCCAAGTTTGGTCCAGATAACACAAGAAGACAATGGATTCCCACCAATACAAAAAACACAAATCCACTAAAAGTTGTGGTACATAAATCACAATGGTCGATATTGCCTAACAGTTTGTATATTACAATATTCAACAAACGGCAAAATTAAATGGTATAGGCATAACCCAGTATATAATGAACAACAACCAGTTGTTTACAAAGATTACACATACATAACATAAAGAGTCTTTTGGTGTAAAGACAACTTGTCTTCAGGGCATAAGATCCCTTGCTTAAGAGTAAGCGTACTGTAAAGAGTCTTTCTTGGTGTAAAACCAACTTCTCTTCAGGGCATAGGATCCCTTGCTTTAGAAAATTTTTGGATATCCACATCCACGACCGGTTTCGACTGGAGTCTTCCTCAGGTGGATATATAAGACATCAAGTTCTTCACAATAGTAATCCCTCCTCGGGTGTTTTATACAATGGAACAGTGGATCTATAGGGAAAATACACAGGTGGCTAGAGTATGTCTCAGAGGGGGATAAACATTTGTATGTATTACTCGCATAACAACAAAGGACAAATAAACAGGCATAGGTTACTTACAGGAACTCAGAAGCCGTGCTCTGCAGCAGTTTGATTCTCTAGCAAGCACAAAGGTCATCAGGTAGAAACTAGTTTATAAAGTAACCCAGTTAAAGGGGCTCCAACCAGGTAGATCAAGTCAAGAATGTGTTAAAGGGCTATGTACTCTGATTTATAAGAAACACTGATATGAGATGGTATCATTCAGACCCTTGGGATGTGTAGTCTTCAGGGTGAAGATCCAAAAGGCTTCACGCTGTAGTAATTTAATGCCAAAATCCAAATTGGAGGGGGGTGTGACAACCTCCAAAACAACATCCCAAGGGTCTGAATGATACCATCTCATATCAGTGTTTCTTATAAATCAGAGTACATAGCCCTTTAACACATTCTTGACTTGATCTACCTGGTTGGAGCCCCTTTAACTGGGTTACTTTATAAACTAGTTTCTACCTGATGACCTTTGTGCTTGCTAGAGAATCAAACTGCTGCAGAGCACGGCTTCTGAGTTCCTGTAAGTAACCTATGCCTGTTTATTTGTCCTTTGTTGTTATGCGAGTAATACATACAAATGTTTATCCCCCTCTGAGACATACTCTAGCCACCTGTGTATTTTCCCTATAGATCCACTGTTCCATTGTATAAAACACCCGAGGAGGGATTACTATTGTGAAGAACTTGATGTCTTATATATCCACCTGAGGAAGACTCCAGTCGAAACCGGTCGTGGATGTGGATATCCAAAAATTTTCTAAAGCAAGGGATCCTATGCCCTGAAGAGAAGTTGGTTTTACACCAAGAAAGACTCTTTACAGTACGCTTACTCTTAAGCAAGGGATCTTATGCCCTGAAGACAAGTTGTCTTTACACCAAAAGACTCTTCATGTTATGTATGTGTAATCTTTGTAAACAACTGGTTGTTGTTCATTATAAGTTTGGTCCAGATCCATCATTGTTTGAGTCTACAGTGCTCTCTGGATGTAGGTGAACTACAACTCCCAAACTCAAGGTCAATGCCCACCAAACCCTTCTAGTGTTGTCTGTTGGTCATGGGAGTCCTGTGTACCACGTTTGGTTCAATTCCATTTAAGAGTTCAGAATGCTCTTTGATTGTAGGTGAACTATAAATCCCAGCAACTACAACTCCCAAATGACAAAATCAATTTTTTTGAGTGAAGGACATACATTGGGTTGTTAGGTGTCTTGTGTCCAAATTTGATGTCCATTCGTCCAGTGGTTTTTGAGTTATGTTAATCCCACAAACGAACATTACATTTTTATTTATATAGATTATTACCCAGTTCAAACTGCATTATATGACAGTGTAGATGAGATCGAAGGTGTTGAATCATTTGTTTTCTACTGATGCTGAATCCCATCCTAGATGTCATAGCAGTCAAATGATCCTCCCCCCAAATATTCCACCGCCATTGTTTATCTAAGTGCCATGGCATCTACCAAGTGCATTGGTCCCATTTAATTATTTATTTATTTATTTATTTCAAGGTTTTATATACCGACCCTCTCACCTTCAAAGAGGGATTCGGACCGGTTCACAACATGTGTTAACATACAAAGAATATACAATAACAACACAATGCCACTTCATTACACGATTAAAATATCAGCACCATACACATTAAAACATTATCATCACAGTTAAAAGAGCCAAATCGTCCAACACCATCACAATCCCATTCATCATCCTCCTTTCATGTGGGCAAAGAATTAAATCAGTTGTCAAATGCCGCGTTCCACAACCAGGTCTTTGTTAGTTTCCTGAACGTCATGAGGGAGGGGGCAGTTCTGATCTCTAATGGCAGGGAGTTCCAAAGTCGAGGGGCCACCATCGAGAAGGCCCTGTCCCTCGTCCCCACCAGCCGTGCTTGTGCAGGCGGTGGGACCGAGAGCAGGGCCCCTCCAGACGATCTTAGTGGTCTTGATGGTTCGTAGGGGAGAATACGTTCGGAGAGGTAAACAGGGCCGGAGTCGTTTAGGGCTTTATAGGTTAACACCAGCACTTTGAATTGTGCTCGGAAGCTAATCGGCAGCCAGTGGAGTTCGAGTAACAGTGGAGTGGTGTGCTCCCTGTACCCCGCACCCGTTAGTAATCTGGCTGCCGCGCGTTGTACTTGCTGCAGCTTCCGGGCAGTCTTCAGAGGCAACCCCACGTAGAGAGCGTTGCAGTAGGCTTGGGTAACCACGGAAAAATTTGGTTCTAAACTCGTTTCGTTTTTAGGGGGCCCTTGCGTTTCATTTTTTTAAAGAATTCCAAAATTTTACTTTAAAAAATTTCGAAATATAATTACGAATCGATTCGTTAATGGCAGACACGATTGCGCAATATGCTAAAAAAACCTCCAAATGGGACAGGGGGAACTTCTGAAGCTTCCTTCTCCCTCTGTTGTTGACTGTTGGTGTGATAAAACAAACAACAACTATATTATATTGTACTAGCTGTGCCCTGCCACGCGTTGCTGTGGCCTATAGTAAAACTTATCAAAGTTGAGGTAGATATCTGGACTATTATGAAAGAGAGGTACCTACTAGGCCTGTGCGATTCGTTTCGTTAATTCGTTAATTCGTTAATAATTCGTTAATTTTACCATTTCCGAAGCGATATTGAAACAAATCTCCAAACCCGGAAGGGTTTATAAATATCGAACCAGCAGCCCCCATAGTATTTACGAGCCTCCGCTCGTTTCGTTAATGGGGTGGAGGCTGCTGGAGTGCTGGTGCATGGGAGCCAATCCGGCGCTCCCAAGCAGTGCACCATGGGTCCGTGGCTGTCCCTTTTTGATTGGCCGGCGAGCCCTTTCAAAGCGGCTCCGCGCGGCCCGTAGCTTGGTGCAGAGGCGAGGGCGAGGGAGTTTGCATTGGGTTGGCTTGGCAATGGCTGCCTGCTAGCAACGAACTGGGATTGGATTCATTCCTTGCTGCTGTGAGTGCTGCTTGCTTCATTTGCTGTCTCTTGCCTGTGTTTGGTCCACATTTGGGCCATTTTTTGGTTAATTGTCCATTTTAAAAATTTTTTAATATTTTTTTTAATATTATTTTTTAATATTATTTTTAATATTATTTTTTAATATTATTTTTAATATTATTCTTAAAAAATATTCTAAAAAAGAAAAGACTCTTCTGTTGGTGTGTGCTCTCATTTGCTGTATTGTGCCTGTGTTTGGTCCACATTTGGGCCATTTTTTGGTTAATTTTCCATTTTAAAATATTTTTTAATATTATTTTTTAATATTATTTTTAATATTTTTTAATATTATTTTTTAAAAATATTCTAAAAAAGAAAAGACTCTTCTGTTGGTGTGTGCTCTCATTTGCTGTCTCCTGCCTGTGTTTGGTCCACATTTGGGCCATTTTTTGGTTAATTTTCCATTTTAAAATATTTTTTAATATTATTTTAATATTATTTTAATATTATTTTAATATTATTTTTAAAAAATATTCTAAAAAAGAAAAGACTCTTCTGTTGGTGTGTGCTCTCATTTGCTGTATTGTGCCTGTGTTTGGTCCACATTTGGGCCATTTTTTGGTTAATTTTCCATTTTAAAATATTTTTTAATATTATTTTAATATTATTTTTTAATATTATTTTAATATTATTTTTAAAAAATATTCTAAAAAAGAAAAGACTCTTCTGTTGGTGTGTGCTCTCATTTGCTGTATCGTGCCTGTGTTTGGTCCACATTTGGGCCATTTTTTGGTTAATTTTCCATTTTAAAATATTTTTTAATATTATTTTAATATTATTCTTAAGAAATACCAAAAATATTCTAAAAATTCGTTAATATTTACAAAATTTCTTAAATACCAAAACTTTTTTTGGAAAGTTTTGTAATTATTTTAAATATCGAAACAAAAAAACACCCCAATTACAAATCGATTTTAGAAACAAATTTTTTCTTGATCAAACAGGCCTAGTACCTACCTATTCCTTCCCCCTTTTCCTCTCCCTTTCTCTCCTTTCTTCCTTCTCTACCTCTTTCTTTCTTTCCTTCTTTCACTACTTGGTTTCATCCTTCTCTCTTTCCTTCATTCCCTCCCCCTTTCTTCCTTTGCCTTTCTTCCCTCCCTGTTTGCTTCCTTCTTTCACTTTTTATTTCCTTTTATTTCACCACCATCATAACAATAACAATAATGCAGTGCATTGCCTCTGGGACCTGACACCTCTCCCATTCCCCCTAAAAGGGTCTCATAGGAATAATAGCATAATAATAATCATAGAAATAACAACCTTTACCCGCCACGCGTTGCTGTGGCCAACCTTCCCTCTTTCTCTCCTTCTTTCCCTCCTTCCTTCCTTCCCTCCCATCTTTCCTTCTCCTCTTCCTTCTCTATCTCTTTCCTTCCTTCCCCCTTTTTCTTTCTCTTCTGGTCTCTTTTCTTCCTTCTCTCTTTCCTTCTTTCCTTCCCTCCCTCTTTCTCTACATCTTCCCCCTTCCTTCACTCCCTCTTTCCTTCCTTCATTCCCTTCTTTCTTTCCTTCTCTCCTTCCTTCCTTCCCCCCTTTTCTTTCTCTTCTGGTCTCTTTTCTTCCTTCTCTCTTTCCTTCTTTCCTTCCCTCCCTCTTTCTCTACATCTTCCCCCTTCCTTCACTCCCTCTTTCCTTCCTTCATTCCCTTTTTCTTTTCCTTCTCTCCTTCCTTCCTTCCCCCTTTTTCTTTCCCTCCCTCTGTCTCTCATTTCTTCCTTCTCTACCTCTTTCCTTCCTTCCCCCTTTTTCTTTCTCTTCTGCTGTCTCTCTTTTCTTTCCTTCCATCTTTCCTTTTCTTTCCTTTTCTTCTTCCTTCTTTCTCTAACTTTCCTTCCTTCCCCCTTTTTCTTTACCTCCCTTTCTCTTTCTTCCTTCTTTCCTTCCTTCCCGTCTTTCCTGGATTTTGACAGGGCGGGAAGGGGCGGGGTGGGGTTTGGAGGTGGCGTGAAGTAAAAGGAGGTAAGATTGGGGCGGGGGAGTGATGGAGTGTGTGTGTGTGTGTGTGGTGGCGGGGGGAGTGATGGAGCGTGGGGTTGCGTGTGTGTGTGCGGCGGCGGGGGGAGTGGGGTTGCGTGTGTGTGTGCGGTGGTGGGGGGAGTGATGGAGCGTGGGGTTGCGTGTGTGTGTGCGGCGGGTGTGTGTGTGTGCGGCGGCGGGGGGAGTGATGGAGCATGGGGTTTTGTGTGTGTGTGGTTAAGTTTCGTTGGGGTTTTTTTAGTTTTGTTGTTTTGCCGTTTTGTGAGTGTGTTGTTGTGTTGTTTTTCATTTTGAGTAGATATGTTTGTACCTTGTGGGTTGTGTTATGGGCATGGGAATTTTGGTTAAGTTTCGTTGGTTTTTTTTTTGAGTTTTGTTGTTTTGCCGTTTTGTGAGTGTGTTGTTGTGTTGTTTTTCATTTTGAGTAGATATGTTTGTACCTTGTGGGTTGTGTTATGGGCATGGGAATTTTGGTTAAGTTTCGTTGGGGGTTTTTTGGGTTTTGTTGTTTTGCCGTTTTGTGAGTGTGTTGTTGTGTTGTTTTTCATTTTGAGTAGATATGTTTGTACCTTGTGGGTTGTGTTATGGGCATGGCAATTTTGGTTGCAGTTTCGTTGGGGGGTTGTGGAGTTTTGCTGTCCCGTTGAACCAACCTAACAGATTTATATATATAGATTATATTATATTATATTATTATAATATGATTATATTATATTGTTGTATATTATATTATATTATTATTATATTATAATATACAATTATAATATAATATATATTATATTATTGTATATTATATATATTACATTATATTATAATATATTACATATATTATATTATAATATACAATTATAATATAATATAATAATAATAATATATAATATAATAATATGATATACAATACTATAATATAATAGTATTATAATAATATAATGTAATATAATATAATATATAATGTATATTATATTATTATAATATTATTATATTATATTATATTATTATATATTATATTATAATTGTATATTATAAAATATAATTATGAAATTACAAAAATAATTACAAAAATTGGAAAAATTGTTTCGATTCTTAATTACTCCTCACACTATTCCTGCATGGCTCGATATTGGATCGTAAGCTAATTTAAATACGAATTAATAACGAATTACGAAATTAACGAACTGGATCGGCCAAGCCTACGTTGCAGTAATCTAAGCGGGATGTAACCAAAGCGTGTACTACCGTGGCCAAGTCAGCCTTCCCAAGGTACGGACGCAGCTGGCGCACAAGTTTTAATTGTGCAAATGCTCCCCTGACCACCGCTGAGACCTGGGGTTCCAGGCTCAGCAATGAATCCAGGAGAACTCCCAGACTGTGTACCTGTGTTTTTAGGGGGAGTGTGACCCCATCCAGCACAGGCTGTAACCCCGTACCCTGTTCGGTCTTACGACTGACCAGGAGTACCTCTGTCTTGTCTGGATTTAGTTTCAGTCTGTTGTCCCTCATCCAGTCCGTGACAGCGGCCAAGCACCGGTTCATGACCACATCCTCAGCAGCTGTGGTTGGGGCGTATATTTGGATCACTGTGATGTTGAAAGGCTTTCCTTACACTCGAATTGAGATCATTCTGTCATTTTTTGGGTTATATCCAAGCACTGCTTTAGCGAATTTCTTATTAATTATGAAGGCTACTCCATTTCTTCGATGTTCCTCTTGTCCGCAGTAGTAGATCTGGTGGTCATCTGATGTGAAGTGGCCCATTCCAGTCCATTTCAGTTCGCTGACCCCCAGAATGTCTATCTTTAGTCTTGACATCTCACCAATAACAACATCCAATTTGCCCTGGCTCATAGATCTTACATTCCAGGTTCCTATGGTGTGTTGATCTTTAGAGCATCGGATTTGTCGTTCGCCTCCAGTACCGTCGGCCGCTAGCCTTCCTTTCGGCTTTGAGCTAGTTGCGTCATCACATCTGGGGCTAGTTGAACTTATCCTCTGCTCCTCCCCAGTAGCATTTTGGCCATCTTCCGACCTGGGAGTCCCATCTTCCAATGGCATACCGACATATCTCTGGTTGTACTGGTCCATTTAGTTTTCTTGGCAAGGATACTGGGGTGGTTTGCCATTGCCTTCCCCAGGGATCACGCTTGGCCTGACCTCTCTGCCACGACCGTCCCGTCTTGGGTGACCCTTCACGGTTTCGCTCATTACATCATTGAGGTGCTCAAGCTCCAGCGCCACAACAAGGCGGTGATCCTTTGCTGGAGTCATGACCTGAACAGCCTCCTTTAAATGGAGCATCCTAGCAGTGTGCCTCCCTCAATGTGGCTGTCTTTCTGCCTTCTTCTCCAGAGCGGTGCCAAGGAGTCTTGAACCAATAGCATATAATAAATTGAGGGCAGGAGCGTGGGGGGAAGGACCTCACCTGCTTTTAGACTGCCTTGCTTGTTCATCCCTGGAGCCACTCCTCAAACAATGGTAATTTAAATTACAGCTGTTTAGGATTGCTTGGCTCTCACCTCCTCCCTCAGCCAAACCCCTTCGGAATTGCAAATGAACAAACAGAATTGCTTCAAAGAGCTCCCGGCTTGCTTCTCTTGCTTTCCTCTCCCAAACGCCGAGCCTGATTATTAGAGTGATCGGGCTGTTTAATTAGTCATTATTGCTATCTTTCCTTGGCTATAATATCCAGCTATGCTCCCTCCTTCCCCTTTCTCGCTGCTATTATGATGTCTTCTGATACATCATCAGACTTTGTTGCTCTTAATTGGCATCCAGTTGATTTTAACTTATGGCGGCTCTATAGAAGAGAGAGACCTCCAAAAGCCACGGTCAACAACTGATCTTGCAAACTCAAGACCATGCCTTTTGAGTTGATCCATTTGTAATGTGACCTTCTTCGTTTTCGTACCGCCTTACTAGGGCTGGGCGGTTTTGTTTCGTAATTCGTTAAAAATGCGGGTTTTTTTTAATAACGAAGCGATATTGAACCATTCAGGAGCAACTAAAAAATGAAACGAATTTTTCCAATTCGTTTCATAATTGATTCGTAATTGATTCGTTATTGATTCGTAAATGTTTCGTTATTATTTCCGCATGTCTGGTGCAAGTTTTAGGGTTGCTGTTTGTTTTCTCAGTGAAAAAAAATATAATTATCACACCAACAGTCAACAACAGAGGGAGAGGGAAGCTTCAGAAGTTTTTTTAGCGTATTGCGCGATCGCGGCCGCCATTAACGAATCGATTCGTAATCGATTCGTAATTGTTTCGTAATTGTTTTATGATTTCCGAAATTTCGTAAATATCGAACTTTTTTTAAGGAAAATTTCGGAATTCTTTTAAATAACGAAACGCAAAAACCCCCTAAAAACGAATCAAGTTTAGAAACAAATTTTTCCGTGGTTGCCCAGCCCTACACCTTACCATTTCCTTCTATCTTACCACGTATATTATCTTTTCTAATGAAGCCCACATTCAATGTTCCTACAATTTGTGCTATGCAGCTTGGGACTTTCAGTTCCATTTTTTTTTTTTTACCATTAGGCGATCCCTCGTTTTCCGAGGAGGATTGTCTTCCAGTGTTCTTGTGGATCCGTATGTGGCTGTGGAGCCCTATTCTTGCTCTGCATCTTCTTCCGCAGTGAGGGCATTGGTTTCCAGGTGGAAGGCAGTCTCAGTCGGGGTTGGTTTGACACACCTTCCTCTTGGCATGCTTCTCCCTTTTGCCCTCCATTCGTGCCTCTTCAAATTCTGCAGCACTGCTGGTCACAGCTGACCTCCAGCTGGAGCGGTCAAGGGCCAGGGCTTCCCAGTTCTCAGTGTCTATGCCACAGTTTTTAAGGTTGGCTTTGAGCCCATCTTTAAATCTCTTTTCCTGTCCACCAACATTCTGTTTTCCGTTCTTGAGTTCGGAGTAGAGCAACTGCTTTGGGAGACGGTGGTCGGGCATCCGGACAACGTGGCCGGTCCAGCGGAGTTGATGGCGGAGGACCATCGCTTCATGCTGGTGGTCTTTGCTTCTTCCAGCACGCTGACGTTTGTCCGCCTGTCTTCCCAAGAGATTTGCAGGATTTTCCGGAGGCAGCGCTGATGGAATCGTTCCAGGAGTTCCATGTGACGTCTGTAGACAGTCCACATTTTGCAGGCTTATAGCAGGGTTGGGAGGACAATAGCTCTATAAACAAGCACCTTGGTATCCCTACGGATGTCCCGGTCCTCAAACACTTGTTGCAATCCAGAGCAGGGAACGAGGCCCTAAGATAACTATCCACCACACTTGGCTGTGAAAAACAATCCTTTTTTATTGAAGAAAAATGGTTACAAAATAAAGGAAAAATGCAAGTCAAAAGCCACAGCAAAATCAGCAAACATGAATTTAAATGGACAAAGCAAAACCAAAAGCCTCACTGGGAAAATACTGGAATCTGTTAGCAATCCACTAACCGTACTTGATATCCTAGAAATCTTCCCAAACTATGGCCAGGGAACCGGGAGAACTGCCAAGGTCTTCATCAATTCTGAAACGATGCCTGAACTGAGACAATCAGCTCGGCGTATTGCAATTAAAACTCAAGAATTGGTTCCATGAACCGCCCTTCTGTTTTGAAGCCAATGTTTTTAATTCTTGAATTCGGGAGGATCGACGCAAACTGAGTGATTTACTTCTGTCTTCCCAAATTTGGCCCCTTCTGTTGTCATTACAGTTAACAGGTGCAGAAGGGAGGGAAAGTTCAAGGTCTCCCTCTGAAACATTCTCATGAACACTGGTACTTTCATTTTCCAAATCTACAGAAGTTCCTTCCTCACTAATTTCAGGAACATTGGCATTTTCCAAACCTACAGCAGTTTCTTCCTCACTAATTTCAGGAGCATTGGCATCAAAAGGTACATTTCCACTAGCATCAGTAAATATACTTTCATTAGCATCAGGAGGAACAAACAGAGAATCAGGTTCAAGTTCAAACTCAGGCTGAACCCCAACAACTCTCTGCTTCATTCGGAAAAATGCTGTGCTCGCAGAGCTCAGGCGGTGTTGTATTTCGGTGTTGATGTTGACTTTGGTGGAGAGGTGGCTGCCAAGGTAGCGGAAATGATCAACATTTACACCATTAAGCTGTATCGCTGGCATTGAAGAGGGGTTGTTTGGTGTCTGCTGGAGCAGCACCTTGGTTTTTTCGATGTTCAATGACAGGCTGAGCTTCTTGTATGCTTCTGCGAAGGTGTTTAGAGTGGCTTGTAGATCTTCTTCTGAATGTGCACAGACGATGTTGTCATCAGCATACTGGAGTTCTATAACAGATGTTGTTGTAATCTTGGTTTTGGCTTTCAGTCTGCTGAGGTTGAATAGCTTCCCATCTGTCCGATAGATGATTTCCACTCCGCTGGGAAGCTTCCCATTAACAAGGTGAAGTATCATAGCGATGAAGATGGAGAATAAAGTTGGGGCAATAACACATCCCTGTTTGACACTTTCAGTTCACCTCTGAGCAAATCAACAGCTGAAGGTCTCCTCTATCCAAGCACTGCTGTGTTCTTAGACCCAGCACTGACTATACTAGATCTCTGCTCTTTGTCAGTAGCTAGTTGAATGTCTTTCCAACTTAAGAGTCTAACCTTCTCAGACTCTCTCCTTTCCTCTGGGATGGTTTCATTATAAGTTTTCCAGGATGAAAGACAGGAAGGGTGGCTCTACACCAGTGTTTCTCAACCTTCCTAATGCTGTGACCCCTTAATACAGTTCCTCATGTTTTAGGGACTCCCCAACCATAACATTATTTCCATTGCTACTTCATAACTGTAATTTTGCTACTCTTAGGAATCTATATAAATAAAAATGTAATGTTCGTTTGTGGGATTAACAGAACTCAAAAACCACTGGACGAAATTGACACCAAATTTGGACACAAGACACCTAACAACCCAATGTATGTCCTTCACTCAAAAAATTGATTTTGTCATTAGGGATTTATAGTTCACCTACAATCAAAGAGCATTCTGAACTCCACCAATGATGGAATTGAACCAAACGTGGCATACAGGACTCCTATGACCAAGAGAAATCACTAGAAGGGTTTGGTGGGCATTGACATTGAGTTTGGGAGTTGTAGTTCACCTACATCAAGAGAGCACTGTGGACTCAAACAATGATGGATCTGGACTAAATTCTACACGAATACTCAATATGCCCAAATGTGAACACTGGTGGAGTTTGAGGAAAATAGAATCTTGACATTTGGAAGTTGCAGTTGCTGGGATTTGTAGTTCACCTACAATCACAGAGCATTCTGAACCCCACCAACGATAGAATTGGGCCAAACCTCCCACACGGAACCCCCCATGACCACCAGAGTGAGCCACAGCAGCGCGTGGCAGGGGACAGCTAGTAAATAAATAAATTAGGAAGTTGGTTTTTGACTGCAACTCAACTGTTTCAAAGTCTTTTGCTTGTGTTGTTAGGCCAAGGTCATCAGCATATATAAAGCTCTTTGTGAGTGGTGGCTGTGGCTGATCATTAGTAAAGATATTAAACAAGGTCGGTGCAAGAACGCTGCCTTGGGGTAAGCCATTCTTTTGCCTCCTCCATCTACTTTTCCTGCCTTGAAACTCCACATAGAAGCTGCGGTTTTCTAGGAAGGTCTGAACAGTTTTTGTAAAATCATAGTCCTGGGTAATATGGTAGACTTTCTGCAGCATTTTCCTATGTTGCACCATGTCATAGGCTGCTGTAAGGTCAACAAAAACTGTTCCAGTAATGCAACCTTTCTCATATCCTTCCTCGATGTACTCAGTCAGATTAAGAATTTGGGCTGTACAGTTTTTCCCTGGTCTGAAAGCAGAGTGATGCATGAGGTCCCATTGCGCATTGCACCTGCTGATGTGCATTGTGCAAAGCAATTAGGCATTTCCCATTTTTTTACACATTCAGTTTCTCAGTGTTGAAATTTGCCAGTGCACAACCGCTATGCAACTTCATGACTACAATGTTATGCTCCATTACTCGAAGTGTTTGGAGGAAATAGACCTTGAGTGTTGGGGTTGTAGTTCAGCTACATCTAGAGAGCACTGTGGACTCAAACAAAGATGGATCTGGACCAAACTTGGCATGAATATTCCATATGCCCAAATATGAACACAGATGGAGTTTGGGGGAAATAGACCTTGACATTTTGGAGTTGTAGTTGCTGGGATTTATAGTTCACCTACAATCAAAGAGCATTCTGAATTTGCCCCACCAACGACAGAATTGGGGCAAATTTCCCACACAAAACCCCCATGACCAACAGAAAATACTTAAGGCCATCCAGTCCAACTCTCTTCCCGAAGGCAAGAAAATCTAATCAAAGCCCTCCTGACAAAGAGCCATCCAGTCATAAATATAGATAGATAGATATGATTCACACACACACACACAGCTATAGTATCCTAGATTTGAAAGGGACCCCTAAAGAAGGACAATGATATGTTGCATGTTCCAGAGTAGGCAAACCAGACACTCTCCACATCAACACTGACAAAGAAACAACAATAAATACTGTTTACCCAGAAACATAAAGAAATTATATATATTAGAAACCAACACTTTCTCATTACTTTATTTTCCAGATCACCAGACTGGCCACAGCAACGCGTGGCAGGGGACCGCTAGTTGTAATGTAAATATCCAATATGCAGGATGTATTTTCATTCACTGGACCAAATTTTGCACAAATACCCAATACACCCAAATTTAGATACTGCCAGGGTTTGGGGTGTGTGTGTGGTCATTAAATTGGTCATTTGGGAGTGGTAGTTGCTGGGATTTAACCTACAATCAGAGAGTATTCTGTACTCCACTACTGATGGAATCGAAACAAACTTGCCACATAGACCAACAGAAAATACCAGAACGGTTTGGTAGGCATTGACCTTGAGTTTTGGAGTTGTAGTTCACTTACATCCAGAGAGCACTCTGGACTCAAACAATGATAGATCTGTACCAAACTTGGCATGATGCTCAATATGCCCAAATGTGAACACTGGTGGAGTTTGGGGAAAGTAAGCCTTGTCATTTGTTGTTGCTGGTTCACCCACAATCAAAGAGCATTCTGAATCCCACCAATGGTAGAAACTTCCCACACAGAACCCCCATGCCTTGAAGGGACTCATTGGTATGAGACTCCCACCAGCCTCGCACACTCTCCCTTGCCTGCACATGCACAGCATGTTGCCATGGGCTGAGCATGCCTGCTCTCCCTTCCCCACTTGGAGTCTCCTCCTCCTCCTCCACTACCTTTCCCTGTTGGAAGTGGCTGGTGGGTGGAGGAGGGACTTTCTGCAGATATTTCTTTTTAACTCTTTCCTTTCTGTCTGACCTGCTCGCCTGTCTCCGGCAACACGAGCACACATTTAACACACACACACACACACACACAGGAGGTAGCTGCCTCTGCCACACTCCACCCGAAAGGACTCCCTTCCCTTCTTTCCTCCCTCCCTTTCTTTCCTTTTCTTCCTTCCTTCCCCTTCCTTTCCTTCCCCCCTCCTTCCTTCCTGTCCCCTCCTCCTTCCTTCCTTTCCTTCTTTCCCTCCTTCACTTCCCTCTTTATTTATATTACTAGCTGTACCCGCCACGTGTTGCTGTGGCCAACCTTCCCTCCCTCTTTCTCTCCTTCCTTCCTTCCTTTCCTTCCTTCCTTCCTTCCTTCCTTCCTTCCTTCCTTCCTTCCTTCCTTCCTTTCTCCTTCCCCTCCTTTCTTTTCCTTCCCTTCTTTCCCTCCTTCCTTCCTTCTTCCTTTCCTTCTTTCTATGTAAGATATAAATACAATATTTTATATATTGTTATATAGATTACTATATAATATGTTACATATATATATTGTTGTTCATTCGTTCAGTCGTCTCCGACTCTTCGTGACCTCATGGACCAGCCCACGCCAGAGCTCCCTGTCGGCTGTCACCACCCCCAGCTCCTTCAAGGTCAGTCCAGTCACTTCAAGGATGCCATCCATCCATCTTGCCCTTGGTCGGCCCCTCTTCCTTTTGCCTTCCACTTTCCCCAGCATCATTGTCTTCTCTAGGCTTTGCTGTCTCCTCATGATGTGGCCAAAGTACTTCAACTTTGTCTCTAGTATCCTTCCCTCCAATGAGCAGCCGGGCTTTATTTCCTGGAGGATGGACTGGTTGGATCTTCTCGCAGTCCAAGGCACTCTCAGCACTTTCCTCCAGCACCACAGCTCAAAAGCATCGATCTTCCTTCGCTCAGCCTTCCCTAAGGTCCAGCTCTCACATCCGTAGGTTACTACAGGGAATACCATGGCTTTGACTAGGCGGATCTTTGTTGCCAGTGTGATGTCTCTACTCTTTACTATTTTATCGAGACTGGACATTGCTCTCCTCCCAAGAAGTAAGCGTCTTCTGATTTCCTGGCCACAGTCTGCATCTGCAGTAATCTTTGCCCTAGAAATACAAAGTCTGTCACGGCCTCCACATTTTCTCCCTCTATTTTCCAGTTGTCAATCATTCTTGTTGCCATGTCTTGGTTTTTTGTCGTTTCTCCGACTCTTCGCTTTGCTTCTCATCCTTGATTAGAAGGCTCCCAAAGACCCCCCCCCCTCCCCTCGAGCTCCTCTCAGTTTTCGGGGGGGCATCATATACATATATATATATACACACACACATATATAATACAAATTAAATTGAAGGGACAGTCAAGAAGTAACGAGGGAAAGAAGGACGGAGACAAGGAGGGAGGGAAAGAAGAAAGGAAAGAAATAAAGAGAAGCAAGGAAGGAGAGAAGGAAATAAAAAGTGAAAGGAAAAAGAGAGGGAAAGAAGGAGAGAAGGAACAAAAGACAGGGAAGGAAGGAAGGAAGGAAGGAAGGAAGGAAGGAAGGAAGGAAGGAAGGAAGGAGAGAAGGAAGGATGCAACCAAAGAGCAAAGAAGGGGGGAAAGAAACAGGTAGAGATGGAAGAAAGAAGAGAAATAGGAAGGGAAAGAAATAGAGGAAAGGAAGGAAAGAGGGAAGGAAGGAAGGAAAGAAAGAGGGAAGGAAGTTTGGCCACAGCAACGCGTGGCGGGTACAGCTAGTAGATGAATAAAAATGAGAGAGGATGAAAAACAGAGAAAAGGCCCTCTTTCATGGGGGAAAAGTATATGAATTTCAGTGTGGAAAGAAACCCAATACTGAACAGGAACAGGCTGGGAATATTAGTGGTGAAAAAGACTGTGAAAATGGGTGTGATTGATTTTTACGTCCTTCTACCTTCTTTGTTATACAGTTAGACTTCAGTCTCTTTGGTTTTCCTTCCCACAATCCAGTCATTCTCCTCTCACATTTCTATATTGCATTGTTTTTTCAATTCATACATTTTTTATCTCCTCCGCTGGAAGCTCTTTGTTTATTCTGTTCTGCCAATTCCCTCATTTGCTCTAATAATTCAGCCGATTCCCTCTCTCCTTATTATTTCAGAGAAGATAATCATTGGTTTTTAAAGAAATGACCCTCTCCCTCCTATGGCTGCCACAGTCTTTTAGTGCTGTTTTTGGTTTCATTATCACGCCACGTCGGAGGCTGCTAATATCCCCATTTTAAAAATGGGAGAAAGGGAGACGTGGAGAAGAAAATGAGGCATTATGACTTCCCCAGGGAATGCATAGCTACAAACAAAGTTGTATTCAGAGGGAAGACTTGAACTCAGGTCTCTTATCTCAGTAGGCAGCGGTTTCATTATCAGATCCTACATTCTAAGAAGAAGGTTTCTTTCACATGTCTCTTCAACATTAAAACTTTAAACAAAGTCCAAAGTCTCGGCTTTTGGAGATTTGACGGCTTTATTGCAACTGTTTCATCAACAGTGGGAAGGAATCCCACTGGAGCATTGCAGCACACCAAAATGCTTGGGAGTTATCCTGGATCGTGCTCTGACTTACAAGAAGCATGGCTTGACTATCAAGGAAAATGTGGGCGCTAGAAATAATATCATATGAAAGCTGACTGGCACAACCTGGGGATCGCAACCAGATATAGTGAAGACATCTGCCCTTGTGTTTTGCTACTCCGCTGCTGAATACGCATACCCAGTGTGGAATACATCTCACCATGTTAAAACAGTGGATGTGGCTCTTGATGAAACGTTCCACATTATCACAGGATGTCTATGCCCCACACCACTGGAGAAATTATACTGTTTAGCCAGTATTGCACCACCTGACATCTGCCAGGAAGTAGCAGCCAACAATGAAAGGACCAAGACAGTGACATCTCCAGCCTTAAATCAAGAAATTGTTTTCTAAGATCTACAGAGATAACCACAGAAATACCTAAGCAAGCAAGAGTCCAAAAGTGGCAGGCAAAAATCTGGAACCTCAAACCATGGCTGATACCGAATGAGAGACTCCCCCCCCCCCCCGGGCAAGGCATTCCACAAGTAAGGAGCCACCACCGTGAATGCTCTACGCCTAGTAGACATCAGGTGAAAGGTCCTAAAATTGGGAACTTCAAGGAGATTCTGATCGTCTGAACGGAGTGATCTCGGGGGGTGGTAAGGGGTGAGACGGTCCCTCAGGTACTCTGGCCCCAGGCCATATAAGGCCTTAAAGGTAAGAATCAGCACTTTGAAGGTAATCCGGTGCCCAATCGGCAACCAGTGCAGTTGCTGCAAGATTGGAGTGATATGACACCTTGTTGGGACCCCTGCAAGAAGCTGGGCGGCAGCATTTTGCACTAGTTTGAGTTTCCGGATCACCAATAAAGGCAGGCCTATGTAGAGGGCGTTACAGTAGTCCAACCTTGAGATGACCATAGCCTGGATCACCGTGGCCAGGTCATCCCTGGACAGATAGGGAGCCAGACGTCTAGCCTGACGCAGATGGAAAAATGTGACTCTGCTCGCAGCGGAGGCCTGGGCCTCCATTGCCAGCAGACGGTCTAAAAGGACTCCCATACTCTTTACCAAAGATGATGGGCATAATGTCACGCCATCCAGGGTAGGCAACCGGATCACTCCTCTGTCCGGGCAACCCAACCAAAGGATCTCAGTCTTCGCTGGATTCACCCTCAACCTGCTGGCATGCAACCATCCAGTAACGACCTCAAGGCATTGATGGAAATATGGTGCAATCATTTGCATAAAAAGCAGATTTTTTTTTGTAAGTAGCAGCATTTTATGTACAGGAAAAAAATAGTTCTGTACCAAACTAATTTTCTCTACCAAAAATGTTTCCTATGCAAAAATGCTGTTTTCTGTGCAAAACAACCATGCGTGGATTTTGCGCAAAATATCTTAAATTGTGTATAGCTTTCCAAAATGGCATGGCTTCAAAGACTTCATTGTGGTGGGAAGAAGATTAATGAAACTACTCATTGTGTTGTTGAAGGCTGACTCACTCATTGTTTTTTTTTTTTCACCAAACCTAAAGAAAAAATGCATCTCTAGTTCTGATGCCACATCAGTGAAACATTCAGTGTGCGGCTGGATCATTACAGTAATATCAATTTGAACTCATGCCCTGTAAGGAGCATGTCAGAAAATCATGAGATTCCAGTCTTGTTCCTGCCACTAATTTGGAAAGTCATCTCTGTTTTGCCTGTTGCAAGTTTCTTGTTTTGCTCTTCCTTAGTCCTGATTGCTGGGAAATGAACACGACAAGGTCTAAACTGAAATGAAAAGGAGGGTGCAAGGTGCTAACGAAGGTGACAGCAATTAAGCCTAGCCCTCTGTTTGCAACAGCAAGGTGAATGAGGGGAGTGCTAATTATGGAGCGATGCACTACTTTGCAGTCTGAGAGCAACCCAAGCCATAAGGTTAAGGAAGAGAGGATCTTAGGGAATGAGAAGAGACAATGGAGTGAAGTTTCCTCCTTTGCTTTGAAAGTAAATGCAACATTTGTGCTACTTGCTTATTCTTGGCTAGATGTGCAAGCTTCACTCCAATGCACTCCATTGCAGTTAAGCAATGACTGTTTTAATTCATCCCTCTAACTTTTTCAGTAAGGCAGGACGGGACTCAACACACATAGATGGTCTCAGTGTTCTCACCAGTTTTCCCAGTGGGTAAAACCCACAAAACCGGAAGTAAGTACAATTGATTACAGCGAATTCCTGTGAAGGAATTGGACAATTGTGGTAAGTTGGACTACAGGTCTGGAGAGGCTGAATCCCCACACAACCATGAATCTCAGTGAGTGTCCTTGGACAAGCTATTTATTTATTTATTTATTTAAAGCATTTATCTTCTGCCCTTCTCGCCCTGAAGGGGACTCAAGGTGGAGCACAACATATAAACGGTAAACATTTGATGCCGAAACATATTATACCATACACATACAAAAGCATTACAATCACATATCTCAACGTTAAAATCCACTAGTTAAAACTGTCTCAACAACCATATCGAATTTGGTTGGCATACTAAGGGTTCCTATCACTGCCTCATTGCACAGTCCCAAAGGCTCAGTCCCACAGCCACGTGTTTATCATCCTTCTAAAGGGCAAGAGGGAGGGCGCTGATCTCATTAGGAAGGGAGTTCCATAGCCGAGGGGCAATTACTGAGAAGGCCCTGTCTCTCGTCCCTGCCAAACGCGTCTGTGATGGTGGTGGGACTGAGAGCAGGGCCTCCCCAGAAGATCTTAATCTCCGTGGTGGTTCTTAGGGGGAGATGTGTTCGGACAGGTAAATTGGGCCAGGGCCATTTAGGGCTTTATAAGCCAAAGTCAGCACTTTGAATTGTGCCTGGTAGCAAACTGACAGCCAGTGGAGCTGGCGTAACATATGAGTTGTGTGCTCCCTGTACACCACTCCAGTTATTAACCTGGCTGCCTCTCGCTGGACTATTTGAAGCTTCTGAGCAGTCTTCAAAGGCAACCCCATGTAGAGGGTGTTGCAGTAATCTAACCTAGATGTGACGAGAGCATGGACCACCGTGGCCAAGTCTGATTTCCCAAGGTATGGGCGCAACTGGCGCACAAGTTTTAATTGTGCACAAGCCCCCCTAGCCACTGTTGCAACTGGAGATTCCAGGCTCAGCGATGAGTCCAGGAGGACTTCCAAGCTGCAAACCTGTGCCTTCAAGGAGAGTGTAACCCCATCCAGCACAGGCTGTAACCCTATACCCTGTTCGACCTTGCAACTGACCAGGAGGACCTCTGTCTTGTCTGGATTCAACTTCAATTTGCTCGCCCTCATCCAGACCATCACAGCGGCCAGGCACTGGTTCAGGACTTGTACAGCCTCTTTAGCATCTGGTGGAAATGAATGATAGAGTTGGACATCATCTGCATACAGAAGCATCAAACTCCAAAACTCCGGATGATCCCAGCAGCTTCATGTTATGCACTCTCAGAGGCAGGCAATGACAAGTCTCATCTGAGCGAGTTTGCCAATAAACCTTCATATAACAACAATAACAAAAAATATGGGGAGTGTAATAGTGTCAGGGTCAGGACTTAGTTTTCTGTTCCAGGGGCCTTTGAGGGATTTAATGGAGAAAAATCATCAAAACTTCCCACCCTATCATGGATTCAGCACCTTGAATTAGATTTTAGACTTAAATCTAGGGAAGTTCCACAATGACATGAATGCTCTTAGTTGGTACAAGGTAAACGTGTTCTTGCGTATTTATTTTGTGAAGTGTGCAGTTCAACTTTCCTGTTTTTTAAAGGTGGCAATTGAAAATAGATTGTTAGCCCCTCCTGTTCTTGGCATGACCAAAGGTCTGGAGACCATGTCCTATGAGGAGAGTCATAAAGAGCTGGATCTGTTTAGCCTGCAGAAGAGAAGGTTGAGAGGAGACACAATAGCCATGTATAAATATGTGAAAGGATGTCACAAGGAAAAGGGAGCAGGTTGTTTTCTGCTGCACTGGAATCTAGGACTCAGAGCAATGGGTTCAAATCATGTGAGAGAGACATGATTTAGAAAAATAAATTCCCAATTATTACACCTGAACATTAGGAAGAATTGCTGCCTGGCAGGAGACTGGACTAGATGGCTCATGTGGTTCTCTTCCAACTCTAGTATTCTATGATTCTATGGAAGGTAATCATTACATGCTAAACATAGTTGGCTGAAATGCTTCATGAATTGATTGTAAATTTCTGCTACACATAGTGTCTTGTCCACCTTTCTTGAATGTTTCAGATACTATCTGAAGGCTAGCAGTGTCCTCCATTCACTCTTTCAAGGGAGGAGATTTCGTTTGGATATAGTCTCCAGACTAGATTTTTTTTTTTGTCATGTCAGGAGTGACTTGAGATACTGCAAGTTGCTTCTGGTGTGAGAGAATTGGTCATCTGCAAGGATGTTGCCCAGGGGATGCCCGGATGTTTTGATGTTTTACCATCCTTGTGGGAGGCTTCTCTCATGTCTCCGCATGCGGAGCTGGAGCTGACAGACGAAGCTCATCCGTGCTCTCCCCGGATTCGAACCTGCGACCTGTCAGTCTTCAGTCCTGCCAGCACAGGGGTTCAAGGTGGAAGTTATCACCTATAAAGCCCTAAACGGTTTGGGACCTGCCTACCTTCGTGACCGTATCTCTCTCCATGAACCATCTCGGGCCCTCCGTTCTTCTGGGGAGGCCCTTCTTTCGTCCCCACCAGTCTCCCAGACTCGCTTGGTGAGTACAAGGGAGAGATCCTTTTCCTCTGTGGCTCCCCGACTCTGGAACTCACTCCCTGGAGAGATTAGGAAAGCCCCTACCCTAGAAACCTTTAAAAAGAACCTCAAAACCTGGCTCTTCCGCTGCACATTTGATGAGTAGATCTACATCCTCATACTAGTGTTTAGTTTGTTATTGGAGTGCATTCCCCCCCATAGGAAAGTTTTGCTCCACGACCTCCACTAAAACGAGCTCTCCTCCGCAAATAATCTGTCTTTGTTTATCTCGTGTTTATCTCGCCTGAGTTTTTAATCTGTTTCTACCCAATTTTCTTTTATCCATTACATGTAGCTCGCCCATGTTACCATGATTGTGTTTATTGTGTTTATTGTAATTTTATATTGTTACAATGTTGTTTTTTGTTTTATGTAACTGCGTTATTATTGTTTATTATTTGAGTTTTCGGTTTTGTTTTTATTTCATGTAATTGTTGTTTTGTACCCCGCTCCATTGGGGAGATGGAGCGGGGTACAAATAAAGTTTATTATTATTATTATTATTATTATTATTATTATTATTATTAACCCACTGCGCCACCAGAGGCTCCATTCCAGACCAGCTGCTAGTGGTCTTCCAGATATTTTGGACTTTCATTCCCAGATTTCCAGATTAATAGTTGTGATAAAAGAACAACAACAACGTATTGTCGAAGGCTTTCATGGCTGGAATCACTAGGTTCTTGTGGGTTTTTTCGGGCTATAGGGCCATGTTCTAGAGGCATTTCTCCTGACGTTTCGCCTGCATCTATGGCAAGCATCCTCAGAGGTAGTGAGGTCTGTTGGAAATAGGACAATGGGTTTATATATCTGTGGAATGGCTGGGGTGGGGCAAAAAGCTCTTCTCTGCTGGAGCTAGGTGTGAATGTTTCAACTGACCACCTTCATTAGCATTTGAAGGCCTGGCTGAGCCTGGGAAAATCTTTTGTTGAGAGGTGTTAAGATGTGCCTGGTTGTTTCCTCTCTGCTGTTTTGCTGTTGTGATTTTAGAGTTTTTTTATACTGGTAGCCAGATTTTGTTCATTTTCATTGTCTCTTCCTTTTTGTTGAAATTGTCCACATGCTTGTGGATTTCAATGGCTTCTCTGTGTAGTCTGACATGGCGGTTGTTGGTGTGGTCCAGCAAAGGAAGAGACCATGAAAATGAACAAAATCTGGCTGCCAGTATTAAAAACTCTAAAATTACAACAGCAAAACAGCAGAGAGGAAACAACCAGGCACATCTTAACACCTCTCAACAAAAGATTTTCCCAGGCTCAGCCAGGCCTTCAAATGCTAATGAAGGTGGTCAGTTGAAACATTCACACCTAGCTCCAGCAGAAAAGAGCTCTTTGCCCCACCCCAGCCATTCCACAGATATATAAACCCATTGTCCTAATTCCAACAGACCTCACTACCTTGGAGGATGCTTGCCATAGATGCAGGCGAAACGTCAGGAGAAATGCCTCTAGAACATGACCCTATAGCCCGAAAAAACCCACAAGAACCTAACAACAACAACAACAACTTAATTTTTGTGCCTCACCTCCATCTCCCCGAAGAGACTTGGGGTGGCTTACATGGGGACGAGCCTGATCAGGGCCTTCTAGGGTGTTGGCAGAGCCTTCTGGGAGTTGAAGCCCAAAACATTTGGAGAGTCAGTCCTTGACAACCAAGGTTTTATGGCATCTTCATTCTGCCAGTTCCACGTTGAAAACCACTCCACAAGTCTGCCTGGGGGCAGGAATACTTAGGTGCAGAACATCCGATAGTTCTTGAAAGCATCTGCTTGTCAAATGTTCCTCCACAGAAGATTGGGAACTACCACCTAATAGACCCACAGCCCGATTAATCTGCTAATATTTATAATTGTGGCTGCAGGGAATAACCTCATTTCTTTTGAGAGCTTAATTAATCATGGAATCAAATGACTCAGGGAGAAGTTTTCACTAGAGAGGAGATAGATTTGTACAGCTGGAAGGAGAAGTGGCACAGCCGGGGTCAGGCAGATCCTATATCACAGCTGCCAGTGGCAACCAAAAGCTCACAGGAACTCATCAGACAGAGAACATGAGGTGAGTGGGAATCAATCCATCAGAAACAAAGGGCAGAGGAACACAGGGGTTGTCAAAGCCTATGCTTGTATTGGAATTCCCTCAATGCCTCAATTCAAATAAAGTTCTCCTCTCATCTCAGGGCAGTGTACAATACAATAAATTTAGAGCAGTTTAGAACAATAGCCAATATCTTGCATTGTCTGAAATCATAGAATCATAGAATCCTAGAGTTGGAAGAGACCTCATGGGCCATCCAGTCCAACCCCCTGCCAAGAAGCAGGAATATTGCATTCAAATCACCCCTGACAGATGTCCATCCAGCCTCTGCTTAAAAGCTTCCAAAGAAGGAGCCTCCACCACACTCCGTGGCAGAGAGTTCCACTGCTGAACGGCTCTCACAGTCAGGAAGTTCTTCCTCATGTTCAGATGGAATCTCCTCTCTTGTAGTTTGAAGCCATTGTTCCGCGTCCTAGTCTCCAGGGAAGCAGAAAACAAGCTTGCTCCCCCCTCCTCCCTGTGGCTTCCTCTCACATATTTATACATGGCTATCATATCTCCTCTCAGCCTTCTCTTCTTCAGGCTAAACATGCCCAGCTCCTTAAGCCGCTCCTCATAAGGCTTGTTCTCCAGACCCTTGATCATTTTAGTCGCCCTCCTCTGGACACATTCCAGCTTGTCAATATCTCTCTTGAATTGTGGTGCCCAGAATTGGACACAATATTCCAGGTGTGGTCTAACCAAAGCGGAATAGAGCATGGGGAGCATTACTTCCTTAGATCTAGACACTATTCCTATTGATGCAGGCCAAAATCCCATTGGCTTTTTTTGCCGCCACATCACATTGTTGGCTCATGTTTAACTTGTTGTCCACGAGGACTCCAAGATCTTTTTCACATTATATTATTGAACGTCATTATTATAGTTATCCTTCAAAAACTGACCTTTTCAGCCAAGCAGCAATGGAACCAAAGACGACTTGGGTTTCCAGGAATCGAGATAGATCCAAGAATATGCCCAAGCTATGCACTTGCTCCATTACTGAGAGTGCATCCCCATCCAAAGCAGGGGTTTTACTGTCAATCCATAGAACATTCTTTTATCTTTTACCTTTGATTCATTGGCTTTGATAGTATCCTGCCACTGGATCAAGACTGGATCAAGACTTGGATACCCCCCTCTTTTCTTCTCTGACAACAAGAAGGAGAGCTGAGTGTTTTTAGTATATTAACGCATTTTGCATGTTTCATGTATTTATTACACACTCCAGAATCCTGTTGGTACCTAACCCATGTGTAAGTTCCCTTACAGTAGTGGTTCCTAACCTGCGGTCTATTGACCACCAGTAGTCCACAAGAACTAGAAATATGGTCCACGGCCTCACTGTTACTACACTGTTGCAATGAGAGTAATTGGTCTTGCAAACCCTATTATAGTGCCAAGGCTTATTAAAAATGGTTTGTGGGCGAGCAGATTGAGACTACTGGGTGGCATATGTTCTATATCAGAAACCGGAGCTGATGTGGTCTATCCAATGCAATTTTCTGAATCAGCACCAAACCAATTCTAAAGTTGACCAAAAACTGATTCATAAACCTTTTGGTACTGATATTGGAGAGTGGTCCCTGGTCAAAGTGTTCCCTGGTCAAAAAAAGGTTGGGAAACAATGCTTTACAGAAACAGTTTGGCAATATGAAACCATAAAATCTTGAAATTGGAGCGGACCACAAAGCCCATGTTGTCCAACTTCTTCCCATGCAAAATAACTGACTACAACAATCCTGAAAGCTGCCCATCTAAGCTGAAGACTTCCAAAGATGGAGAGTCCACCAACCACCATGGCGGCCTATTCCACTGTTTAACAGTTCATTCACTAAAGTGGGATTTCATGCCTTTCAAAGCTGAGGAAGAGGAGTTTCACTTATGGGTTGTTGTAGGTTTTTTTCGGGCTATATGGCCATGGTCTAGAGGCATTCTCTCCTGATGTTTCGCCTGCATCTATGGCAAGCATCCTCAGAGGTAGTGAGGTCTGTTGCCATAGATGCAGGCTAAACATCAGGAGAGAATGCCTTTAGACCATGGCCATATAGCCCGAAAAAACCTACAACAACCCAGTGATTCTGGCCATGAAAGCCTTCGACTATACATAGTTTCACTTATGACGCTGTTGTGCATGGATGCACATTCACATTGCTATAGGTATACATTTGCTCATACATTTGAGCCAGAATTCTTGTGGTAAAATAGAGAAAACCTATTAAATATATTGAATGGTGAATCAACACATGGTAAATCTCACTGAACCAATGGTTCTCCTACAGTGGGTTGTTGTAGGTTTTTTCGGGCTATATGGCCATGTTCTAGAGGCATTCTCTCCTAACGTTTTGCCTGCATCTATGGCAAGCATCCTCAGAGGTAGTGAGGTCTGTTGGAACTAGGAAAAAGGGTTTATATATCTGTGGAATGACCAGGGTGGGACAAAGGACTCTTGTCTATTGGAGCTAGGTGTGAATGTTTCAACTGACCACCTTGATTAGCATTTGATGGCCTGGCAGTGCCTGGGGCAATCTTTTGTTGAGAGGTGATTAGATGTCCTTGTTTGTTTCCTCTCTGTTGTTTTGCTGTTGTAATTTTAGAGTTTTTTTAAATACTGGTAGCCAGATTTTGTTCATTTTCATGGTTTCCTCCTTTCTGTTGAAATTGTCCACATGCTTGTGGATTTCAATGGCTTCTCTGTGTAGTCTGACATGGTGGTTGTGAGAGTGGTCCAGCATTTCTGTGTTCTCAAATAATATGCTGTGTCCAGGTTGGTTCATCAGGTGCTCTGCTATGGCTGACTTCTCTGGTTGAAGTAGTCTGCAGTGCCTTTCATGTTCCTTGGTTCTCCTACAGTTGGGATTATCAATATGATTTAGGCCATGGGTTCAGTTGGGCAATGCTACTGTGAAGTCTCGACCTAGTTTTTACCCCTCTGTTTGTTCCCTGTAGGTCAGTGTTTCTCAACCTGGGCGTCGGGACCCCTGGGGGGGTCGTGAGGAGGTATCAGAGGGGTCGCCACAGACCATCAGAAAATACAGTATTTTCTGTTGGTTGTGGGGGTTCTGAGTGAGAAGTTTGCCCAAATTCTATCGTTGGTGAGGTTCAGAACACTCTTTGATTGTAGGTGAACTATAAATCCCACTAAATACAACTCCCAAATGTCAAAGTCTCTCTCTCTCTCCCCCCCCCCCCCCAAATTCCATCTGTGTTCATATTTGGGCACATGGAATATTCGTGCCAAGTTTGGTCCAGATCCATCATTGTTTGAGTCCACAGTGCTCTCTGGATGTAGGTGAACTACAACTCTGAAATTCAAGTTTAATGCCCACCAAACCCTTCCAGTAATTTATGTTGGTTGTGGGAGTTCTGTGTGCCAAGTTGGGTTCAATTCCATCATTGAATGCTCTTTGATTGCAATGAACTATAAATCCCAGCAACTACAACTCCCAAAAGTCAAGGTCTATTTACCCCAGGCTCCACCAGTGTTCACATTTGTGCATGTTGAGTATTTGTGCCAAGTTTGGTCCAGATCCACCATTGCGTGAGTCCACAGTGCTCTCTGGATATAGGTGAACTACAATTCCCAAACTCAAGGTCAATACCCATCAGAACCTTCCAGTATTTTCTGTTGATCATGGGAGTTCTGTGTGCTAAATTTGGTTCAATTCAATTGTTGATGGAGTTCAGAATGTTCTTTGATTACAGGTGAACTATAAATCCCAGAAACTACAACTCCCAAATTACAAAATCAGTCCTTCCCCAAGCCCACTAGCATTTACATGTGGGTACATTGGGTATTTGTGCCCAGTTTGGTCCAGTGAATGAAAATACATCTTGCATATATAATATTTACATTATGATTTATAACAGTAGTAAAATGACTGTTATGAAGTAGCAACAAAAACAACGTTATGGTTGGGGGTCGCCACAACATGAGGAACTGTATTAAGGGGTCACAGCATTAGGAAGGTTGAGAAACACTGCTGTAGGTGGACTGTTCCATTCTGCTAAGTTTTAGAGTAGGAGCTTAGGATCCCCCTAGAGGCCAAGCTCTGTTGGTTCAGCCCATTCTGGCTCAGAGCTTGGTAGAGAGACTTTTTGCTCCATTCTTTTTGGACATAGCTTATAGTTGTTAGCCAGAAAGTGTCTAGTCTGGCTTGTGGTCTGGAACAGGCCATCCTTAGCACGTATTTGCCTCATAGATTAGTTGTATTTGCCCAAAGAATATAGATGTATATGCCATAGAATTGACCAGTATTTGCCTTATAGAACATAGACAGTACATGCCCCAGAGTTTATAGAGAGTGCTTACCTCATAGAAAATATAGTTGTTGTTTCCTCAAAGCACATGCCACCATTATATCTCATAGCCTCCTGTTATTTATATTTACCTCAGAGTTTATATTTCACTATTCTAACTCTATATCAAAAATCAAACTGCACCTTTGTATACCTTGTTTTGATTCACCTTGATTGTTCAGTAAACTTAATTGGTTGAATTTAGTCTCATCTGTAGAGTTTTATTTTGGAGGTATTGAAGTACATTAAGGGCATACCGATGGTCACTGGGAAAATAGCCGGACACATATAGTTTTCTCTTCATCTTCCCGGCGTGCCATCATAGCTACCATTACAAGGTTTTGTTTTTGTTTTCGTGTCAGGAGCGACTTGAGAAACCACAAGTTGCTTCTGGTGTAAGAGAATTGGCTGTCTGCCAGGACGTTGCCCAGGGGATACCTGGATGTTTGATGTTTTACCATCCTTGTGGGAGACTTCTCTCATGTACCTGCATGGGGAGCTGGAGCTGACAGAGGGAGCTCAACTTGTTTTCCCTGAATTTATTTATTTATTTATTTGGTGCATTTGTTGACCGCCGCTCTCAGCCCTGGGGCGACTCGCGGCGGTGTACAACATATAAAAACCATTTACAATAGAACACAAACAGAGAATCAACATATCAAAATACACAATAATCTAAATTACACTAAATAATCCGCTCCGTTCCATCATCGAATCGTAACCAATCTCGTAATCCATTTCGTTCCGGTTGTCATTACCAATTAGTATAGCACTCAGTTAAATGCCTTCTCGAATAGCCAGGTCTTTAAGCTCTTACGGAAGGACATAAGGGAGGGCGCCTGTCTAATGTCAGCAGGGAGAGCGTTCCACAGCCGGGGGGCCACCACCGAGAAGGCCCTCTCTCTCGTCCCCGCCAGGCGTGCCTGTGAGGCAGGCGGGATCGAGAGAAGGGCCTCCCCAGACGATCTCAAGGCCCTCGTGGGCTCATAGGCCGAGATGCGGTCCGAAAGGTATTTTGGGCCGGAACCGTTTAGGGCTTTGTAGGATAACACCAGCACCTTAAATTGGGCCCGGTAGCAAATCGGCAGCCAGTGGAGCTGGGACAACAAGGGCGTTGTATGCTCCCTGCGTCCCGCTCCTGTTAGTAACATGGCTGCCGCGCGCTGGACTAGCTGAAGCTTCCGGGCCGTCTTCAAGGGCAGCCCCACGTAGAGAGCGTTGCAGTAGTCAAGGCGGGATGTGACCAGAGCGTGTACCACCGTTGCCAAGTCAGACTTCCCAAGGTACGGGCGCAGCTGGCGCACGAGCCTAAGCTGTGCAAATGCTCCCCTGGTCACCCCTGAAACCTGGGGATCCAGGCTCAAAGATGAATCCAGGGTCACACCCAAGCTGCGAACCTGCGCCTTCAAGGGGAGTGCGACCCCGTCCAGCACAGGCTGTAACCCTATACCCTGTTCGGCCTTGCGACTGACCAGGAGTACCTCTGTCTTGTCTGGATTTAATTTCAGTTTGTTCGCCCTCATCCAGACCGTCACAGCGGCCAGGCACCGGTTCAGGACCTCGACAGCCTCCTTAGTAGCAGGTGGAAAGGAGTGACAGAGTTGGACATCATCTGCGTACAGATGACACCGCACCCCGAAACTCCGGATGATCTCACCCAGCGGCTTCATGTAGATATTAAACAGCATGGGGGACAGTATAGAACCCTGTGGAACCCCACAGGTCAAAGGCTGTGGTGTTGAACAGGAGTCCCCCAATAACACCTTCTGGGTACGACCCTCCAGAAATGACTGGAGCCACTGCAGAGCAGTGCCCCCAAGACCCATCTCCGCAAGGCGCCCCAGAAGGATACCGTGGTCGACGGTATCGAAGGCCGCTGAGAGGTCCAGGAGCACCAACAGGGACACACTCCCCCTGTCTAGCTCCCGGCGCAGATCATCCACTAAGGTGACCAAGACCGTCTCGGTTCCATGTCCCATTTATTTATTTATTTATTTATTATTTCAATTACTTCTACCCCGCCCTTCTCACCCCCGAGGGGGGACTCAGGGCGGCTTACAAACGAAGGCACAATTCGATGCCTATATCAAATTATACAAAACATACAAAAACAGTTTAAGCAAATTAACAGATTAAAAACATCAATACATAAACAATCTCATGCTCAGTGTTCAGAGTTCCGAATGTCCATTCCGTTCCATCAATTCCTGCTCATCATCGGGTTTTTCCTTTAGCTGCCAGAATGCCCAAAGGCTTGGTCCCACATCCAGGTCTTCAGTTTTTTCCTGAATGACAAAAGGGAGGATGCTGATCTAATCTCCCCGGGGAGTGAGTTCCACAGGTGAGGGGCCACCACCGAGAAGGCCCTGCTCCTCGTCCCCGCCAATCTCACTTGCGATAGAGGCGGGGTCGAGAGCAGGGCCTCCCCAGAAGATCTTAAACTCCGAGATGGGACGTAGAGGGAGATCCGTTCGGACAGATACACTGGGCCGGAACCGTATAGGGTTTTGTAGGTCAAAACCAGCACTTTGAATTGTGCTCGGAATTGGATCGGCAGCCAGTGGAGCTGGCGCAACAGGGGGGTGGTATGCTCCCTGTATGCCGCTCCGGTGAGCAATCTGGCTGCCTCGCTGGACTAGTTGAAGTTTCCGAGCAGTCTTCAAAGGCAACCCCACGTAGAGTGCGTTGCAGTAATCCAATCGGGATGTAACAAGAGCGTGGACCACCGTGGCCAGATCTGACTTCCCAAGGTACGGGCGCAGCTGGCACACAAGTTTTAATTGTGCAAAACCTCTCCCAGCCACCACTGAGACCTGAGGTTCCAGGCTCAGCGATGAATCCAGGATCACTGCGAACCTGCGTCTTCAGGGGGAGTGTAACCCCGTCTAACACAGGCTGTAACCCTATGCCCTGTTCGGCCTTGCGACTGACCAGTAGGACCTCTGTCTTGTCTGGATTCAATTTCAATTTGTTAGCTCTCATCCAGTCCGAGCAGTGGGTTCAACCCACTGTGCTACCGGAGGCTCCACAAGGTTTTGTAGCTATATGCTTCACTCTGCATTCAGAGTTTTACAATGCAGGAGTTGCAATGAATTTCAGCCGGAAACATTGGGATGACTGTCTTATCAAGGCTTCCTGAAATGAGCTGTCATCCAGATTGTCCACTTGTTATTGGACTTCTGTGAAATCAAATCACTAACTTCCCCAGTCAAAGGACATATATACCATTACCAGCTAGCCCGCACGCAGAATCATCACTTCCCATCATCTAGCAAGTCATGTTAGCTTGAAACTGTGGCTAAACTAGATGGAGGTCATGCTCCTAATCCTCCAGCCACAGGACATTGCTGAGTGACTGAGACCAACGGTGGCAATGGCAGGATGATTATAATCACTCTGGACAGACTGTCATTCTGAGCAATTCACGCACACAGACACATCGTTGCCACCCTGTGCAGAAAATCTGCATTCTGTCTCGATATTTAAAACAAGCAATCAATTCAATCAAGGACTCCCACGGCTTTTAGCATCACTTTTATTTCTAATAAGCATTTGGGCAGAACTGCCGGTCTTCTTAAGTCATCTTACAGTAAATAAGAAGTGATGCTCGCTTTTTTTGACATGAGTTTTTCTCCCTGCCAGCTTTGCGGTAATAAGACTAAGTCCTTCGCATAGACATTAGGTGGCACTGGAGGCACGCCGCGAGAGCTTCTCGGCTAGTCTTTCATGTCTACAATTTTTGGTAGAGTCAGGATGACAGAGCACAAAATACCTTTTTAGATTCTCCCCCAACCCAGCGAGGAATACCTTGTTCAGACTTAGTGTCTCTCTGGAGCACAATTGCGGTCGGCTGGGATGGATGGGAAAGAGCAGGGAAAGATTCAGCATATCATTTTGCAGTAAGGAAGCATTGTCTCCATTGTGTATGTCCTTTTGTTGCCACTGTATTTAAAAAGTAAGAAGTCCAAAATCATTATTTGTCTATTCAGATGCGACTTATGGACCACTTCTGTGTCTCCGGTAGACTCCTGCATGCGCTCTGAGGATCCAGTTTCTCTGTTTTGCTTTGAAATCAGTCTGATATATTGGCAATTCCCTTTATGAAAGCCATGCTACGCCACCCAAGACTTCTCACAGATGTTCTCATTTGCCTTCCTCACCTGACTCTTCAAGGTAAAGGTATAGGTTTCCTCTGATATTAAGTCTAGTCATGTCCGACTCTTGGGGTTGGTGCTCATCTCCATTACTAAGGCAAAGAACTGGTGTTGAGTGTAGGCACCTCCAAGGTCATGTGGCTGGCATGACTGCATGGAGCACCGTTACCTTCCCGCTGAAGATGTACTTATTATTCTACTCACATTTGCATGTGTTTGCACTGCCTGGTTACATCCCGTATAGACTACTGCAACGCTCTCTACGTGGGGTTGCCTTTGAAGACTGCTTGGAAGCTTCAAATGGTCCAACGCTTGGCAGCCAGGATGCTAACAGGGGCGGCACTCGGGGAGCATACAACTCCTCTGTTGCGCCAGCTCCACTGGCGTTAGCCTATAAAGCCCTAAACGGTTCTGGCCCTACTTACCTGTCCGAACACATCTCCTCCTATGAACCAGCTAGGACATTAAGATCATCTGGGGAGGCCCTACTCTCGGTCCCGTTGGCATCACAAGCATGCCTGGCGGGGACGAGAGACAGGGCCTTCTCAGTGGTGGCCCCTCAGCTGTGGAACGCCCTTCCTACAGATATCAGATTGGCCCCCTCCTTATTGGCATTTCAGAGGAAAGTGGAGACCTGGTTGTTTGAACAGGCATTCGATTAGGCAGTGTAATTAATTACAGGAGCACGGAATAACGGATGATGAGATTGGATTCTGATTCTATTGACGAGACGCGAATGATTTGTCATATTGATGTTTAATTGTTATGCTATTGTTTTTAAATGTTCCAATGGTTTTGTAATGTGTGCATTAAAATTGCTGCTGTTAACCGCTTTAAGTCTCCTAAGGGCTGAGAAAAGCGGTATATAAATGAAGTAAATAAATAATAAATAAATAGGTTGGCGGAAGCTGGGGCTAACAGAGGGAGCTCACCCCCGCGCCCTGGATTCAAACCACCAACCTCAGCGGTTTAACTCACTGTGCCACCAGGGGGGCATCCAAGGCTTCATATAACCCATAATTCAAATTAAAACAATGCCATTTATTCTGCCCCTGGACATAGTGGAAAAAAAAAGATATAAATTACCCTTTGCCATGCCATTAAGTTGTCCATAACTGTGTCTACTTTAAATCAACCAGATCTCTGTCAGTATATTGAGATATACTTTCTGCCCATAGTGGCTGGTGGCTTCCATGTTACTGCTGTCTAAATTGTTGAACCAAAATGGTTTTAGCAACTTGGCTATCTCCTTTAATGTTCGGATTAAATTCCAAAATGGATTCATGACCACACCGACATGCTTCCTAGCTGCTTCTGCCTTTTCCCTGTACCCAAATAACAGATGACAGATCTTTTGACTGATCACACGATCTATCTTACCTCTCAGTTCTTGTGGGTTTTTTCGGGCTATATGGCCATGTTCTAGAGGCATTTCTCCTGACGTTTCGCCTGCATCTATGGCAAGCATCCTCAGAGGTGAGGTCTGAGGATGCTTGCCATAGATGCAGGCGAAATGTCAGGAGAAATGCCTCTAGAACATGGCCATATAGCCCGAAAAACCCCACAAGAACTGAGTGATTCCGGCCATGAAAGCCTTCGACAATATATCTTACCTCTGTTTAAAACATGTTCAGAGCTAAACTGATGGAAGCCTCCCACTTAAACCTCTGCGCAATATGTAATACAGCATCTTCCCTGTCCCTTAAATACATTTTCCACTCTCTCCTGTTCCTATAACATTGAGCAGGGATAGCAGTAGTAACCAGTGAAGACAATGGGGAGAAGAAAGAGTTATTTATTTATTATTCATTCCATATATTTATATCCCGCCCTTCTCCCCACAAGGGGGACTCAGCGCGGCATCACATGAGCATCAGAGGATGCTAACAGCATAAATACCATAAAAATTACAATTCACAATAAAATCATTTTAAAACATTATACAACATCATCAGTAAAATTTAACAATAAATTAATAGATTAATGTGCCAGTAAAACCAAGCCGAGCCAGGAGAATCCATGTCGCAAAATCCAAATTTCCTTTTCCTATTGCCGCTGGCCTCTAATCGAACGCCTGGCCCCAGAGCCAGGTCTTCAGTTGTCTTCTAAAGGACAATTCAAGAGAGATATTGACAAGCTGGAATGTGTCCAGAGGAGAGCGACTAAAATGATAAAAGGTCTGGAGAACAAGCCCTATGAGGAGCGGCTTAAGGAGCTGGGCATGTTTAGCCTGAAGAAGAGAAGGCTGAGAGGAGATATGATAGCCAGTGTATAAATATGTGAGAGGAAGCCACAGGGAGGAGGGAGCAAGCTTGTTTTCTGCTTCCCTGGAGACTAGGACGCGAACAATGGCTTCAAACTACAAGAGAGGATATTCCATCTGAACATGAGGAAGAACTTCCTGACTGTGAGAGCCGTTCAGCAGTGGAACTCTCTGCCCCGGAGTGTGGTGGAGGCTCCTTCTTTGGAAGCTTTTAAGCAGAGGCTGGATGGCCATCTGTCAAGGGTGATTTGAATGCAATATTCCTGCTTCTTGGCAGGGGGTTGGACTGGATGGCCCATGAGGTCTCTTCCAACTCTTTGATTCTATGATTCTATGATTCTATAGGGGGGAGGTGGCCAACCTGATGTCCTTAAGGAGAGAGTTCCACAGATGGGGGGCCACGGCCGAAAAGGCCATGTCTCTCATCCCCACCAACCGTGTTTGCGAGAGTGGTGGGATCGAGAGTAGGGCCTCTCCTGATGATCTTAAGCTTCGTGATGGTTCATAGCAGGAGATACGTTCGGACAGGTAATCTGGGCCAGAACCGTTCAGGACTTTAAAGGTTAAAACCAGCACTTTGAATTGTGCCCGGAAGCTAATTGGCAGCTAGTGGAGCAGCATACAAAATCCATCAGGGAATGACTAGTCCCAAAAGTTAACTATGTTTCCAGTAATCTTCTCTGGATCTACAATTTGGTGATGGATCTGAGCATTGTATGTTTTTACCCTGTTTCCCCTTCCTTTCCGCTCACTCACCCATATTGTGCTTCAGTAGTTATATTTATATTTTTAATGTACCAAACATACCAAGTTTGTATGAAAATGTGACTCTATTTCCTGTGCTGGTCAATGACCGAAATAAAGGATTTAATTTGAGCTAGTGGAGCAGACGCAACAGAGGAGTGGTACGCTCCCTGTACACAGCTCCAGTTAGCAACCTGGCCACCGACTGCTGGACTAACTGGAGCTTCTGAGAAGCTTTCTAAGACAGCCTCATGTAGAGAGCGTTGCAGTAGTTGACTGTTTCGTCTTCTCTCCAACTTCAACATTTATTTATTTATTTATTTATTTATTTATTTATTTATTTATTTTGTGTCAAAAATATTGCTTAAATAACTATAAAACTGATAAAATACAGGAAGCACAAGCAGGTAAATAATTTTAGACCAAAAACGGGCAACAGCATCTGCATTGTCTGTAGCTTCAAACAATTCTTCCTCTGTGAACGAGGCAGGGCACTGTGGACGAGCATACAGGTGTGGAGTTGTTTGTTCTGCTTCACAGTCACACAAGATGGCAGATTCTTTTAGGCAGTGCCATTTTGCCAGGTTGTCTTTTGATCTGCCCGCTCCACTTCTGAGTCTGTTTAGGAACTTCCAAGTTGCCCATACTTGGCTTGCCCCCAGAGGCAGATCCTCATGGGGGGCTGTCCAATTGAAATTTCCTGGTTTAGCTGCCCACAAGCATACTCTTGTCATTGCTGGAGAAAAATTTAGACGCAGTGGTTCTCAACCTGTGGGTCCCCAGGTGTTTTGGCCAACAACTCCCAGAAATCCCAGTCAGTTTACCAGTTAGAATTTCTGGGAGTTGAAGGCCAAAACATCTGGGGACCCACAGGTTGAGAACCACTGATTTAGAGGCTTGGAGGTTCTCATGAAGCTTTTCCTTGATTTAAGTCTACTAGGAGGAGGCTGATAGCCATGCAGTGGATGGCTTTCATAGTGTTCAACCTTATTTCTCTTGCAGTTAGCAGCAACTTCCCATTGCACATTGGGAGCGGGGGGGGGGGGGGGGCAATGCCAGCTAGCTTGTAGAGTTTATCAACAGGTGTAGGTTTGAGACATGCTGTGATTATTCTGCATATTTCGTTCAATGCTATCTTCACCTTCTTCGCATGAGCAGATGTGTGCCAAACAGGGCAGGCATACTCGGCAGTTGAGTAAGACAAGGCCGGGTTGATGTCCTTATTAATTTTGGGTCTGCACCCCATGCGCTTTCAGTAAGTTTCTGCAGGATGTTATTGCATGCAGCTACTTCAATGTTCATGCAGTGTTCCCTAAATGTTAGCGTTCGATCTAAGGTGACACTGAGATATTTAGGATGGGAACAATGTTCAAGCTCTTGGTCTTCCCAGATAACTTTCAATTTCTCGTTGGCTTCACGATTACGTAGGTGGAAAGCACACACTTGTGTCTTTGCAGGGTTAGGCTTCAGGTGGTTATCTTTGCAGTAGCTGGAGAGATCTTTCAGGGCACCGGGACTGTGGCGCAGCTGGCTGGGAATCAGCTGCATTAAGATCACTACTGACCGAAAGGTCATGAGTTCAAAGCCAGCCCAGACCAATTTGTGTAGCTTGCTGTCGACCTTTGCAGCCCGAAAGACAGTTGCATCTGTCAAGTAGGAAATTTAGGTACCGCTTATGCAAAGAGGCTAATTTGACTAATTTACGAGGCCATAAAAATCTCCAGCAAGCATGCAAAGAATGAGGAAGTACTTCATCATTGTCACAAATGGACGGTGAAGAGACAGCTCCCCTGGTGGCCAGAATACCCTCATGAAAATCTGGAATGTTAAATAGTCTCTGAGTGTCTGTCTATAAATGTTGTGTGTCTATGGCATTGAATGTTTGCCATGTATATGTACATTGTAATCCGCCCTGGGTCGCCTGCAGGGTGAGAAGGGCGGAATATAAATACTGTAAATAAATCTATATAAATAAAAATGTAATGTTCATTTGTGGTATTCACAGGACTCAAAAACCACTGGGACAATTGGCACCAAATCTGGACACGATACACCTAACACAACCCAATGTATATCCTTCACTAAAATAATTGATTTTGTCATTTGGGAGTTGTAGTTGCTGGGATTTATAGTTCACCTACAATCAAAGAGCATTCTGAACTCCACCAACGATGGAATTGAACCAAACTTGGCACACAGTTCTCCCATGACCAAGAAAATAGTGGAAGGGTTTGGTGGGCAGTGTCCTTTGGTTTTGGAGTTGTAGTTCACCTACATCCAGAGAGCACTATGGACTCAAACAATGATGGATCTGGACTAAATTCTACATGAATACTCAATATGCCCAAATGTAAACACTGGTGGAGTTTGGGGAAAATAGAATCTTGACTTTTGGAAGTTGTAGTTGCTGGGATTTGTAGTTCACCTACAATCACAGAGCATTCTGAACCCCACCAACGATAGAATTGGGCCAAACCTCCCACACGGAACCCCCATGACCACCAGAGTGGGCCACAGCAGCGCGTGGCAGGGGACAGCTAGTAAATAAATAAATTAGGAAGTTGGTTTTTGACTGCAACACAAGTCTTGTACTTGTGTTGCTTGTGTTGTTAAACAAGGGCAGTGCAAGAACGCTGCCTTGGGGTAAGTCGTTCTTTAGCGTCCTCCATCTACTTTTCCTGCCTTGAAACTCCACATGGAAACTGCGGTTTTCTAGGAGGGTCTGAACAGTTTTTGTAAATGCATAGTCCTGGGTACTATGGAAGACTTTATCTAGCATTTTCTATGTTGCATCGAACTTGGACATTATTGAGGCAGATACCTTACCTGTCCATGCATCTGTCTTGTTCACATGTGGATGGAATATGTAAACCCACCCTGATGTGTCTGGATGTTACTGTTTGACGTGGGA
Organism: Anolis sagrei ordinatus; assembly: GCF_025583915.1. Lineage (NCBI taxonomy): Eukaryota > Metazoa > Chordata > Lepidosauria > Squamata > Anolidae > Anolis > Anolis sagrei. Next base: position 41,297,179 of record NW_026847771.1, read on the forward strand.
TCTCTGTTCAGCTGTATCCAGTTGTGGAAGCAGAGTGATGCATGAGGTCCCATTGCGCATTGCACCTCCTGATGTGCATTGTGCAAAGCAATTAGGCATTTCCCATTTGTTTACACATTCAGTTTCTCAGTGTTGAAATTTGCCAGTGCACAACCGCTATGCAACTTCATGACTACAATGTTATGCTCCATTACCTTGATGTAGAATCTCAGCCATAAAGTGCAATGTTTGTATATTTAAATCATGGATGGGAAAATGGAGTGGCTAAGAGTCTCGGAAGTTCCCTTCCCAGAGAAGCTACATTTCCATCCTCAGTACATTTCTGATGGCAGGAAAAGATAACTCAGTAGGTTTCTGAGAGCAAACAGTTTTTTTTAAATGATGATGCACTGCTTTTTAACTGCTCTTAAACTCTTTTAAACATTGATAGACATTTCACATCATTTTGATGTTATAGTTTATTAGATCCTTTAATCTATGGTGCATTGGTTTTAGTGTTATCAGCTGCATTGTGTCCCTCTTCTGGAGAAAATAAATAAATACATAAATGCAAGATAATGAATTATGCCTGCAGTGTTTGAGAAGACAAAGATTTATGTGAAGTTGTTGCCACTGTTTCAAATTTCTAATACACAAAACTTGCTTTCTACACATGGGATAAAAGTAGAAGTGGACCTTTGGCATTTTTTTAGAATTCTTTCTCATTTTCATCCTTTTTTTTCTGGGGTTGGGATAATTCTTGGTGGCTGAACCTGAATTCTAATGCCATTGTGGATTGAATCCTATTAATTAGTCTATTTATTTATTTATTTATTAGCTGTCCCCTGTCACGCGTTGCTGTGGCCCACATGGGGTTTTGTATGGAAGGTTTGGCCCATTTCTATCGTTGGTGGGGTTTAGAATGCTCTTTGATTGTAGGTGAACTATAAATCCCAGCAACTACAACTCCCAAATGTCAGGATTTTATTTTCCTCAAGCTCCACCAGTGTCCACATTTGGGCATATTGAGTATTTGTGTAGAGTTTGGTCCAGATCCATCATGGTTTGAGTCCACTATGATCGCTGGATGTAGACGTACTACAACTCCAAAACTAAAGGACACTGCCCACCAAACCCTTCCAGTATTTTCAGTTGGTCATGGGAGTTCTGTGTGCTTAGTTTGGTTCAATTCCATCATTGGTGAGGTTCAGAATGCTCTGTGATTGTAGGTGAACTATAAATCCCAGCAACTACAACTCCCAAATGTCAAGATTCTATTTTCCCCAAACTTCACCAGTGTTTACATTTGGGCATATTGAGTATTCGTGTAGAGTCCAGATCCATCATTGTTTGAGTCCACAGTGCTCTCTGGATGTAGGTGAACTACAACTCCAAAACCAAAGGACACTGCCCACCAAACCCTTCCAGTATTCTCTGTTGGTCATGGGAGAACTGTGTGCCAATTTTGGTTCAATTCCATCGTTGCTGGGGTTCAGAATGCTCTTTGATTGTAGGTGAACTATAAATCCTAGCAAGCACAACTCCCAAATCACAAAATCAATTTTTTTGAGTGAAGAACATACATTGGGTTGTTAGTTGTATCGCGTCCAAATTTGGTGTCAATTCCCCCAGTGGTTTTTGAGTACTGTGAATCTCACAAACGAACATTACGTCTTTATTTATATAGATTTATTTACAGTATTTCTATACCGCTTTTCTCACCCCTAGGGGGACTCAGATTGGTTTACACATAACTGACAAAACTTCAGTGCCATACATCTATTCCTATTGGCCTTCTCAGTGGTGGCCCTTCGTCTATGTAATGCCCTCTCTAATGAAATTAGATAATCACCCTCGCTCTTGGCCTTGAGAAAAAAGCAGAAACATGGCTGTGGAATCCAGTGTTTGGTCCGTAAACAGGACAAGAAATGAACATGGATTATGTGCTATTGTTATTTGATACTGGAACAGCCTGGACCATGCTTTTGGGTCATCTGATTCAAATATTTATCTCAATATGTTTTTAATTCCTTGTTTTAATGTTTAAATGTAGTTATATTTTATGAGTTCATTGATAAGTTTCATGCCAAGTTTGGTCCAGATCCATCATTGTTTGAGTCCACAGTGCTTCCTGGATGAAGGTAAACTACAATTCCAAAACTCAAGGTAAGTGCTCACTAAACCCTTCCAGTATTTTCTGTTGGTCATGTGAGTTCTGTGTGCCAAGTTTGGTTCAATTCCATTGTTGGTGGAATTCAGAATTGATTGTAGGTTAAATATAAATCCCAACAACTACAACTCCCAAATGACAAAATCAATCCCCCCCCCCCCCCCCCCCCCCCCCCCCCCCCAACCCCACCACTATTCAAATGTGGGCGTATCAGGTATTGGTGCCAAATTTCATCTAATGAATGAAAATACACCCTGCATATCAGATAATTATTTACATTATAATTCATAACAGTAGCTAAAATACAGTTATGAAGTAGCAATGAAAATAATTTTATGGTTGTGGTCACCACAACATGTGGAATGGTATTAAGGGTCGTGGCATTAGGAAGGTTGAGAACCACTGCTCTAGCCAAGTCACCTTATTGTTTCTGGATGAAAAGTCCCAAGACATAAAATTCTTTAGAAATCCAAACCGTTTTCCAAGTCAGTCCAAGTGGAATCATATTACTTTCTCCTTCCGATCCTTGCTAGCCAGTCTTAGAGAATCTCGCCATTTCAGTCTTTCTGCAATTTGATGCTTGGCATTTGCCCTCTAGGCAGCTTCTCTAACAGAAAACTTTGGTGCATATTACTAATGCAGCTTTCCCACACAGATGAACGGAGCAGAGATGGATGAGATTGTCATGATCCTGTAACCAGAGGAGAATAGCCCTCGCTGGCATTTCCTCTCCTGCCTGTAAATATCACTGCTGCTTTATCTCATTTTGAAATTCTAATATCCCGCTTTATAGCCCCAAGAGACCCCTGGAGCATCTTCCAAAAGATTCTCACAATAAGTTTATGTCTAGTATCAGGAAGGGAAATAACACAGTGGTCTTTTCCAGACCTGTTGCTAGAGAGCCAGAGATCATTCATATTACAGAATTATAGTGCTGCAAATCCATTTTAAAGGTCATAGTTTCATTTTATGGAATATTTGGGTCTGTCGTCTCATGATGGTCTAGAGTACTCTGGCTATGAATTCTCAAAGCACGTTTTCTAAACTCCAAATCCCAGAATTTTGTAGGATTGGAACCATGGCAATTAAAGTGGAATCACAGTGTAGTAACTGGGTTGTTGTAGGTTTTTTCGGGCTGTATGGCCATGGTCTAGACCAGTGGTTCTCAACCTGGGGTCCCCAGATGTTTTTGGCCTACAACTCCCAGAAATCCCAACCAGTTTACCAGCTGTTAGGATTTCTGGGAGTTGAAGGCCAAAAACATCTGGGGACCCCAGGTTGAGAACCACTGGTCTAGAGGCATTCTCTCCTGACATTTCGCCTGCATCTATGGCAAGCATCCTCAAAGGTAGTGAGGTCTGTTGGAACTAGGAAAAAGGGTTTATATATATCTGTGGAATGACCAGGGTGAGACAAATGACTTTTGTCTGCTGGAGCTGGGTGTGAATGTTTCAACTGACCACCTTGATTAGCATACAATGGGCCTACTCTGCTTGGAGCAAACCTTTATTGAGAGGTAATTAGATGTCCCTGCCTGTTTCCTCTCTGTTGTTGTGCTGTTGCAGTTTTGGAGTTTTTTTAAAACCGGTAGCCAGATTTTGTTCATTTTCATGGATAGATATCTACATAAAAACTCCAACCATCACCCAAGTCAAAAAAGAAGCACCATTAAAGCCTTGGCAGACCGTGCAAAAAGAATCTGCGAACCCCACCTCCTCCAAGATGAACTGAACCACCTCAACTGGGCTCTACAGGCCAATGGATACTCCACCTCAGACATCAGAAGAGCGGCAAGACCAAGAACAAGCCACGAGAATAAAGACAAAGATCCACCCAGAGAAAAAGTGTTCTTGCCATACATCAAGGGAACCACTGACCGCATAGGGAAGCTGATGAGGAAACACAACATACAAACTATCTACAGACCCACCAAGAAAATCCAACAAATGCTACGTTCAGCAAAGGACAAGAGGGATCCTCTCACCTCTGCAGGAGTCTACCGTATACCATGCAGCTGTGGACATGTCTACATAGGGACCACCAAACGCAGCATTGTCCAAACACAAATCAAGGAACATGAAAGGCACTGCAGACTACTTCAACCAGAGAAGTCAGCCATAGCAGAGCACCTGATGAACCAACCTGGACACAGCATTTTATCTGAGAACACAGAAATGCTGGACCACTCTCACAACCACCATGTCAGACTACACAGAGAAGCCATTGAAATCCACAAGCATGTGGACAATTTCAACCATGAAAATGAACAAAATCTGGCTACCAGTTTTAAAAAACTCCAAAATTGCAACAGCACAACAACAGAGAGGAAGCAGGCAGGGACATCTAATTATTACCTCTCAATAAAAGTTTGCTCCAAGCACAGTCAGCCCATTGTATGCTAATCAAGGTGGTCAGTTGAAACATTCACAGCTCCAGCAGACAAAAGTCCTTTGTCTCACCCTGGTCATTCCACAGATATATAAACCCTTTTCCTTAGTTCCAACAGACCTTGCTACCTCTGAGGATGCTTGCCATAGATGCAGGTGAAACGTCAGGAGAGAATGCCTCTAGACCATGGCCATACAGCCCGAAAAAAAACCTACAACAACCCAGTGATTCCAGCCATGAAAGCCTTTGACAATACAGTGTAGTAATTTTGTAATGTGAATAAGCCCAAGCTGCAAGTACCAGGGATCAATTTTAAGATGCAATATGTTATTAAAAAATGGACAGAAATATTTGACTTGTCATGAATGGTTAGTTGAACTTGTCACGAATGGCCATTTCTCATTCATAAATATGTCTCTAATGTAGGCATCCTACATCATTTTACTGTGGTGTTGGAATAAACCAAATGTAGGAGCTAATGGATTTGCTAAAATGGAGGCATTGAATAGTTGGAGCTCTACAGATGAGAAGGTCCTGTTTCATGTCCTTCCACAATTTGTTCCTCCCAATCATGGGTCACAGAGGAGATTTAGGAGGCCTTCAAGTTGTTATTATTGTTGTGTGTCTTCAAGTTATTTCTGAGTTATGATTACTCTAAGGTGAACCTATTACAGGGTTTCATGGTACTGAGTGTCTGACTCACCCAAGGTCATCCAGTGGATTTCCATGACCGAGAAGGGAATTGACGCATGGTTTCCAGAGCCTCAGAGCAATATACAAATCATTACATCAGTTGTTCTCTACCTTCCTCATGCTAAGACCCCTTAATACAGTTCCTCATGTTGCAGTGACCTCAACCCTAAAATTATTTTTGTTGCTACTTCATCACCGTAATTTTGCTACTGTTATGAATCATAATGTAAATATCTGATATGCAGGATGTATTTTCATTCACTGGACCAAATTTGGTACAAATACCCGATATGCCCAAATTTGAATACTGGTGGGGTGGGGGGGGGGGGGTTTGTCACTTGGGCGTTGTAGTTGCTGGGATTTATAGTTCACCTACAATCAAAGAGCACTCTGAACCCAGCCCACAATGGATCTGCACCAAACTTGGCACATTACCTACATGGTCAGCATTGCATACTGGTGGGGTTGGGGGGAGCTGTTTTTGAGTAGTTCACCAACACTCAGAGAGCACTCTGTACCAAACTGGTGATGGAATTAGTAAACTTGCCACACAGAACTTGTCTCAGAAACAGCCTGTGCTGTCACGCGCTAGGCCTATAGCAGTTGGCTTTTGAACAGGACGTGCTCTTTGTGCCCAGTGGGAAGCCGGGGTGCCTAGAGTGAGAGGCCCTAAGGATTTTCCTATACAGAGTCTTTAGAAACTTGAAAGTCCTTTATTATTGCTTAAGTCTTCAACAAACATTCAAATACTTCTTAGATCTTCAACAAATTAAACAAATGCTTCAAGGCTTTGAATCAACTGATGGCTTTCTTAATTTTGTCCACAAGGGACAGGCAACTGGCTTCGTGAACTGTTTCTTTTCTTTAAGAGGAAAACCCTTTTAACCCCTTCTTGGGCAATCTACTTTCTAAACTTAGCTGGTGTGGGCTCTACTCCCGGTTCCAAACTGCTTCTTGGGTCCCGAGTAGACCTACCAGTCAAGGCTTTGTAGATTTTCCAGCTGGAGTCCTTTGGAACTGTTTCCCCCCGGAATTTCCCCCAGATGCTGTGAGAAACGAAGCTTCTCTACAGGTGGAGCTAATCCACGTCCTATAGCTAAGCTTTCCAATGCAAGACTGACCTAAAATGGCTCCCTCTCCTCCCAGAGCCCTGGGGAAAGGGGTGGAACCAAAACTTAACAATGACTGATGGGTCATTGGCCCTATAATTGCAAACCAAGGGAAGTCACCTTATTGCAAAATGCATGGAACTTTGAAATACATGCAAACACTCAAAGAAAGAAAAGGAAGTTGGAGCTTTTGGTACAGCCGTACCAGCACACAGCCCTCCCCTTGGATGAAAGGCTGGACAATAACAGAGGAGGGTTTTTTTTTTTTTTGGTAGGAGGATTTTCCATCTGTTTCCAAAAAGGAAGAGAAGGTCAGCTGGAGAGATCTTTAGCCCTCTCTGCCAAAGAGGCGCCTAAGACCATTAGAAATATGTTTTCTGATGGTCTTTGGTGACCTCTCTGAAACCCCCCTTGTGACCCCCCCAGGAGTCCTGACCCCCATGTTGAGAAACACTGCACTATACCATGCTGGCTTTTAAGAGATCTTATTACAGGTTCAGCATCCCTTATCCAGAATTCAAAAAAAATTAGAATGCTCCAGAATCCAAAACCTCCCAAACTGGTTGAGATACTGACACTTTTGCTTTTGGAGGGTCCAATGTACACAAATTTTGCTCCATTCACAAAATGTTTACAATATTGTGCATAAAATTACCTTTAGGTATTGTGTAAAAATGACATACGACCCATAAATAAATTTTGTGTTTAGACTTGGGTCTTATCTCCAAAATATCTCATTGTGCATGTAGAGTCTTGCTTAGCCAACATAAAAGGGGTGGCAGAACATTGGATAAGCAAAAATGTTGGATATTAAGGAGGGATTAAGGAAAAGCCTGTTAAATGTCAAATTACATTATGATTTTACAAATTAAGCACCAAAACATCATGTTTTACAACAAATTGACAGAAAAAGCAGTTCAATACATGGTAACATTATGTAGTAATTACTGTATTTACGAATTTAGCACCAAAACATCACAATATATTGAAACAGCTGTGGGACCGGGCAGGAGGCAGACTGCGCTGGATATTACAGAATGTTGGATGAACAAAGGTTGGATAAGCCAGACTCTACTGTATTCCAACAATCCAAACAAATCCAAAATCCAAAACATTTCTAAGCCCAAGTATTTCAGATAAGGAATACTCACTGTACTGTAAGAAAAGTGCATCGGTAGAGGCGGGTATTATGTTACAAAACTGTTTAGGGCAGTGTTTCTCAACCTGGGGGTTGGGACCAGGGGGGGGGGGGGTTAGGGGTTCAACCCCCCCCCCGAAATGTTTCAGATTTTTTAAAAAACTGGTTTACTCATGAATTTTAACTGGTTAACCAAATCCCCATGCTAAGTCTATGAGATGCAAAAAATTAAGAGTCCCTCCAGAACTGCAAGCACTATCTCAGGCAAATATTGACAATTTATTCACACTGTTTGGAACCCGCCTACCTGCGTGACCGCATCTCTGTGTACAAACCCACACGATCTCTTCGTTCATCTGGAGAGGCCCTACTCACGATCCCACCTGCATCGCAAGCGCGATTGGTGGGGATGAGGGATAGGGCTTTCTCGGTGGTGGCCCCTCGACTCTGGAACTCTCTCCCTAAGGACATCAGGCAGGCCCCATCACTAGCAATCTTTAGGAGGAGCTTGAAAACGTGGTTGTTCCAGTGTGCCTTTCCAGAATAAGGAAACTCCTAGCATTATGTCCCAAACGCACTTTATCAGAGAGCCAGGATATCTGCATGCCCATCCCCCTCCAAACACCTACCCTTTTCACCTGGTCATGCCCAGCACTTTTTAATTTTAATTATTACATTTGGCCCTGCCACAGATTTTAATTGCATCATGGTGTGTTGTTAATGTTATTGCCTTGTTTTTTTAGTTATTTTGCTGTATTGTTGTTGTTGTTTTTACTGTTGTATTTGGGCTCGGCCTCTTGTAAGCTGCACCGAGTTCTCCAGGAGATGGTAGCGGGGTACAAATAAAGGTTATTATTATTATTATTATTATTATTATTATTATTATTATTACTGTCATTGTGGGGTGTGTTGAATGTTCTCATTAAGGAGGCCAGACTTGGTGGAGGTGGTTGACAGGGGCGGAGCTGCAGGCTATTGAACGCTGCTTTGCCCCCTGCTGTGCTCTTTGCTTCCGCGTGAGCTAGGAGGCAGGTTTCAACCCCCCCCCCCCGTGAAATTTTCACCCCCCCCCAAATTTCAACCCCTCCTGAATTTTTTTTCTGGCTACGGCCCTGGTTGGGACCCCTGGGGGGGTCACAAGGGGGTGCCAGAGGGGTCACTAAAGACCATCAGAAACACAGTATTTTCTGTTAGTCATGGAGGTTCTGTGTGGGAAGTTTGGCCATTCTATCATTGGTGGGTTTCTGAATGCACTTTGATTGTAGGTGAACTACAATCCCAACAACTACAACTCCCAAGTGTCAAGGTCTATTTTCTCTAAACTCTACCAGTGTTCACATTTGGGCATATTGAGTATTCGTGCCAAGTTTGGTCCAGAGCCATCATTGTTTGAGTCCACAATGATCTCTGGATGTAGGTGAAGTACAACTCCAGACTCAAAGCCAGTGCACACCAAATACTTCCAGTATTTTTTGTTACACATGGGAGTTCTGTGTGCCAAGTTTGGTCCATTTCCACCATTGGTGGAGTTCAGAATGCTATTTGATTGTAGGTGAACTATAAATCCCAGCAATTAGGACTCCCAAATGACAAAATAAATCCCCCCACCCAATTCCACCAGCATTCAAATTTGGGCGTATTGGGTATTTGTGCCAAATTTGGTCCAGTTAATGAAAATACATCCAGCATATCATATATTTAATTACAATTCACAACAGTAGCAAAATTGGGTTGTTGTAGGTTTTTCCGGGCTATATGGCCATGTTCTGGAGCCAATTTTTCTCCTGACGTTTTGCCTGCATCTATGGCAAGCATCCTCAGAGGTAGTGAGGTCTGTTGGAAGTAGGAAAAATGGGTTTATATATCTGTGGAATGACCAGGGTGAGGCAAAGGACTTTTGTTTGCTGGGGCTAGATGTGAATGTTTCAGCTGATCACCTTGATTAGCATTCAATGGCTTAGAAGTGCCCGGGGGGGGGGGGGGGGGGGGGGGGGGGGGGGGGGGGGGGAACTGTAGCAAAATTACAGTTATGAAGTAGCAACAAAAATAATTTTATGGTTGAGGGTCACCACAACATGAGGAACTGTATTAAGTGGTCGCGGCATTAGGAAAGTTGAGAAGCACTGGTTTAGGGCATCAAATGTCATCGGAAGTGCCTTGAATTAAGACTGGAAATATTGCAGCAGCCAACGCAATTCCTTTTCATAGGGGGATCTTTTCTTTATGACCCAACAGATGAAGACTAAAGATCTTTTCCTGCTACGCTATGACCTTTTGCTTCCCTTTCTTTTGCTTAAGTTCAGGGCATGATTACATGACCTTAACCCGCTGTCTTGCTTGGCCAGAGATAGTACAATTGTAATAAGATTTTTTTTCCAGGTGAGTCATTCAGTCAAATAGTACATATTTCCTGTTTGTATTTGTACAGGCCTCCTTTTCTCAGATTGGAGTAAAGTGGCAAAAGATGAGGACGGCGAAGGCGTATTTGCAAATTGTGCAGTAAGAGGAGACTGCTAAGTGTCAGATGTGAGTGATTTCCCCCCTGTGGCCTTACATTGATGGATGGAAGAGAATTCATATCACATAGCACAGGGCAGCAGCCCTCCAGCTTCCTATCTCACCACCTCAGCCCATTATTAAAATCCTAGGAATAAGTGTGTTGCTGGGGGGAGACATCAGAGGCAGAAAAAAGAGGCCAAAGCCAGTCATCTCACCCTGTGGGAATTTTCCTTTGAAGCAGCCCTGTCAGAAAGACTATGGTTCAAATAGAATTCATCCCACACACCCCGCCCTTGGAAACAAGGACTACTCTCTCGCACTTTGAAATGAAAGCTTCCCAGCAAAGCTGACTCCATAAAACAAACTGGGGTCAGGCTTTGCAGCGTTAAGGATAGCAGACTGAAAGGGAGATGGGGAATCACTTGGATCGCTGTTCACACAGACCTTGCTCAAAGGTACCTGTTCGTTTATGAACACAGTTGACCCTCCACATTTCCATATGTCAGATTTTGCAGATATGATTAATATGTTCTCTCTAGGAATCTCTGGGACTTCCAGCACCACTTACTGGAAGCTGACCAAGAGCTGACATTAGTAGGTCATATAATCATAGAAGAGAATCATAGAGTTGGAAGAGACCTCGTGGGCCATCCATTCCAACCCCATTCTGCCAAGAAGCAGGAAAATCACATTCAAAGCACCCCCAACAGATGGCCATTCAGCCTCTGAAAAGTCTCCAAAGGAGGAGCTTCCACCACACTCAATGGCAGAGAGTTCCTCTTCTGAACAGCTCTCACAGTTAGGAAGTTCTTTCTAATTATTATTATTATTATTATTATTATTATTATTATTACTTTATTTGTACCCCGCTAGCATCTCCCAAGGGATTCGATGCGGCTTACAACAGGCCGGAGCCCAACACAATACAACAATACAGTACATAGCTGTAGAGAAGTGTTTATTATAAAGGGTT